>VXAA01004813.1:376200-395052 GCA_013399115.1 Anseranas semipalmata
AAAAAACATGGGTTTAGGTACCTGGAATATAGTATAGAGTATCAAAGATCTAGAGAGTGTGTCAAATACATTTAGAATGTAAAAAGGAACAGATAAAAGGGATATAACAAATAGTTTTTTTTCCAGTACCTAATAATATATAAAAACACCAGAGGTATTCCGATCCATCAACAGATGACTTTCAAAAGAAATCACTAGGAAAAGGGGAGGAGGATTAACCAAAGTTTTGTTAGTGTGTGGGAAAAGGTTGGTTGATGAAGATTTGTTTAATTTGTAAGCCACGGGACAGTATTATGTTTCCCATTTCTTCCTTGATTTGATCCTCTCCATCTAATACTACTTATTAAAATCAAATCAATTTTCTTTTCTCATTCCTTTTCAAATATTTCCTTGATTTAAAAAAAAAAAAAAGTGAGAGAATACTTGAAATAATCAACTACACAAAGGGCTGTAAAGCAACATTGTCTTATTCAGACTTTGTGAATACGTAAGTTGCAGGTATGAACTCTCCTAAAAATAAAAATCAGTTTTACTGGAAGGATTCTATGCCTTCAGTGAGAGCAGGATAATCAAGGTTTACTCTTATATATACATATATATTTTATTTATATATGTATGTATGTATGTATGTATATACACACACACACACACACACAATTTTGTCTCTTGGAAAAAAAACTGAATTATTAAATTACTCACTGGCAAGCATTATTCACCATGTCTTCTCATAGTGTGAAAAGCAACTATCAATAGACAAGTATTTTTCATAAAGTATGAGACTGCTTTCAGTCAACTGGCTATTCAGATGCAAAAAAAAAAAATTAATTTCTGCTATGAGGAAACAAGTTATAAAATTCAGTATTACTCCTCCTGTACAGACAAAAAGCATTTCAAAGTTAAATTGAACAAAAGATCAAACAAATTGTATTTAAACTCAAACTCACAATACCTTCTTGATGCTATCAGCATCACCCTTTTCAGCATATACATTCAGTAGTGATAAATAGGTGTCTGGACCTGGCTCAACACCGGCCATCTTCATCACTGAAAGGATATTTTCTGCACTCTTGATATCTCTAAAAGAATTCGAAAGAAAGACTCTCAGTGGATTTAATAATAGTGTTTGTCACTTCAACATTTCCTCATTAAGTTATTAAGAATTGGAAACAAAGGCTGCAACAAGCACAGAGAAACCTATTTTAACTAAGCAAAACCTAAGAGGTCAAAGTGCAAATCTTAATTATTGTATTACTTAGAAAATTCTTTCAACTTTAACAGTTGACAAAGTTCAAAAGTTTAAATGCAGCAAATTTTCAAACAGTGCAAAAGTACAGTAATTTGTCTTGAAATGCAACATTTTCAGAAACAAGAAAAATCTGCTTCCTTTGCTAATTAGCCTTGTTTGCTTCAAAAATGTGTAAGACGACAATCTTTTACATTATTATGCAAAACCATTATGCTATTTTGTGGAATGCAAATTTTCTGTACAATATCACTTCACATTGTAGTAAAACTAAGAAGTAAAATAACATTTTAAAAAAAGTTATTAACATTACCCTGATCTTGCATGACCTTTCACAAGGCTACTGAATACTGCTTCAGTGATTGGGAGATCTTTGTTCTTCATAAATCCAAGAATCTTACTACAAAAAAAACCAAGACAATTAGATTTTTTTTTTCTTTGAAAACAAACTACTGAGCTATAAAACTGTGCGGTTTGACAAGTACTGTATCAAAACAGAAACAAATACTGATGTCACTGAGCTATTTTATTTGGGGATGCTGTATAATATGGTCATTTTTTCATATGAAATATATTTGTCACTTTGAAATGTGCATAGGCACAAGGATGGGGCTGGTTTTTTTGTTTCTATCTTCCTTTTTCCTTATTTTACATGCCCAGCAATCTCACTGTTGAAACTTAACATTGCTAAAAATTAATGCAACTAATGTTAGATAGATATGCAGTAAGCCCTGTGTAACGGAAAAAAGAATTATTACTATTTGCTCCATAGTCCACTTTGTTCTCAAATGTCCTTGCAAGTAGCCATTTTCTTACACAGGCAGTAAGCCTTCATAACCTCATACTTTTTCACACCTGCTCTAGAAATGACAAATCAAGTTATTTTCCAAGCAACTTAAATACAATTTGATTTGAACACAGGTCTATCGCTTATTTTTATTTTGGTTGTGTATGTTCCAGCTGTCGCTAAAAAACTACTATTCAGTACTTGAATAAATTATACTTAATCCTCTTTGCTTTGCTCAATTCGTAAGATTTACACTGAAATGAGTTTTAACATTAATGGTAGGGAAAATGATAAACAGATTTCTAAGAAAAAAGACATAAACATAAATGCAAAAGAATACCTTGCTCCTTCAATGTCACCCTCATTGCAATAAGCAGCAATCAACCTTTGGTATGTAACCTACAGAAAACAAAAACGGGAAGTTAATGATTTCTACCCAATAAATATTAACAAAAAAATACTATTAAAAATACCTACTCGATTGGGCTGTACATTAGCTTCCTCCATTCTGGCCAAGAATTCCGTTGGAGAAAATTTATGCTCATTCTGAAGGTAGACTTTAAGCAAAGCATTATAATGGCTTGTATCATAGACAGCACCTAAGGAAATATTTCAACCATAGTCACTGAATGTAGATTCTCTAAATCCAACATGATTTTACAGCTTTCTTAGCTAATTAAATTCTTATCAATTTTGTTCTGGATAAACTTTATTTATAATCACTCTGCTTCCTTTTATCCACCTTTGCAGTAACAGCCATCTATTTAACAGCACACATTTGTTTATAAAAGGCTAAAACATAACAAGAGAACAGGAACACTGATGCTGGTGTGCAGGCTATTCCACAATCTCTACAGGTGTATTTATTTTACACATTTAGCAGTATTACTATCAAGAAGCAGTTCTGTGCAACATTTATAGATAAATGACTAACTTAAAATAAAAAATCTGATAAAATGGCTGGTAGCACTAGGTATATTGAGCCCACCAGATATATCAAGGTAACATCTAAAAGAGAAGTACAATACATTCTTACAATAATCAAAATCAAGTGAAAGTCTGATTTAAGCATCAGAAAAAGAAATCTTCAGATTTATTATAAACACCCCTAGATGTCAGTATAACTCCCAGAATAGGAAATAGGTCTCTCACCTGAATAATAAAACCTAGCACTTATTTGCTAATGAGTTTTTGCCATTATAACCTAACATTTAAACACTATTAAAATGCATTCAGTCTTCTATTACAGAGAAAGCAACTAAAGCATACAGCTGTTCCAGCAGGAAGGACTAACAAAATTAACCTACCCAGTTCTTTCATCTTGTCCCATATCACATGGGCTAGTTCTGTTCTTTCAGATGACAATACCTCTGGTAACAGAGCACCACAACTTCGCAACAAAAGCAAGGTCTGATTACTCCCTGGACACCCTGGAATAAAAAATAACATTATTAATAGGTCTAATTCAAATAAACCTGAAATAGTCACTCAAATAAATAAACAGACACACACACAACCAACCATGCCACAAGTCAGACGTAAAGCTGCTGGGAACTGTATCTTTAAATAAGTATATGCATTTTTAACCTCTATTCTTTGTGTAATGAGTCTTTGTGGATTCATTTGAAAGATAACATCGAAGCAACTTTTAAGTATATTTACAGAATATTACTGTCTAAATTCAGGACTTTCAGGTTCTGATCATAACTTACTTCTGAAGTGCTAGGCACCCATCCTTCTAAATAGTGTTCCAAGAAGTATTTATTTTTAAAATCTACTTATACTTCTTGGATAGGAAGTTGGTTTCAGTCTTTTTCCAGTAGAAAAGAGCTCACACAACTGAAGACCCACTCTTCAAATGCGCCAAACTTTGAACGAGCCCATATGCAAGTCACATCTTACCTACCAAGATCTACAAGTGAGTATGTCATGGCAGGACTTAATAGAAACAAGGTTGCAGGAAGAAGATAACAAGACACTATGGTAACTCATCCACCTGACAGAGGCTTTCTTATTTTTTAGTGGTGTCAATGAAGATCGATAGGTAAGCTTTCTACTTGCTCAGAAAGGAAAAACCTCTGTAACCCTACTCAGTTTGCCTTTTCTTTTATTCAGACTCTTCTTTTGTTGCTATGCCATTGCTGAAACTACTATTAACCTCCAATTTTTATTCATACAGTAAGATAACTAAAGTTTAAGGCTGAAAAGAGAGGTTGCTGGCAAGCAGTATGAATGGTGTATCCGAATGCTTTCTTCAGCACTAACAGTAGACCATCATCAGGAATGGAAGTGAAAAACGGAGAAAGAAAAAAAACTCACATTTAAGTGGTACACAGCCACGTATTTCTTTACAAAGACTTATGCACTTAATAAAAAAATTGAGACTGATCCACTGAAATATTTAAGCATTTTGTCTATAACAGAATCTTAGAGACTGAAGATTTCTACTGAACAGGACACCCAAATGATTAAGCAATGACATTATTATGCGCTGCAAAAGATTCATGATAAAACACGTCACTTAGTACATTAATGAGCTCTGCTGAGCAGAAATTAAAAAATAAAAATGCAACACACAATACCAGACTCAGGTGGTCTAGTAGTTTGTATTTCCCACTAATCCTAACAGGGACACAACTTCCTGGCAAATTTCTAAAATTGCAAAATGCTTTATATTAATTCCATACTATTTCAAAACAGGTATTCAGAAACATCCCAAGCTTAATTTCCCATTTCCCCTAGCACCCATTTTCACTTCTGTCCATGCTCAATATAAAATGAGGAGACAAATGTCCACGCTCAATATAAAACTGGGGAGACAAAGTTTTTTCAATCACATCTCTATAAGCAAACAGACATTTCTAACAAAAAGGAGAGTTCCTTTAGAAAGCAGCTAACAAAAAAAAAAAAAAAAAAGGCAAAAATTAAAATTATCTATCCCTTTCCTGTCAAAAAGGTGCACTTCATCAGAGGTAATTTCCATCTAACAAGGAGCCAGTGTTCACATAGATGTATGTTTGCATACAAACTAAATGTTAAAAAACGTTACTCAAGGTTTTCTATCCCAAGCAGAAACATATACGAGGACTTGAATGATTCAGACTTCCAAAATCACTTGAAGTCTGCAGCATCACAAATGCTTTGTAAATGACTTCCGAGTCTTTGTGCCAACACTCTGAAGTTGTGTACAGCCCAGCATAAAGGCAGGAGCTGTTGCCAGTAAAGATATCTCCAGCTACTGCTTATCATTCTAAGTGTAATTTTCAACTACACAGAGATGTTATAACAGCTATACAGATATAAAATAAATGGCAAAATAAAGTTAGAAAAAAAAAATCAAGAACAGAAAGGTATAATACAGTCTAGAATTAGATCTTCTTCATCACAAAAGGACCAACAAATCACTATCATAAACTAGGTTTCAGTAGAGCAATCTACAGCAAAAACATTATTTATCAGAGTAAGCTCATCTAGGAAGAAACACAGGAGTGAAGGAAAAATACTTAATGATAATGAGAAAAAAGAAATAAGTTAAATAGTGAGAGAGGGCAGGTACAAATTGCAAATAGGGATTTGTACTTGTGAAGACATCGTGGAGTGATGAGAAATAAATCATACCTGACTAACTTTTAAATCCCTGAATACAAACAAGTTAGTGCAGCAAAAAAGCCAACACATCTCCAGTTTCATGATGCCAGTATTTTACACATATTTAATACTAGTGATTGAGTACTTGAAAGTCAAAAAAAACGGGAAAAAAAAAATCAGCAGTATGAGTACAGAAAGGTGTAAGACAAGATCATTATCAAGCATCTTGTTTGGGTATTTTTTGTGTCATTAGAAGTGGAAGAACATTACAAACACATGCAAATCCTTTTAAGAAATAAACAGTACATGAGATTCCACACTTTGCTAAATTTGTTTTCAGTATTGTTATAAAAAAACAACATTTTTCAAATTAATTTGTCATTTATTTTAATGGCAACCTAGTTCAATGTTTCAAAGCATTCGTTTTGCTTTCATGAATCCCAAAACCCACTTGATTGAAAAATACGTAAATAACCAAAAGAAACCACTATGAGCAATTAATCTCTTTGCTAACATGCTTCTTAAAAACTGTGTAACTAATCAAGAATTGTATAGAACTGTGATCTGCAGATAACCTTAGAGGCATAAAATCCTTGCCAATCCACATTTGCATTTCATAAATTTATACCTAAAAAAGAAAATGTAGTCAGAATCAGAAAGGATATCACAATCAGAAAGACAAAACTAAAGAAGTTCAGCAAAAAGAGAGAATGAATTGAAGACTCAGCTTTTAACCAGTGAGCTTCAAAACTTTAAGACCACTCTCCCAGGTACGTAAGCCCCTAACTGTCCAGGATAAAGACAGCAAAGTTTAAAATTAAAACAAAACAATACATGCTGTCATTGCACAGTATACTCAAAGATCTACCGCCAACACCTCAATTCATCGAATATCTCCACTGACTCATCCTAACAGGTACCAAACCTCAACCGTGTTACCTGGTTTGCAAAAGAGTAATATAGTCTGGCTGTTTTTAGATAAAGGAATACTGAATCTGTCAGAACAAGCAATGCTTCATTTGTTTGTTTTATCCAAAAAATAAAGCTTTTCTTGATCCACAGCTACCTGTTAATGGGGAAACTTGGGGGTGATTTCCATATTTCCCTGTATAGTTCCATCTTAAAACAAATGACCTCTCAAGGACAGCATGGCTTACTACAGACATTTTTAAAATATACTATATAAAGTAGACAGATATGATCCCTATTCAGAATACCGTTATATGAGAAAAGTGTAACATTACACATGAGAAAAGTGTAACATTACCAGAAAAAAAAAAATCTGTAATAACCAGGGCAACGGGGTAAGATTCCTTAAAAGTACACTGAATTTTTCCAAGCTGTATAAATTCCCAAAGACAAAAAAAGCCTGGAAAAGTAAATGCGTGCATTCAAAGCAGAATAACATTTCTAAAACATTTAAAGTCTGTTCATCAATACATGCAGTAGGTTAAACAATATCCAAAAGACAAAATATAAATCAGAACTCTTTCAGTAATTTCCTTGGTTTGATGAATCGTTACATCACAGCTTTAGCTTTAATTTTAATTGGAAGCAGCTTACCTGCTCTGCATATTTCCTGGAAGACTTTTAGTAGAAGGGTTTTAGGGATGCGGCCAGTTTTTCTGACAGAGTTATCCAGTTTATTTAATGCCCAGTCAAATTGCCATGCCCGTCTGTTTTGAATTTCTGAAATTGGTTCTTCTTTAACACTTCCCTCCTGCTGAGGTGCAACTGTAAGGAACCTCGTTTGGCAAACTACATTTCTGCTTAAATAAAAGAAAAAAATAAAATCGAGATTACACTTTTGAGAGTCATTTTGCAACTACACCAGTCACACTTAATGTCAAGAAGGTAATGCTCTTTCCTTCTTGCTGATGAACAGTTTTTCAAAAACATTCCTTATTAATGTAAACAAACAAATGCAGGTGACTGATTACACTGCACATCGTAAGCCTTTCTACTTAGAAAGATATATTCACATATTTTTCCTCAAAGTGACAATTGTTCATCTGAGATTTTCAGTTAGATCCAATTCGTGTTAAGTGCTTTGAGTACTATTCCTACATAAATAAATTTTTTAAAATCATCCATGTGCTATAAAAGTCTATTGTCCCATTATGAGATCTCACAACAGCTCTCAGATGCTTTTGAAAAATTACTCCAAAAACAGTCACAGACACCTCTTCCAAAACACAGCAAATCAAGACAGCAGATCGTAACTTTCTTTTCAATTAAAATACTGAAGAACTCATGCAGAGGCCAATGTTTTAGACAACAAAGTGTAGCAAACAGCTTAAAGAACAATGGGATCATTCCCCATTCTGCAGGATTTGTATTAACGAATGTGAAGCCGTCATCCTGCGATGTAAACCAAACAGACATTGGATTTGTTTCAACGTTCATTTTCTCAAAATAAAGTATAACTGCAAGAAATATAATCAAGAATCGTTTTTATTTCTAGCAAAACAATAAGAGCTCACCATTTACTTTTTTAAAAAAGAACAAGTTGACGTACATAACAGTAAGAAAATGGTACCTGTGCCATACTAGAATTACGAATAGCCTGTGCAGGGCAAATTATCATTACACCTGAGCACTTTTGGAAATCTGTTCTCATTTGTCCTTACAACTGCATGAAATAAACCAGACTATCCTCCTCCAGAATCCTATCCAAAGGAAGCAATGCTTTCTGGATGGCAAAAGGAAGATTCGGCAGCTTCTGAAATGGTGCTCCCTCGTCTCTGGCTCTCGAGCCCAGAGCTCTTCGCTAAACCCCTGTAAGGGCTCTAGACCAGTTTTTTGGCACAAAGCCTGGTCGTGCTCCCTGCGGTTACAGGTGCTCCAGGAGCCCCGGGCAGCAGCGGCTGCACACTCGGCTGATCGGCAGCTGCAGAGTGAGGAGCGCTGGGGGCACGTCGGGGTGCAGTGGAGAACCTGACTGGTGGCTCGCCGTCTGGGTGCATCTCCTGGGTAGGAAGCAGCCCAAGGGCCACGTTTCCCCACCTGCTAGAGATTCTGATTTGCTAACCGAGCAGGCCGTAAGATCCAGAAGTAAAATTCTTCGAATAAAACCAGCCTGAAGCAGAATCTCTTTCCTAATGGAGCTGTGAAAACAGTTAAGTAGAAAACCTGACTGATTTCTGAAGGCATTCAAAGAAGTCCTTCAGTAACGAGGACCATCACTACCATTCAGATTTACCTTTTTCAAGCAGGCAAATTTTACACTGCCAAATCTCCATGAGCTTCCTCCTGAATAATTTCCAGAGGCCAGTAAATTATCTGCATTTTATTTCAACAGGGGAAGTTCAAGGAAGAAAGAAGTGGAGAAGAAAAAAAGAGACTGCCAGAAAGAAGAGCACTCCGTCTGGATGCAGATTCCCACAACTTCTTTTGAGCTGGCTCTCACGTTAATCAGATCCCTCTGTGAGCCAATTCAACTTGAGAAGCTGGTACAACACCAATTCAGAGAGACACACAGCGTCCCAACGGGTTGTGTAAACAGCTCATGATGTCCAAAGGCCACCAGAGTGAACCACAAAAAAAAGAAATAGACTAGGAATATGTGGTAAAATCAGAGGAACTAGGAAGAAAAAGGAGGAGGTGAAACATGGCTTGCGGTGCTAAGCAGCTTGTCAGACTAGCAAAACTTTTCCTTTTACTAACAATGCCATCTCTCACTAAAAATCTTGATTTCCAATGGCATCATTTTCCCATTTCCTTCCTCTTCTACCTCATCATATAACCAGAGACAGGCTACTTTCCCTAAAACAGAAATCATTAGGCTAATTAGATTAAAATCCAGTAGTACAAGGTAAGAATGACAGTAAGACAGTCACGTGTAATAACCAAATGAGATGGCTCTGACTTACATATTCTTTAACAACACATAAATAACACTACAAAACTATAAGCTATCCACTGGATAACTTTAAGAATGAAACTAATGACTGCCAGTTCTTTATGCATTTATTCATAGATATAAAGAAAATCATATCATCCACTGTTACATACCCATTGAAAGAGCTACCTGAAAGCTTTTCAGAATACTTCAAGTCAGGTTAGAAAAAACACTTTGGAGCAAGCAGCAACATAGGACTCACTGTCTTTGCAATACAGAAATTTACACTTTGACTTTCATTAGGGATTGAAGGACAAGCGGGCAAACCTCCTGCTTTTCAGATTAAAATTCAAATGTCTTCTTCCATAAAAATCTGCTATTGTTGTACATTGTTGTAAGTTGTTGAAATCTTTTGCCATATAGCACACTTGTAACCGTGTTATCTACATTTCTTAGGTTAAGTACCTGCACTGTCTCAAGAAAGCTGTATTTCTAAGATTCTCCACATGTCAAAAGCCACGAACATTTCAAAGCACTTCCATACCTCCATCAGATGAAGGATGAAGAAAAAACAGTATGTACATACTCAAAATCTGCTGGTTGATAGCATGAAAGGACTCAAGTTTCATGTGCTACTAAAAATCTCTCTAATTAGTATTTAGCATGATGTTGTTTAAAACATGCTTTAGAATATCGTACTGTAGTAAGTGCTATGCTTTAACGTTGTAAAAGATATATTCTTATATCACTTGTTATTTTTATACACTAACTTACCTCTTGAAAGACAAGCAATGGGCATTTTATTTTGCTTCCCCCTCACCACAAATTATAAAATATGGTACTGGTGTTTCTGTTAATTTCTCACAATTAAAGACATTTGAAGCTATAGCAACATAGGAGTCCAAATCCAAGTTTTTGACAGACGGGAGAACAGTGCTGTACTACAAAACAACCTGAAGAACTCTTCATCCTTCATTGGCATCCACTTAAAGCATCATTATCATTCTGAAGGATAATGCCTATCTTAAGACTTAGGTGTTTCTTATCATCTGTAGGCTTTCAGCATTTGCATAAGTCATACTTTTAGCATGACTTAAGACACCGTGTAATGATAAGCAATCCATAGTAAGAATTTGTTAAAAACTACTGTGGATTCGCAAGCAGGATGAAGCTGGAGGAAGCTACAGTCTTGAATTTGGTTCTTATCGCTACAAATCATCTAAGAACACAAAACTCAGAAGAAAATTACAAAAAAAAAGTATGTGTATATATATATATATACACACACACACGGATTGATGTACAGGCTTCTGGTACCATGTTATCTGACACTGTCATAATGAGATACCATGTAGTTTTAATCAGAAAAATACGGCTGCTGTAGTTGTTAAAGAAATAAATGCAGTAATCAAAGTTTGTTGCAAAAATGGGAATGTATTTTGTGGGATTTTAAAATAGAGTAGAGCCACAAATCAGCTTTGGGAAAAGACTAGTATGACCCATATCCATTCAAAAGTTTCGTTAACAATTAGGATGACAGAAGAGATAGGAAACTTATAAAACTCATGGATGACAGCACACCAGTAATGGCAGCAAACTCTTAGGAGAACCTCAGACATCAAAGTCATCTTGACTACTTGATGAAATGGTCTGAGAGCAACAAAAAGGAAATTCAATAAAAAAAAAAAAAAGAAAGTTGTACATTTTGGACAAAAAGGCAGAAACATAATATGACATACAATTGGCTAGACAACAGTGCAACAGAAAGAACTGAAAATGAGCCATAACTAAACATGCATTAAAAAAAAAAAAAAGAAAACTTCAATTCTTGAGCTCCTAACAGGAGCAACATAGACAAGATACAGAAAGAATTATTCTGCTTGTCATGGTATGTTTCCTCACAAGAAAACAGGTTTCAACGACTCATCTATCCCATCCCACTCTCCAAGAACGAACGCAACTATACCTAATGCATCAGGCATCATACTCATAATATTAATTGTTGTAATATTAATTGTAATGAAATATTAGAACAGGGTATTGTTCAAAACAAACTTTCTCATTTGGAAGCTTGTAAAATAGATTAGGGGGATAAAATCTATCATGCATGACCTTGACACTCCTGTTCCTGCCTCAGTGCTAGATGTGAGATTACACAATCTTATGATGTAACTATATTTTTTCAATTATTTTAATTGACTTCGTTCCGAATTAAATGCTATGCTACACAGCAGAGTGCATGATACGACTCCAAGGGCTGCAATAGGTATAAATATTTACTTTCATCAGTTGCCTTTAAACAGTCTTTTAAGATCCTTTCTATGTGAAACATTTTACCTGCAGACATACAAAGCTACACAACAACCTTCAGATCTGTTTGGATTAGCATCTAATTCTTTCCCAAAATGTTTTGTTTCTCTTCACCACGCTTCAGAATTGTGTTTATTCTTACCTACGCAGAGAAACCATAAAGAACAGGTTAAACTCTATACAGTGAACTGTCTCCAACTCCCACAACCACAAGGTTACAAGTAGCCTTCCATGTCAGAGCCTTTACATAATTGTACCTTTACATCATTTTCAGCTTTGTTTCTACAATTGTGAGGACTAAATATGTAGATCTTGCCCATGCAGGAAATGTTAACCAATTATATGTTCCTAAACCCAACATATAACACCTCCCAGCCTCGCTATTCAGCGGTAACTTTTCACCTCCAGCATGGCTTACAGCATTTTGGAAAGAAGTTGAAGCTAAACTAGCAAACAACTCATGCAGAGATGAAGTAGGCATTGGGAAATTTATATTAACTAGCAATTTTTTCTATGTTTTTAAGGGTTTAGTGAGAATCCCAGTACTGTACTGATGTACTTGTTTTCCATATTTCCAGAGCAGACTAAAGGCAGTGCATTTGATTTTCTAAAGCAACACAAATCTTAAACAGCAGCCCGAGTAAAAAGCATCCTTTTCCAAACCTCAAAATAACAAAAAAAGGTGGTTCCAGTGATCTGCCTGGCAGCAGAAGAAAGGTTACCTTCTGTAAAACTTGACCAATTTCAAAAATTCGAAAAGGGATTACAAAGCCACTATATGGGTATTTGCCTCCCTTTATTAGAGCTGCAACAAGGTAGTTGCTATGCTTTTTCTATGCCACATAAAAGTACTAAATATTTTATTAAGTTCTTTCTAAATTAAAGAAGCTAAAAGTATAGGAAATAGTTTTCAAAATACAAGCCATGCTCAAAGTAGAATAACGGTAAACTTAAAAGGGTTAAAATTCATCACTGTATGTAAAAGCATTACAGACATTAGTCTAATTTAATAAATACAAGACTAAATATACCAGCTGAGACTCCAGCATGATTCCTGTGGTGACTAATCAGTGCTTCCCCGACTTAGCTATGGTCACGTACAAGGCCACGGTGTTCAGGCCACTGCACCCTTGTTTCAGTGCCATACAGCAGGATCCTATGAGAAGATTTTATGTTTTTTCACATAGACTGAGAAATCACAAGTTTCTTGGAAAGTATCTAAAAACTTTGCATAACTAATTCTCAAGAAGCAAAGCAGAAAAACCTTGCTTTGTGCTATTTATTAGGAAAAAAGTCTCTAGACATTTTACTTCAGTCAGTAGAACTCCTGCAAGTACAACAAGAGTGCAGCTTGTGAAACTTCACCATGACAGGACATTGCTTCAGCATTACCAAAAGCAGCTCCTACTGAGCACCCCCTCTGCATTTATCACAGACAAATCCTATTGTTTTGCTAAAGTAATTAAGCATTCAATTCTAGATTTTTGTCCACTGGTGACGGATTGCTGAGCATGATGGTGAATAACCAAAAGCAAGTTGTTTGCAGCTAATTTTTAAAAATTGTAGCATGCAGTAAACTATGAATCATTTGGATTTTTAAACTGCGGCTTATCCAAAGCTCAAATCAAGTCCCCTGGATCTAAAGCGGGATTCCGTAAAAAGGTGTTCTCCCTCCCATCTCATCAACATGCCCCAGTGGGTACAAACCCACTGCAGCGTATCAACAATCACATGTCCTTGCAAGGACAACTTGAAAAGCAGTGCCTATGGTACTCTGATCAACTTCATCAACATAACTCCTCCGAATTGGACGTAAAAGTTTAGAACACAGATCCTGAAAAAACAAAGCACAAGTTTTCACTACAGAACAGTTGGCTTTTCAGGGAAATTAGCAAACAGAAGAGTTTGCTCTGCTCCCCTCAGTCATGAAAACCGGCATCTAACCTCACAGATGAGAATCTTAAACGAAGGAAGTGACAGCAAGGCCAACAATGCTTTGAGACACTTGCATATAGGGATTTTATTCAGCTATTCTATTATGATCCATACCTTAGGAGCCTAATTGTTCTCACTTTCTCTGTAGACAGATAGGGTGTGCACTTCAGGACGAATACCCTAGCACTTTCATCTCAAAGCGCAGTTACTGATCTAACAACACGTGGTCACCAACATCAGCAGTACCAGTCCCTCTTTTCCTCTGGCCCACTGTCCCACCCTTTTGGAGCTCATCAGATCCTTAATTGAGCCAATGTAGCCTGTTAACGTGCCTGAAGACTCTTCTCCTTGCAGCCCAGCACATGAAACCAGCCCGCTGGCAGGTCCGAGGAGCACCGTGATTCAGAGCAGGACAAGCTGGTCAGCCTGAGAGGGATGGGACCAATACCCTTCGCCCAACACTCACCTCCCCGCAGCAGCAGCAAACTGTAACGTCAGGTCATGACAATCACCTACAGCACGTAGAATAAAGTCCTCAAAAGATATTCTTAATTCAAAATCCACTCTGAACGCTCGTCAATTGAAAGGTTTGTTACAGCATTCTCGACTGCCAGCTGTGCATTTAACATCTCTTCCCTTAGTGAAACTTCCATGAACAAAGTTCCAGAAATTAATTCTACTGGAAATAATTTTTACTAAGGTTTACTGTTACAGATCTGAAGTATCTTGCACTAGTTTGTCACAGCTTATTCATCTTGCTACAATCACATGGCATGAGAGCGAAGTTGCATAGCTCGGTATATCTTGCGTTTAATAGTAGAGGTAGGCAAGTGAAAGAGTAAATTTCACTTAGATTTTATCTGAGGCTTTTGCTATGAAATGCTCCTCAACCACCCAATGCAACTGGATATCCATCTACTGTCAGCTTAGATTAAATCAACACAAAATTAAACGGGAAATGCTCCCAGAGACTATTCCATTGGCTCAGCTATAGTGTGGCAGCATGCAGCAGAGCAACAGGAGCCATCAGTCACTGCAGGAGGACTACCTGAAACTAGTACATCCATTCTGTCCAACTGTGACCAAAGCCGGCTCTGTCAGAGAAGCAAAATGAACTGACATGACTGGCAATTGCCAGAAAAAAATATCTTTCAGGGAGGCATTTAGTACTGCGTTCTGACTATACATCCAGTATCACTTCCATTCCCCTAATCTGTGCCTTAATTCCAATTCTCATCCAGAGGACCAAAATGCAATCCTGCAGTCAAGGTGTACAGTCTTATTTCTCCTCTTTTTTCTTCCATTAACAGATTTTTACAGCCAGCAGAAAATGGTATAGAAAGGGTCACAGAAGAGCATAACCAGGTATATCCAAGGTCTTACACAGAGAATTAAAACTGAGAAAGAAGGAAGGCCAACTGCTAACTCAAGGTAATTTCAGGATAAACACCAGCAACCTGACTGCAGGCTCTGAAGTCTCACTACTAGACCCCGGTAACTACACAAGCAGTCTTTTGACATTTTGCGCAGCTGTTTACCTATAGCAGATACCCTTGCTATGCTTCTATGAAATTTCAATTGATTATCATTCCTGTTAGGCTTGTGTACATGCCTAACAAAATAAAATGTATGTGGGTTTTGTTTTTTTACTGCAGGTCTACTAGTGCAGTGACGAAAAATCATCTGCTGCTTATCCACCAAACAGGACAAAAGTTATTTGCCATTACCCATTCTACGGAGTGTCTAAGTTTACATCCTACCGAACAATTTAAAATTATGGACAGATAACAGCATTTCATTTTACAGAGTTCTGGTATGGCTGAGAATCCGTCCGCCCCTCTCTGCTCTGACTCAGATCTTATGACAGGCATCCCTGTGAGGCTTGCACGGGTACATTCCTGCACCACAGTAACTACCTAGCAAGGTAAGGTTTGTGCTTTTGCTACTCTGTACCCGATTTTCTTTGTCAGTAAAGACTGCAGAGTAGCAGTGGAGTTTGTACTTTGGCTATCATATTCTCAGGACAATGTGTCTAGGCCACTTACAGCCCATTTCCAACGGCCACAGAAGGTCATGCCTCAGCTTCCTTTCATTACTGAGTAAAGCAGGAACTGCTTCCCGGAACAGAGGGTATCAGAAGAGAAAAATTCAAACCTAGCTATCTTCCTCACTCGACTATAGGTGAAGATGCCCTTCAAAGTCCTGACAGAATCTGAAGCCCTACTCGCGTTACCTCTCTCCCCAGGGCACACCGTACTGGCTCTGAGCAGATCAGCAGCATGGCCTGGGGGTCTCCGAGAACTACACGGGCATAAGAGCCCAGCCACCATCTGCGTACTCTCCAGTCTGGGGATCGTAGCTCGGACTTCCCTGGAAAATTCAGAGCAGCACGATGTTTTAATTAAAACCTCTGCCCGAATGCGAGTAGTTGCTGTCTCACATCTTTAAAGAAATGAACAGACCTGCAACTTTTCCGTAATCGCTATTGTAATAAGAGTCCCAAAATTGCATCCAAACTGACTTATGTTCACTGCTAAAGCAACTGGACCAAGAACATACAAACATACAGAGTCAGTCATTTACCCAGTTCTCTTGGTAAATGCTGAATTAGTCCTTGTTATTTACTCACTCTTATACCAGTTCCCCTCACTCCCACTATCACAAGTAGGGCTCCATCAATATTCTCTGGAATTTACAGTAGTGAGCTGCATTTCACTTTTAATTGAGACCTGAACAGCAAGCAGAGAAGTCTAAGTGTTGTCCATATGTCCGGGTCATTCTAGTTCTTCAGAAGAGTTCCATCTCCAGAAGTTAAGGCTTAGGTAGAAAAAAACAACAATGAATAGTCACCTATGCTAAAGACCAAAATGAGATCATATGCTTGTATGTGTAATTTCAGTACATAAATGTCACCTCTGCTTTACACTTTAGTCCTCGAGCATCACTTGTGTGCCAGGATACCTAAACCCACACATTAAAGTGACAGTAAGACAAAGATTTTATGTGAAAAATCATCTTAGGAATGAAATTATTGGACAGAAAGAATGCAAAAATTTATGTTTGCTCCTCAGTCTTACTCCAATATAATTCACAGTTTAGACTGAAACATAAATAAACCTGAAATAAACACTGCTGCTGTTCTCTGTGAATGTGCTCTCTACCAAGCACATTTCCCACACATTTAAGAAAATCTAGTCTGAGAATTTAAAGACTTTTCAGCAAGATCACTAAACCATGCCACAGGTGACCCCAATTATTCTTGGAGATAGAGAAGCATAAGTTGGAGCAAGGAAAAAATAGCATTTGTGAAAATGACCCGCTGCTAGACCCAAAATATCATCGTATGAAGTGCTTTTCAAGTTCTTTCCAGAAATAGTTTTAAAAAAAAAAAAAAAAAAGTCCTGTTAGTCCCACATCAAGTCATACATGAATTTCTGTGAACATTACTTCTTGCAACAGACTATTTTAGGAAATTAGCTTCCAGTTGAGGAGATCAAAAATTAGCTGAATGAGCACCAAGCAGAAAGTTTATTTGTGATATTTGTGATTTGCCACTAACTAAATTTGCGGTTCTGCTGCCAACCACTCAGCAGATGTCTCCCCAGCTCCCTGGTCCTCCCTCACAGGTCTACTCCACGCTTCACAATTCCAGCACTGCAGGATCTGTTACAGTTTAACCACTAGAAACAGCATGGACCACACACTTTTATTTTGGCGTAGGCAAGATTTCCATCAGGCTACTGAATTAAATTGGCTCACAATGGGTTTGGTAAGCACTAAAGGGGCAGTAAGCTCCCTATTTTGGTGGTGAGACTTCCCTCTAGTCCTCCACTGCTGCCTCTTCTGTTCCTATCCCTTCCCTTGAGCCAGCCCTGAAGCTCACTAGTCCTCTGCTGAACAAAGTTATCCATCCAGAACGCCAGAAAACTGGTCTGGGTTTCTTGCTGATATTGTTACACTGACCGAGAGGGACCACCACAGCTGTAACAAGCCACAGGCAAGACAAGACAGAAGGCCTTCCTCCTCTTGGAGTTGCTATGTCAGCTCATGAAACTCAGTGAACATGTTTGATGGTTTTACACTCCCAAGATTTTATGCAAAACAAATTTGTCTGCAGCATGATTTGCACATTTAACAAGAAATTAATCTTGAGCTTAATCACTAATTCTGATTAAATCAACATGCTGATGCTTTTTTCAGATAATATGTTGTGCTCCATTCACATTTTCTCTGTGGAACGAGCTGCTGGAGATGTCTCTACCAACAGCGCACAAATCCCGGCGTTCTCACCCGCTTGCCCCTTCGCTCCACAGCTAAGGGCGACACTAACTGCCACGCGAAGGGTCTGTGAGGCGACGGCTCCACGCGCCAGCAGAAGCACCGTGTCCCTCTCCTACCTAACCGCACTGGATCTTTCCTTGGTTCTGTGAATAGTGGAAGAAATAGAGAAAATACATCCTTGGAGGAAGTTAATGTAAACTTCTATTTAGTCACGTGCTTACTTTAACAAGTTATTTATAATTATTTTAACTAACTCTACGAAAATGTTTAGTTACCAACTGCAATTATATTCGCAGCAAGTCATTTGTCACAAAGCAAAGTTAAGCATCTGAAGCCATTCCCCAGCTGTGTACTTTATAGACCAGCAACGGGACGTGGCGGAACCCAAAAAGTGAGCCCCATTGAGACCATAGACAAACCTCCCCGTTACTCACACGGTTTGAGAACCTGCTGGCAATGAAATAACCCCTAACTCTAAAAAAGTTTGCACACACGTTCATGTAGTTGTAACAGCACGCTTGTGACATGAAACACGAAAAGCAGTATTAGGCTTCTTGAGTAATTAAGGAAAGTTTGGGAAACAACTAGCTTGCCTAGAAGCAGAATGCTAACAGCGCTCTTGAGATTTAGAAAAAAACAATGCCTGGGAAAAAAAACGGAGCTGCCGCTCGTTGCCTAAGACGACAGGCCCTTCTGCCTGCAGGCGCCCAGGGCTGAGCCCCACGCACCCAGGCCACAGAACGCCCCGACCCCGGAGCCGCAGGAGCGGCTCAGCCCAGGGCCGTGCCTCGGGGCTCCCGCGGGGCGGCCTCCCCCGCGCCCCTTCACCCTCGCAGGGCGCTGGCGGCGAGCGGCAGCCGGGCGCCC
>VXAA01004813.1:395127-462923 GCA_013399115.1 Anseranas semipalmata
ATGCTGCGCTGCGCTACGCCGCGCGCGCGCCGGTGGCGGAGGAGCACGTGAGGGGGGCGCCGCGCCGATGCGCACGCGCGCCGAGGGCGACCGGAGCACGGCGCTCCGCCCCCGCCCGCCCACGTGACGGGAACGGGGAAGAAACCATTCGCCGCCTGGGGGGGGGTCGTCGGCCCCCCCGCTCTTAGAATGGCCCTACTTAAGCACTCGCGCCCTTTCCGTCCCCTCCCCGCCGCCCGGCGGCACTGATGGGACGTTCCGCGCAAGGTCGGCGCTGCAGCCCCGGCCCTGGGTTGGGCCGATGGGAAGCCAGCCCGAGGTTGTTCCCGCCGCAGGCGGCGGGGAGGGCGCCGCTAGCCGTTGGAGGGAGAAAAGCGCGGCCTCGGGGGCCGGGACCGCGCCTCGCTGCGCTTCTGGAGGCGGCAGGGAGCGGGGCTTTCCCCGGGCACCGCTTTAGGCGCCCTGCGTGCGGTTCCGCGACAGGTGGCGGCTGGCCCCGGAGGGCCCGGCCCTGCCTGGCGGAAGGAAGTCACGTGGCCGGCGGCGCGCGGGGGTCACCCCTCGCACGCGTGCCTGCGGCGGCGCGCGGGAGGGCCGTTGGGAGCCGTTAGCGGGCGCGTGCGTCGGTCGGTCAGCGCCGGCGCAGTGCCCCTGAGGGCACCGCCGGCCCCGAGGGGCTCTAGGCTCGGCCGGCGTTGAGCTGTTGCGGCTCTCGGGCCGGGGGAGAGGCCGCGCCCCGTGGTTCCGGCTCGTCAGGGCTTTAGGCGGGACAGAGCTGCCACTCGCTTCCAGCGGGGTGCTTCGGGCGCCGTTAAAAAGCGTGGCAGGCGATGCGTACATCGCAAAAGTCCCTCAGCCTGTTTTTGTCGATAATAAGGTTTGTTGAAGCCTTGTTATTAGTCGGTTTGTGTGCGTTGCTTTAGGCTAGCAATGTATAAATAGTTGGGCTACGAAAATTTCTGGTAGCAGTCAGTCTTTACAGTGACAGGCAGACTTTGGATTTTAATGATGAAAAAGCAAAACTGCAGAGCCTTTAAAACGTCATCCCCTGCTTTCCTCCATTTTGGGGAAAAATGGGGATGAGGGGCAGAAGGAAGAATCTTAATTAAATTTTCTAACTGTAATTCTCTGCCTGAGCCTGTTTACATTTACTAAGTTGCCATCTGCATTGATATTTCATCTTAGCACACACATAAAGCTGGTTCCTAAAACATAACTGCAAAACCCTTCATGAGATGGGTGTTTATAAGTTAAGTGCATGTTTTCATTAAAAAAAAAATGCAGTTATTTTTGCCATAGATTGCAAATAGTTACTCCAGGGGGCATATTGTTCCTCAAAACATTGATTCTTATCAAGTCAATTACAATCGGCTGTTTCCTATTACACTTGGTAAGACTTGTAGTCTTGTCATCAAAATGCAAAGGGCCCAGTTTTTCAAAGTTATGAAAACCCACTTCTGCTATTTATAAGAAAGTCCTGGGTGCTCAGCACTTCCCATAGTGAAGCCTAATGGCATGAACTAAAGCTAGTAAGACAATGTTTGTGATGTTAGTAATTACCACATCTTCTGCTGTATCACAGAGTTAACTCACAGAATACAGAGTTCAGTCTTAAGAAGAAAAAGATGAATCTTTTAACCCACGTACAAACCTAGTAGCATACATGCTAATTATTAGGCTAACTTACAGGTGTGCTCACCACAAACTTGATTATGGAGTAGAGCCCCATGATTTTGGGAGTTTGCTATAAGGACAGTACGAGGATGTCTGCTATGCTTACAATAGGGACATGAAAAGATGAACAAGATAGAAGAGTAAAGAAAAATAATGAAAAGACATTGATCAGTGTAATAAGTAGTAGGTTCTTGTTGCAGAGACTTCACTGCTACTGAATCAATGAAGAACAGGTTTAAGAAGTGTTTTGAAGGAGAAGGAGAGGACAGATTCTTACCAGGAATCCCTCCAGAGGACAAAATGCAAAGGTGTGTGTTTGAAAATCCAGTCAGTGGGTAACAGGATCTGAAATGACAGGCTGCTCCGAGAGGAGTTGTCTTTTCACTGCCGAGTGAGAGGCCATAGATACGATTCCACTGCAGAAGTAGAGGCAGCTATTTGATGTGAAGAGGGAAGGAGGTCCTGAGGAATGAATTAAAAACGCGGTATACCTTGCCTTATCATAAAGACTTAATAAATTTTAAAACTTAATTGAAGTGTGATGTGGAATTTTCAAAGCAAGAGTTATAATAACATGCAGTAATTAGAGCTCTTTTCACTCACTCTTCATACTTTCAAATAGAAGTCCATACGTACAAAACAGCTTAAAAAAAGTAGCTTATTCCACAGGTGGCTTTGGAAAATCTAAAAAGACAGTTAAAAATACTCCATAAATGCATCCCCAGAATCTGAGCACTAAAAACTTTTGGAGCGAATGATTCAAACTCTGTCAAAATGCCTTTGAAACAACGGAAGTAAAGTAAGAGGACATGCAGCAGCTCTACGTATTACAGCATAACTGTAATATAAAGTGAAGAGAATCAACGTTGGCCTAGGACTATTGCCTTTAGGCAGTCCGGACATGGCCGCTGCATGTCGGAGGGTAAAAAGATAACAGGGATCATGGCTGAATGCCTTTATTGCATATTAAGAGGGTTATGAGATGTTGACCTCTAAAAAAATGAAATGCCGTCTCCACAGGCTGTGCGATAGTGTCCAGGTTATTTCCATGTTTCCCACCGGGGTCTCAGAGCTGCCCTCTACTG
Organism: Anseranas semipalmata; assembly: GCA_013399115.1. Lineage (NCBI taxonomy): Eukaryota > Metazoa > Chordata > Aves > Anseriformes > Anseranatidae > Anseranas > Anseranas semipalmata. Next base: position 397,887 of record VXAA01004813.1, read on the forward strand.
GTGTGAGCTGTCTGACGGAGAAGTCGGATCCCCGTGGAAAGGTGGGGTTCACGTGGGCACAGAACGTGGTGGTGGTGACAGTACCGGGGAACCTCCCGATACTTTAGCCTGTCCTCTCTCACCCCCTAAACTTACATGGCCCGTGTCTAGAGGCAGCTCTATGCAGGCGACACCAGTGCAGTCAGGCAGGAGCAGCCATCCTCCCACCAAGGACACAGTTCAGCGTGGTGCGTGGTCTGTGTTGTGCAGCGGGGAGAGGCAACGTAATTTCCAACGTTCGTGTGATGGCTGTGCTCATCGTGGGAGATGGACTCTCAGTAAGGTTTGCCATGGAGAGAATAATTTGGGGCATTTACCTGAGATTTTGAGGGAAGGTAGGCCGCGGAACTGAGAAGATGATGAGATACATATATGTTTGTATTGTTAGTGGCAATATTGGTTTTATTTCTGATGTCTGAGTAAGGATAACCTTAGATTTTAGGCAGTACATAGAGCTCCTGGCTTGAAGAACACGCAGTCTTAATATATCTTGAGGGAACATGAGGGAGAAACCAAAAAGTGACCTTTCCCTATGGCTTATTCTCCAAAACTGATCGCATGTGCTGATTTAAGCTTCTTGCCTAATCTCAGGCATGCAATTCAGGCGGAAGCAATAGAGCCACTGAAAGAGATGACTCTCAGGCAGTGAAAGGCAGAAGGATAATAATGAATGTGGTTCTCAGTGAGCTTATATCTCTCTAGGTGTATGTACAGATGTTCTTCTGCAAGAAGGAAGAAAATCTTAGTCTAAATTCACACTTGCTGAGGTTTTTGTACACTTTTAATGCCTCATTTCCACTTTGGTCTGAGAGGAGAAATTGGGATCAGCTTTAAAGTGCTCTCAAAAATGTTACTGCAAAATCTCACATTTTTTTGTTGAATCTCGTAATATTTCTCATATCTTGTGAAAGTGCATTTTTCAGTTTCATTTGCAGAATACTTAAAACATAACCTAAGCATGTCCAATGAATTTAGAGAAAAAATATTTTGAGTATTTTGAAACAAATTTGTGACTTTTTAGAGCTTGAGTTGCTTAGTGCTAGCAATAATGTGATTTCTTTGTCTGGAATATTTTCCAGCATCTCACATAGCCTCCAGCTTTTATTATTTCATTGTCTTTCAGGTCTTGTAATTTGGCCAGTGTAGCCTAACATATATTGCAAAGTAGGTGCTCCATGAAAAATCTCTGGTTGCAAATAATATTGAAGTCAACAACTTTTCGGAACTGGACAGGCTTTACTTTGAGAGGATGAAAATGAAGAAGTTCAAGAGCTATAGAAGTGAGGTGTAGGTGGTACAAGTGAATGTGCTCAGGAGGGAAGTGGAGAAGGGTGGCAACAGAATTACAGTACAAGGAAGAGACAGAAAGGAAAGACAAATACCTGAGATGAGAGTAACTAAGTAACTGTTACAAGTGCTAACTGTGGATGGAAGAAGGATTGCTGTTTCACCTCCCAGCAACGAGATGAAAGCAAGCACATCTCGCTTTTGAGAAAATAGTGGGCAAGATCCATGCTTGCTTTTTTTCCATGGACATTTAAGATTAAGTTTTATTGCTGGGATGGCTGGGGCTGTTGGTATCTCAAGTGTCAACTGTTCCCCCTCACACACGCACACAAAAGAAGCTCCCCTCATCCATGCTGTAAGTTTGCTCAAGTTGAAGCCAATTTCAGGGTTTATGGAAGCCTGAGTGCATAGTTCTGCCAGTACAGCAGAATGTTTTGCTTTGTTCTGGGTCTGGCACTGTGATAAAATCAAGCTTAGGTACTGGAACAGGAACTAGGTAGCAAGGAAAAAAATCAAAGTGCCAAGTCTTAGAAAATGTAGGCTAATATCTAAGTTTCTTGTTGAAATGGCAAATAAGAAGGCAAGACGGGGAACTGGAGAAAGATGGATACTAGGCAATTCTGAATGGCAGATTGCTGCTTGAGGGTCCTGTTGATTTGCCTGTAAAGCATGCTTGGCTTTTGTGTAAACCAATTCCTTTCCAATTGCGACTTAATCTCTAACAAAGAAGCTAAATTCATTCCTTATCATATGTACCTGTTAGCTAAAATGTTTCTGCAGGCAAAAGTCCCTTTTTTTTTTTTTTGGCTTTTATTTGATCACACCGAAAATCTTCAATGATATTCTTAAGACTTTTAGAGCTGTACTGCACTGTAAAATAGTTATGTCCAAATGAAAAGAATTTAGCTCCCTCTTCTCCTCAGCTAGGTTAGTTTTGCAAGGTTAGTAGAAATTTTAATAAGTAGTAGAGCCTTTATCTTTGTAACCAAGTCAGCAGATCTTATCCTGGCTATCTATGGGGAGTAGATCTGATGAGTAAGAAGGTGCTTTTTTTGTACAGTTAGTTTTCAAAGGATCACAATTTGAAAATGGTTGTGACATAACTGGGTCACATCTGAAATTTTTCTATAAGCTGCATAAAATGAGAAGTTGAAGTAGCTGCTTTTGTCAGAAGGTATATTTAGAGCTGTAGTGAATCATAGTTGAGGTATTTGCATATTACTGTTACTGAAGCCTGCAAAACAGTCACAAATCTGTATGTGATTAGTAGTCCTTCAGCATTTAATCTGTTGCTTTTAAATAAAAACAAAGTAAGAATTAAGATGTAGATAATGTGCATCACGTTGTGATTCTTCTATCGTTGCCTTTGTTTTACATTAACGGTGGGCACGGTGTACTGCAAAGAATGTCAGTCCCAGAGTCTGGCTGTTTTGAATGCTGGAGGGGAGAAGGTGGTGAGACAGCTTTTAGTAATGGTAAAACTGTTTCAGCTGTGGTAGCTCCACTAAGTGATAAATCATTTTCAGATTCTGATGCATGCTTTAAGTTTTGATCAGAAACGAGTGGAATGATTCAGAGATCATGGAGATTGCTAGCTGGGCAGGGAAATAGAATAAACTATGATTCATAAACTCAAAGCATTTATTTTAGATAAGAATCGTTATGCTCTTTGTGTATCGGTGGGCACGCTGGCAGATTCTGCCAAATCTCCTCCTATCCCAAACAATGACAAATTTTTAGAATTTTGGATGTAAGACACATCTAGTGAGAGCATCTAAAGTCTAGGCTTCTGCTTCTGTTAGAATTACTTGAGATTTTCTTACAGATGTTCTGACTTATCTTAATGGTTACTGATTTTTTTTCCCCAGGAATTGGACAATTAGTGTGATTCCAAAGAGGTAATTTAAAGGCCACTTAGAGTCTGCAAAACCTAATCCACTAACATTTGAGATGAGTGTTAAATCCCTTGGTGTAAGCGTACTGTATATGTATGCCTCATGCATCTCTACCTCATTGGTATACATGCCAGGGACAGATGCAGCACACTACTACACATTTGTATGGCTCGTTTGTCTAAAAAACACTTAATTTAGTTTCATTCAAGTATAAGATGGGAGTCAGAAATGGTAGCTGGATTATTACCTTTATAAGCAACAACCAAATTAGCTTTCATTGTGTTAAGAGCTACCATCTTTCGGTTTGTTTCTTTTCCCTCAGACTGAGGCAACAAACCCAACTAACTGAGAAGACAGAAATGTCAGGAAAGGTGTAAATGAGCATCTGGAAGGGCAGAGCACAAGAATCTTAAAGCAGATCAGCCACTGATGGAAAAAGTTTTGAAATCTTTTCGCAGCTCATCTGCTTTGAGATATTTTTCTTTTCTTGCTAATTTTTCCATCATCCCTGCTGGACATTTCTGCCCCACCCATTAACTTGAATGACAAATTAAATGTTGGTATGTCAGTGCTCTAAATGAGGGATAATATTTCCAATTGTGAAGGCAGAGCAGAAGCAGGTTTTTTATTTTATTTTTTACTTTTTTTTTTTTTTAAGTTCAAGTACTGGTTGTGTTACAAGAAGAATTTGTAACTCGAGTGTCAATTAGTCATGTAGAAAATTTCTACAACTTGGACAACTTGCTAGACATTCTCTTCAAAGAGGAGGATTTTTGATAGATTAGGTTAGGGGGAGGTTTGTATTGTTCCTCTGACTTTAATTGTTTTTGAACATCTGAACACCAGAGCTGCTGAGTTTAAAAAGCAAATAGCTATATTTACCACAAGTAGGGGCTTTTTCCGTGTTGCTCTAGCTCCTTGCATGGGTTTTCATATACTTTTATGTTGTGTCATGAAAAAAAATCAATTGCTTTTTTTTTTCCTCCGGAAGTACGCATCTATGGTAAAACATCTTTCTAGCCAGACCTGTTTGTACACAGTAAGTTAGGGAGAAAATATCAGCTCAACTTAATTTTCAGTTAATGAAGGTCAAATTCAAGTGTGAATTCAGCTTGAATTCTCTTTGTGGTTTTGAGTATCTTATATTTTCCTAACTACTTAGCTTTTATATTACTCAAGTGTTTATCATTAAATATTGCAGACTCTATCAAAGGAGATTTTTTTTCGTGAGCTTCAGTTAGGATGACTGGAGTGGGTATCATTCAACTGGAGAAAATAACCTGTTTCAGCAACACGCGTTGTGTTGCTGATATTTTCCCAGTGCTGCAATGTGTGAAGGCTGGAAAGTTCAAGCATTTCCCATAGGGCAGATACTGTCTGGATAAATCAAGATAAAATAGCAGTCAAATATATTGGGATATCTGATGTGCATCATAAGTGATCCCTGCGAAGGAGAAAAAAATGAAGGGAAAAAAATCCCTTTTAGTTTTCCCTAATCTGTCTAATAAATCACTTTAAAATACATGACTTGTGGCATAAAAATATTTGCATATTTCTGTAGACCTATGTGGCTAATCAAAAACATGCAAAAGAGATGATTTTTAGCAGTGTGGAAAGAATTATTGCAAATGTGGGTTCACTCTGCAATATCCTCTGCTTATTGTTGGCAAATATATGTTCCGATGAAGACATGAAACGCTTTTTGATTATTTTACTAATCAGTGACTTGAACAAGAATTTCATGATTCACTAAATCTGATTTTGCACTCTAAATATTGGCCTTAAAATAAAATTCAGAAAAGAGCTTTGTCCTCATCTGTTTTGTGTCTTCATTGTTGCTGTTCTTCAGCAAGTACCAGTAAAAGTTGCTTATTTTCAGAGGGAAGAGCATATTGCATCTTTGCGGTGACAATTTCTTTCCATGTATTTGTAATATTTGAGCTGAATAAATGTTAGCAAGAAAGAAAATAAGCAGTTCTTAAGTGGTATGGCTTGTGTATCTGGACACGCACTGCGCTAGGTTTGTGGCTTTGGTAAAAATGGTGTTTTGTTGCCTTGAATCCCATCTGAGGGTTCAGCGCTGTATGATCCTCAGTTATTCAGAACTTCTCTGCAGCCAATACCTGGTGTAACGCCGTATGCTGGGTGGGTACTCTGTAGTCACCATTTGCAAGACAGAAAAACAAACAAGAAAAGTATATTTGCTACTACCTAATTAGCTACGTAACTATCAGGTTTAAGCACAGATTTTCACAAATACTTAACCATACTTCAGAACGAAGAACCTCTTTTGTATCTAACCAAAATGTTTTCAGGTTGTTTGCACAACTTAGTGGCTGGAATCCAGTCATCGTATTAAAGCTCTCATCTCAGAGACTGCTGTCATTAAGCACAGAAGTAAGGAAATGGAAATTTTTCATGACATGAAAAATGAGGTATTCTGTTAGTAAAAGGTGGGTTTCTCAGCAGAAAAGGCAGAATTTTCTGCCGTGCAGAAAATGTAGAAGTATTTAATAATGTCGTGGTTGTAATTTGCAGCAAAGCCCAATGCATCCATATATATGAACAATAAATATTTTTGCCCCCCAATGAAGAGGATACAAGGACTACTTCATAGTGTTAAATATTTTTATGTAAGCAGGCTGAAACAAATCATCCCAAGAGTTTTTGTGAACGTGTCTGGACTAATGATGTTGATTTTAAATGAAAATCTGAGAAATTCCAGAGAATTGGGAGAATGATCTCCCATGGTTGTAAGTGAGAAGATGGGTATCTTGGGAAGTGAAATACAAGACAGCTATTTAGGCAAGGAGCCTCAAGGAAGTAACGGGTCAACTGATGGTGGACTTCATCTACAGAGAACTAAATGCTGAGAGTACAATTAGTGTTAACCAGCGTGATTTCACAGGAAGTGGGCCTTGTCAGCTGAATTTGGTATTGTTCCGACAGGACTACCAGTCTGGTTGATAAAGGTGGCAGCTATGTTGGAACACTTCTGTAAGGCGTTTGACTTAGTGACACCAATTCAAAAATGATTGCTATTCAACAGCAGTAAATTCAGAATGGGTTAACTGGCGGTACGCAAAATATATTTGCTAGGAGTAGCTAGCAAAATGATCGATAATCTGCTAGGAGGTTCCGCAGAGATTGTTCTCAGCTTAGTACTTTACTTGAAACCTAGAGGCAAAGTCACTGTCTGAATTAGCAAAAAAACATGGAGCAATAAGCGGTGGAAATGGCTCACTTGTACAAAATGATTTGGATCCCATTGTCAGCTGGTCCAGATGAACAATAGAACAATAGCCAAGTTATTTCAGCACATGTAAATTCAGGTACGTTGGAATAAGGAGGTGGTCACCGCAGAAGCGGGCTGTCTTGGAAAGGGGCAGAGTTGCCTCTGTGGGACCTGCCCGTCACTCTGCTCCCCGTGGGCTGGGAGAGGACCCAGAGATGGGGAGGGAGGTGTTGCTGGCACTGCGAACACCACCAGGGTGTTGTGATCAGCTCAGTTCCTGCACCTGTTGGCTCCTGTATCCTCACTTAGGATACAGGACAATGTTAGGACGATGCCATGCCACATCCATCCCCAGTACTCTTTAAATCCTTTCATGCGCTTCTTATTTAATGAATATTAGCCTCCAGTTTTACTGGAGAAATTCAGAAATTCCCAGAAATTCATGGAGGAAAGGCAAGGACAGAGCTGCAGTCAGGAAAATACAGAAAAGGTTGAAAGAATTTTGATAAATAGAGTAAATAAGCTTAGCATGATCTTCAAACAGTGTAAAGTGGTTGATCTGTTTGAGGCAATGGAGTGTGTATCAAAATGTGAGGCTGTTGTGTGAGCGTAGTCTGATATCTGGGGGAGGAAGTGGGGATGAGCCTGTCCCTAAGAGCTGAGAAACACTCTGAGGTAAGTAGCAAGAAGGAGGTAGTAAAAATGTTTCCCTCTACCTGCATTTTGCCTCCGAGTCCTCAGCCACACCATCCTCTTGTTGTAGCACAAGTGTTTACGTAGCTGCCGAACGAACCAGATGGGTGTATCAGTCTGGGTTAGTTGTAAGCCAGATCATCTCCTTAGTCCTGTACCCCGCACAGCCACGCACGTTTGTGCCAACACAGGGTGGTAAGAGTGGGCCTGTGCAGAACTGGGAAGCGAAGAGGCTGATGGTGACTAGGCGTCTTATTTTAGCAACAGTGCCATTTTATGCTGTCTTAGAGTGCTCATGAAACTACAATTAGATATTAAATTCAGCATTTCAAATGTGATCCAGGGAGATATTAGTCCTTATTTAAGTGTAAATTCTAGTAGAATACTGAGCTCTGTGCTAATACTGCTGCTTCTCTGACTGAAGTCAGGCCAAGTAGAGCTCCAGGGCTCTTAGCTGGGGAGCAGAAGTGGGGAGAAGGAGCTCTCTGACTGTTGGCTGCCTGTACCCTGGGTGCTACTGGAATAAGAATTCCTTTATATAATGTTTAAACAGTAAAAACATGTTTCCTGCAGAATAAGGGGAACTCTGCAAAGACTGAGTCTATCACACAGGTGATGCTTTAACTGTACGTTCTCTGTTCTGAAGAAATGTTAAACATGCAAAGAAATCTGTACAGTCATGGCCCAACATTGTGTTTCTGGTCCTTGTAGAACTTCAACGTGAAGGACTTCATCAATAGCATTTTAGGGTGTACAAGGCCTTATGGATCAGTTCAGTAACATCTGTATTTGTTTAAATCGCTTCACTTGCTCCAATTCCGTACTGCTGTATATTTTTCTGGCCAGGTTGTGTTTGACTCTTGAATAATTTTTTTTCACTCTTAGTTTAATACCGGCTAGAATTACAGCCATGTTAAGAGTGGCTGCTTTAATGCAGATTCATTTACAGTTAACTCTCATTATTTGGTTAAGACTCTCCATCTTCCCAGGGTTTTTAGTGAAGCTATCTATATGTGACAAAATTAAAGGTCAAGCATTTAGAAAAGAATTTTGCAAGAGCAAATGGAATCTTAACTTCTTACCTAGAAGACCACTTCCAACTCTTTCAAACCTGAAATTAGAAGATACACTGTGAATTAGTTGGAATGTATTAAGGACTTCAGTAGGAAGGTTTTACACCTATTGTCAAAAGAGGAATGCAGCTGGTCTCTTATATCAAGGATCTTGCAAGTTCATCTCTTACTTTTTTCCCCCCAATATTAGCCCTCAGAATTTAATTTTCCTTTTGTCTGTTTCCAGTCTTGGGTATGTGTTCCTTCCTTATCCCTGAACAACACTCAATTTTCTCATTTTGGGAGGAAATTGTTTTTGTTCTGCTTTTAACTTATGCCTATAAACTTCACAATTTCACATTTCGTTTTCACCTTTTTGACCACTCACTTGGTAACTCCAGCCACTGGTTTAACTGGACCTAAGGCTCATCTTTACCGAGATGTACGTGAGGATAGAGACATGGCTAAGCATTTGTGGGGCACGGACCCAGAAGTTCACTGAGCAAACATTTTTCACTTACCAACACTGAGTTCCATTATGAATATTTGATACAGGGAAGACCATATGAAGTTTTTCTTCTGTATCTTTTTTCTTTTTGTGCCTTTTTTATAATACTTTCTCACTTGACTTTGACAACACATTCTTTTTTCAGTCTCATTCTATTATGAGAATTACTATTACTTTAAATATAATTTGGAAGAAAGCCATTTTATTTTAGATCTTTTGTTTTATCATAGAATTTATAGAAGACAATGTTGTGTTTAATTTTTGAGGTAGGAGTAGTTCTCAAAGAAGACTAAAACATGGGTTAGTAGGTATTTTTGTTCTTAAGAAGAAGAAAATATATTTTCAGTTAGGCAAGCTGTAAATTACTTTCTCAGTTACTCAGGTTTAATGCAATCCATATAGCACACATCTTACCCTACCAGTCGTTTAGCTATCCATGGAATCTATGAAGATAAAAAGTACTCATGGCTTGCATTTCTAATGTAAACAAATAAAATGTGGATTTTTTTTCTTTTGTATATTAAAAAGAATCAAAAAAGGAAATGCACTTTTTCCTGGTCCACTTGAAGTTTCTTGGACTTGGTTTGTCATTAGATTTACACTGAGGATTAATTTGGCCTTTGTATTTTTACTATCCTACAATTATTTTCCTACTTAATTTTTTTTTTTTATTCCAAATATTTGCTTGTAAGTCTTTTCGTAGCCTTTTCTACTCTCAGCATCTGTTTTTCCTCCTTTCCCGTTATCTTTCTATTTCTTCAAGTAGAGCTCTTTCAACATTTACAGTTTCAGAAAGTTTCCAATCTGCCATTACTACTAAGCTCTTAAAAGAATTCCCCATCTAGAAATGTCTATTTAGGACATTGTTACTTCATCAAAATATTGAAATATTGGCCTAATTATGTGTCAATTTAAATTGTGAAGTTCTTGAAGAAATCCTTTCGTTTGGTGTTCTTCCTTAAGTACATTTCAGCGACAAAGACAAGGGTTGTGAGTGTCAGTAAGATATGCCTTCAAACTGTTTAGGTTTGATTGCATTGCATTATAGAATGCTTCATTACTGGTTTAACCTCTCAAAGGTTTTCAGCTGCTGTTTTATTTAGCTATACCGACTACACTGCCTACAGCAACTCCAGGCAATGATTCCCCCAGTGGCATGCATGAGCTGCCCTGCTCTGCTGCAAAAATACATTATGGCTGAATTTGCCCTCAGAGTTTGGAAAGATCTAAAGTCTTTGGAGACTAAAAATGTGTTTTTTCTTTGTTTTAGCTGGCAGTATGAGCCTCTGGCATTTTAAAGTGCAAGTCATTAGCGTCCACAAGGGTGATGTTAATATGTCTGTGTTTCAATCTCAAGACATTTTCCAGTTGCTTCTGCCACAACAATCTCTGCCATCTCAGTGCTTTTTAAGCCCCTTGTGAATTAAAGTAAGCCTTGCAATGCCAGTAAGAATCACTGTAGACTTGGGCTGAAACCAGTTGCTACCTGATTTATTTTTTTTGCAGTAGGTGGCACCAAGGTTGAAAGTCATTCAGAGCAACTGGGAGGGGGTAAAAAATGAAAAGAATGAGATGTAACATTTAAAAACATGAAACATGATCAAAAGTAAAGTCAGAGGATTTTAGACAGTCTTATTTTGTTTGCACTAATCTGTATTTATTTTTTTAAAACTGAGGAGCTATGGTTTAGGCTTACATAAAGACTCAATTGCACATACAAAATTCCGGCAACGGTGGTAACGTGGCATCCAGAAATAAAAGTGAAACTAAGGATCAGTTGAAGTAGTCCAGTGAGCAGCCTGAGGGACGAGATGACAGTCCTAATTGATGAGAAGGGTGGGATCTGTCACCAGCGGTAATGCTGTGTGGGAAATGCAGTAAGGCAACGCAGAGAGATCAAGGGCCGACCCTTTCACCCACAGCTGACTGCAGATGTGCAGTGTGTTTGGTCAATTGCTGCTTGCTTTCCCTGGTAGGGATGTCAGAAATATTCCCCCTTCCCTTCTCGAGTACTTTACTGTATTCCCTCCAGTTCCCAGCTCAGTCATAATCCTGGTCCCCACAACTGAGAGCAACGTAGTCTAATCACAGGATGGAACAGAGGAAGAAAAGACGTATGAATGTTAAGACAACCAAGCAAAGCTAAAAGCAAACATTTTGGCACGTGTTGCTATTTTTAGGCATTTCATTTGGTCTTAGGGAAAACTAAGCAGTATGGTGCCAAGTCAATAGTGCCTGGGATTAGATCACAAGGTTTCACAGCCATCACTGCATAAACGTATAGGACTGGAGAATAAGAAATCTGCTTTTTCTCTTAGTTTTATTCTGGTTCATTACTGGTTTCCACCTTAAACTTCATGAAATGAAGAACTCTGCAGAGGACTTCTTTCCAGCTCCAAGCAGAGGCAGTCTGTGCTTCCTGGCTACTTCTGCTGCCTGTGTCTGGTCTTTCAGAGAGGAGAGAAGAGCAATCTGCAGGTGTGTTCATGTGCATGCGTGTTTGCAGGTGCAGATTGTTATACCCAGCCTGGTTATGGCTTGTTCTAAGAGCTTGAACAAAAAGGATGGTTCTGGATCACATTGTAATTACTACTGCCCAGCTGATTTGCTACCTTATGGAGCTGAGTCTTGTACCCTGTGAAGAGTTCCAGGAGGTAGGGCAATCATGGTATATCAATTAAAAAATAATAATAATAATCCTGTTCGCCTTTTTTTTTTTTTTTTTTCATATTACATTTATGGATAAATGTAAGCTATACAGATGTTTCTAAGCACAAATTTCTGGGTGTATCACAAGTCCTTATGTTGTTGAGCAACACATTTTCCTTTGAATCACTAACTTTTATTCCTAATATTCCGAGCATGTGTATTCAGTCCGGCCATTTCCTGTTGTTCTTGTATGTTACAGTAGCAGTGAGCGGCCCTGATCCAGGTAGGGCCTTACAGAAGTTCATGTGTTTTCTGTGTGTCCATATTAGTTTATATTGTGTATTGGTTTGAACTGTTTACATATTGCTTTGGAACGAATGAAAAACTTAAATATAAATATCAAACTGCAACCGTTCTGGGAGTGTGCTGAGCTAAGCAAGTAAAAGCTATGGGTCTAGGTGGGGCAGTGGAGAGAAACTGAAGCAAATACAGGTACAGTTTGCCAGCCATTCTCTCTTGGGTGTTTACTCAATGCAGGGAACAAACGTGTACTTTGACATCTACCTGGGGCTCCCTGCGGGGGCTCTGGAGGTCTTTTTTCATTGGCTCCGTTAAATGCAGGTGTGCAGCGGCTCAGGCTTACAACTAGGATTGGCCATAGGTAGAAATCAGTTCCTGCAGGTCCTACCGTGGGCTAAGTCACAACATCGATGTGAAGGGCGAGATGTCATCATCTGTTTCTTTGCAAAGACAGCTGTCACTCCCAAATTAAGAGCAGTGGTTGGCCAGCGCGCGCCTGAGGGCCCCCTGGCAAAGGAGGTGGTGGCAGCAGGGGTGGGGTTGGAGCCGGGGCTCAGCAGCGCGGCGGCGCTCAGCTGGGGACTGGGGAAGGTGGCGGAGTTGCAAAGTGAATGGAGGGCAGAGCTAAGCACAGAGTTGTGTTGATGTCCAGTCCCTTATACCAGAGCATATCTTGCCTCTTTTTATTTGATTTGAATGTGACTGGAATAAGCAAGCGAGGGCCTGCTCATACTCTGAAGACTATGTTAAGATGCTCTTTTTAATGTGTGAATTCAACAGGAGTCACAGACAAGTACCAGGAAAAAAAAAATAGTAGTGGTCAGTGTCTTTTTCTGTATATTTCTCTTTTGCTGAAAGTTGCACATCAAAAGCAAATACACTCTTCAAAAGCTTTAAAAATATTTCACTGACAAGAAGAGGCAGTGATGACTGTGGGCTCATGCTAATGTAAAAGATGTCAGTATGACGTAGATGTTCAGTGCCTTGACAGGCTGAGTGTATCTGATGTATTTTCAATTTAATTTATTATTGTTTATATGCAAAAAAAAAAAAATCTAAGGACATTGTACTTTTTTAATGACTAATGGCCAAAGCAGTTTTATTTATAATGTTAAAAAAAAAAAAGAAAAATAAACTGTATTCCATTTTATGAGGAAAAAAATCAACGTAAGTAGTTTGAGAATAATTATGAGAATCATCAGTATTCTTTTTGTATAAATTCAACAGAAATTGTCTGAGAATAATAGCTACAAGAGGTTCTGTTTTGCATATCTATCATTTGTTCACTTGGATGCTCTAAAAGCATTTTATAAACTATAATGTAGCTTTACAGCAGCCTGCTGGTGTGAATATTACCAACATTTTAAAAATAGGAAAACTGAGGCATAGCGATATTAAAGCAAAATGCTTCAAGGGTAGCCACTGGCATTATCTTGGGATGCTTCTGTTTTCTTCCAGTGTTCAACTATGCAACATTATCAAACTGGTGAAAGTGTAAGGAAAAAGTTTTATGATGCTGTTGTCACTTCTCTGCTCTGTTTTTCCTTGCAAGGTGAGTGACGGTCTAGGAGGATGTTCAGGATTTCAAAGAAAATCACTTCAGATTGCCTGGAAAGGGCTGTTGTGAATATTATCAGAATTTTTGCATAATGTACCACATTAAATATTATGACCCTTATAATTGTGAATAAAGTACAGTCATATGTGAACATAACTTTTAGATGACTTCCTAAAACAACGGATGACATGTTATGCTTTAATGATAAATCCACTCCAGATTTTCCAGATATGCACTTAAAAAATCCCTTCTATTATCTTAAACAGAGAAATTTTTTAAAATGTCAGTGACTCACTATGTACATTAATTAGGGTATTGTATTCCAGCTTACCGTTTATGATCATCAGTGCTGCAGGTGCTCTAAGTTAGACCTTTAACAATTAGGCTCAGCTGGTGGATCATCCCTCTCTCCCTCCCTCCCTCTCACCACCTCTCGGTGCATTTGTACACACGGGGAGTGAGGTAATACGTACTGTATGTAAATGGAAGGCCTGGATTTAGTATAGGCCTGTCTTGTTCATAAAAGGTTGTATGGTTTCCTGACTCTTGCCTGGATTAAAAGTGCTCAGGATCACTAAGGTGGTCAAAAACAGACATTTTTGCATGAGAAGCATGTGGAATTCCAAGAATTAAAACTTGAGTATGAGTTTGTTACAAAACTCCTCAGTGTCACCTGCACTGGAAGTACGTTTGCGTCTTTACTCTGTCTCTGCAGCATAAGGTGGCTGAGGATCCCTCTTTCAAATTCTTTATTTAATGCCATTAGTATGACTGGTTGTAAAGTTCTTCACATGCTGAATGCCTTTGAAAATTCTCCCTGTGGTCCATTAATACAAGATTGTTAATGTATTTACTTGTGTATTACCAGTACTTTGGGCTGAGGACACTTCTCAGATACTGGCCTAAATTGTACCTTTGAGCACGCTACTCGTGAAAGTGGTGTTATAGAGCTCTGTTACTAGGTTGAGGAAGCAAAAAAAAAAGAAAAGAAAAAGTACATATACTTCACTCCTCTCCAAAATGTTTGCTTTGTGGGAGGGCTAAAATAAAGCTCATTGATAGTATTTCCATTTCTGAAGCAATCACAATTTGCCCTGACATAAATAGCACTGAGGAAAGTGTCAGGACATCAGTCCAGTTCAAGGAAAAGGCACTACAAGAGCCTGATCCTGCGGTGTGTTTGAACTCCTTCAGATGCAAAGTATTGCTCTTTATTCCCGGTGACACCTCCAGGGAGTTGGTAGCTTTGCAAAACGGGCACGAAGAGTTGTTATCTAATTAAATATACCTAAAACTATTAAAAAGGAGTGTTTGGAATATGAGACTGAATTCCAGGTAGGGCCTCACTAGCTGTGTTGCGCAGTTATATTAATAGTGTTTAACAGAAAAACCTTATCTGATACCAGCTTGGTATCATTTGCCTTTCTCACGCTGGCAGCAGATTGACATTGCCGCTCCTCCTCTGGTCAGTCATTACACTACAATCTTTCTCTTTACCCAGCTGATGAATTCCAAGTTTACAACAAAAAATTCTATTATTGGTCTCCAGATCTTCCATTTGGTGATATACCATTTCTTCCCAGTTTATTCCAGTCATCAGGTCTCTCTCCAAGACATTCTGATTCTTTTTGTATTACTGTACCTTTTATCTGGGCATTGTCTACCCATCTCATCAGCACACTTCTACTTCTCTGTTAAGGTCACAGAACTTTTGACAAAGTTTGTTTTTAAAAATATCCTGGAAGATACTCACTGATAAACTCTGACTTGAAATGCTTATTTTCAGCGTTGTTTGCTGTTAAATCCTCTTTGATCAGTTCCTTTTCTACCATGTTTTTCTTTACTAATTTCATCTTCAATTTTCCCATGTAGTAATTTGTCAAATTTTTCACTGGAAACCAGGCAGAGATTTTCCTCATTTTGTACAGTCAGAAACCAATTATTTACTAGAAGAAAAACATGAGATCAGGCACGCATGATTGACCAGTGATAAAATCATGTTTTCTCCCATTTTCTATTCTACTTATTCAGGTATTTCCATTTGTTTCCAGTTTCTTGCAGGTTTGTTGAAAGTTAGTCCTTGTGTGCTATCACATTATTTATGTCTGATTAACATGTTTTTTATCCCCTTCTCAACCTGTATGGTTTTCTTCCTGACTTTAAAGATTTTTATTCTTCAGTTGTCATTTAGACAAGATGTTCAAGGACTTTTGCTGTCTATTGGATTTTTTTTGGTTCAAGAAAACCAGAAGTCTAGGTGATCGATAGCGATTAATACAAATTGTGTGTTGTATTTCTCTATTTTTATGCCTTTTACTTCAGTTCTCATAAAGGATTCAAGGAAACCCAACTGGCAGTCACTTCCCTATACATTTTATCACATATCCCAGTAGAGTGACATTTTTAGCATGCTTTTCCAAGTTGTTACATTAACAAATTTGCACTGATTTCTTTATCCTGTCATCTAAAGACCACCTTGTAGTAAGACAGTGAACTTTTACAGCATTCCATAGTTGATGCACTGTCTAATGTCACAAATGTCTGCTCAAATTACTTCACTAAGACTTGAGAAGAATCTACATTGTGCCTTCCATTTGAGCTTGATTTGACAGAATCAGTCCCTGCGCTAGCTCATGGCACTTATCAGTTAGTCAGCCTTCCTCAGGGAAGAGAATTTAGAGTGCACCATATTCAGTTTTCAAATCAAGCCCTGTCCCCTTAGGAAGCAATGTACTGCATTATTAAACAAGGTGCCATCAGCCGTAGCACCATGCTTAAACATTCAGTCAAATAAAAGACGACATCATTATGTTAACTCTTTTTTTCACCAGGCTCATTTATCTTTTAGTGTTCTGAAATAAAACGTGAAGACAAAGAAAATTTTGCTGCATCTTCCTGTTAATTTTTCTTGAGAATAAATGAACATGGGCAGGAAAAACTGTTTAATATTATAATGATTAAACTTAATGCTATATGAGGTTGTGTTTTTTTTCTAAATTAGAAATTCTGAAGTGGAGACTGATGTTTTGTTTATTTCGTCAGTTTTATTTGTAGTTCTCATACAGACTACTCATTTTGTATTTTTTGATTTAACTGTCATAGCTGTACACAACTGAATTCTGATGATTGCTTTAGCTTCAAATGTATCAAAGACAGAAAAGTTACTTCTAGCTAATATGGCTAAACGAGAGTAGAAATTGGTCATAAATTTTAAAGTCCCTTTATAAAATCTACTAACCTGCTGTGCTGTACCATTAGTGCGCTTTGCAATAAGATACAAGTAGATTGTGATCAAATTACACACAGAGCATCAAGAATTGTAGAAAAGTGTTTTATGTCATTTCTATCAAACAGAAAATCGAACAGAAGGGAGACATGTTCTCTCTAGAAAGTGAATAGATTCAAGATATATACTTCAAGGTTTGCATTTTAAATCTCTCTGGGTCTTCTCCTTATATTCAAAGTGAGTTTTGTACATCTTTATTTATCTTGTCAGACCAGAAATTGTCGGGATTCTCGGAGAAAAGGAAAGATAGCCTTTTTAAAGCTTCATGTTGATATAAATATGAAAATGGATTAAACTCTGCTTCCAATTTTCAAACATATGTACTTCAATGAATATTAAATGGTAGACCCATATCATCATCATGACTTATTTACTTTGTAGAGTTTTTATCAAAAAAGGACTGGAGTTTGCTGTGGAGCGTGAAACTCCACTGTAATTGAGTTTAGAGTGGTAAAACCACTAAAGAGGCCATGGCCCCAGAGAGTTCCCTGAAACCCACCTGTCAGCTGTTGTTACATCACCGATCCAGCAAGCCGTGCCTTCCTTTTCCCGCTAAAGACTTCTGTGGCAAAAAAAATAAGATGAAAAAAAATCGAAGTTGCTCCTAGAAAAAAAAATCTCTGCAACAGCTGCACAGTGTCAGCAGAAATAATGATCTGAAACTCAGCCTCCAAGGGATGCTAGTCTGGGTCCTAATTCTGTAAGGTGTCATTTCTTTCATTGCAATGCCATTAAGCATGAAAGTAATGGAGAGGACATGAAGTATTCTATCATCAAAGTATAACAAGTGAGGGAAAGGGTGCCTGAGGATATTGATGGGAAAAGGTGTCCTGAGTTTCTAAAAGGATACTCTTAAAGGATGCACGTAGAAAAGTGGCAATTTAATTCTCGGTATTTTAGCATCAAAATTACATGTTTTAACATGCAGGTTTTGAACACGTATGTTTAAATGAAAACTGAAATGTTAAGCAAGTTGGGTTCCATAAGTTTCTTCAGATTAAGAGCAATTTTTTGTAGGTGGATTGAATGTCTCAGAAGACTGATCCTAAACTACTTCAGAATCATTGATGAAATCAGTCCTTAGGTCAAGTGTTCTGCTTGCAGAACTCCATTTATTTCAGTAGAGCTACATCTGTGCAGGATCTGGTTATAAACTGATGGTGACTGTTGGTATTTAGTGAACTGTTCACTAGTCTGTTTTCTGTCCAGCAGACATCATAACCGAAGTCCCCTGCTATAATTTAAGCACCCGTACTAGCCCTTTTAGTGGAGATGAGGAGCCAAATGACACAGGAAATGGTTTCTTTGTAAAAGTCAAGGCAATCTCTGCAACCAAATATTATGGCAAGTAGGCAGGGCAGTTCCAAAATGGTGCATTCATTCTATTTTTGGCATGAAAGGAGGCTTTAGTCTTCAGACTGTCAAGTAAGTTCCTTCACAAAAGCTAACGTCTGACTTCAAAGACAGTTAAATGCCCCAGTCTTATTTAAGAGCTTCCCTCCACTGAAATCACTACCATCCTGACATTGGATCAAAGTCTATAAAATAAACGAGTCCAAATGTTTTCTTTTGAAAAGATGTAGCTGAACATACTGAGTCATTTTTCAAGAAAGCAAAAGAAGCTGCTCAGTTAGACTTGGATTTGTTTCAAAGATTGGTGCTGGCAGATGCATTGTTCTGAAAACTACTCCTGCCAGTCTTTATCTATTACACCTATATTAATATTCAGTGCAAATGAATCCTCAGTTTGGTCATTGAATTACCACTGTGATCATTGGTGATGAAATTGAGAAAGGATATGATGGACTGTACATCAAAGTCTGAAGTAGTGCTTCCCACAGGAGATGAGTTGCTTTCAGAGCCGTCCCACTCTAACATGCTTCGGAAGTATTTGCTGCGAGGAACATTACAAATTGCTGTGCATTGCCTACTTGACCTTGGCATTCAGGCTTACTGCAAGTAGTAACTCTGAACTGATCGCAGCTGGGAAAGGGATTCACAGAAACTTCCAACCAAGTCAGGGGCTGATTTGAGCGCTCTGCGTGTTCCTGAAGGACAGTCAGGCTGAGCACTGTTACTAGTGTGGGTGCTCTCCTAGCAGTAGAGGTATGTTTTCTCTAAATCCAGAGAAGATCACTGCAAATTCAGTGTCTCCTGATGTTTCCAATTGCTTTCAGCTTCAGAGTCTTGGGTGATTAAGAACAACACTGAAGATAACAAAACTGATGTTGCCCACGGAAGAAATTTTATTTACCTTCTTTTTAATTTTCTATGCATTTTTATGACCAAGAAAAACTTAATGAAGTGGGGGAAAAAGTGTGTTGAGAAGAAACACATTCTATCTTTTGATTTGCTATTAAAGAAGCATGCTTTTTTCTTCAAAGGATGCAGCTTAACCATCCACAAATATCACTTAACCATCACAAATATCACTTTCTCTGTATTACAAATAGTTCTAATTTTATTATTTATGTGTCAAAATAAATTTTACTCCCCTGCCTCAGTATTTTACCCTTCTTGAAGGGATATACCTCACACCCATTCATGAATACTTTGTTCTGTAGTAGCATGTTCTTTGGCATAGTTTCCTTTGTTCTTAAACCAGTTGAACTGTCGGCTACTGCTAAAAGGGGTGATTTCCTCGAATGCTGTGCTGCTCTTCCTGCCCCAGCACCCGATGTAGTGATATAGCAGTGCTGCAGGATGTCGGGTTTGGTGGCTATCTGATCAAAAACTTTTTTTTTTCCCCAGTTAGTTTTCCATTGGATCAAGTCACTGACCTGGCAAAATCTGATGTTGTGGGATCACTAGATCCGACATGAGGAAAGTGATGAGAGCACGGCACCACAGGAGAGCAATCTGAATGACTTTTTTTTGGCAGCAGTCTGAGTTACAAGGGATAAGATACAACGTGAAATCACTTTGCAGTTAATAACAGCGCTGTTTTTTTACACTAAACAAACATGGAAACGTGACTAAGTGTCTCTAAGTTACCCTCCTTTTTCTCTCCTTATTCTACTTTCCAGTGTGGGGCCTGCATTCACATCAGCCTTCGTTTAATCAATACATCAAGAAGATGAAAGATGCTTAAAATAATTTTCACAGATTTTCACAGGCAGTCTCTTTTACATCTCTCTGGCTGCCGTTCAACTTCTTGCCTCCAACCCTGCTCAGGCACATTTTCTGGTGTCTTTATTTGAGGTGCCCAAAATGGAACAGCTAAAGAAATAATAACACCTTATCCCAAAGTATTTACTCTTTCATATTTGTGGGAATGCATTAAATTTTAGGTATGATAAACTGCGTTCATACCTGTCCTTACTGTGCCATGAGAAGTTCTAGTAATTGTTTAGGAGAACTTTACGGTAACATATATTAGAAGTTTATGGTCTTCAGTGATAAGAGAATATTTGTGCTAAGAGAACTTCCAGAATGAAAGGGGTGCGATGGGTTTGGCTGTCAACATCTCTACTGCTGCTGCTATCTCATCCGTGATTATGGAGTAGCTGACAAGAATCAAAAGAACAAAAAATAGCAGTCTGCACCTATTCAACTTTCGTTACCCTCTGCTATTGTGTGAAGGTGGTAATTGGGTTATATAGTCCTCCTTGCCACAGTTTCAGGAAAACTATGTTGTTACAATTTGTTGCACAGCAACAATGATTCCAGCAATTTACTAAAATAAGTGATCAACACAAGGTCCACAGTATATCCAAGATCCTGTAATGTACATTTGGGAAACTGTATTCCTCGAAATGTACCACTTCGCTGTTACTACAGAACGCTCATTATTGTTTCCATGTGCTTGTTACTGGATGTTGATCAGCAGCTTTGCAACACAAGTCATTCACAAACTGCACACATACTACCACACATAAACATGGTGGAGGTGCAAAATTATTACTAGTGGTTAGCTTGGCATTTAGTACGTGTGTGGTATCAGTAGCCTGTCCAGTAAGTGATGAAGGATATGTTATGATTATTGTAAATGTTGCGGAGATTAATTAATCCTTCCCTTTAGACGGACAATATCCAACACTAGATGGCACGCTTAGCCTCAGGATCACAGCCAGTTCTGCATGTCTTTGGGTTGCATAAGTGCCTGCAGATTTTGATCTTTTTTTTCCCTCAGTGTTAAAATAAGAAAGGCAGGTGATGTTACAGAGTACAGCTGGGCCAATGTAGTAATTTTGAAATCTCTGTCCCGTGATCCTTCCAAAGCCTGCTTCTTTGTATAGATTTTGAAATTTTTCAAAAAATCCTTTGGTATGGAAAGAAAATATCACTGATATAATAGTAAAATTAGAGCAGAAACAAATGAAAATAGTAGCATACTAAGATTAGTAACATTTTTAAGCAGAGTAATTTGTCAACAAAAGGAGAAAGAGGATGCAGAACTATTTTCAACCTATATTTTTCTCCTCTATCCCATCTCCATCATCTATTATTTTTATACTGGGGGGTTAAAAATAAATTGTTTCATGTCAGTTTGATCCAACTACAAATTTTACTTTAAGACATTTTTTGATTCGATCATTGAATGAAAAATCCATAATTTCAATACCCCCCCAGGCAAGGTGGTACGCTCAGCCTATGTCCATGTTAGGAACTAGTATGGCATAAGAGGATTGGGTTTAAAGAGCAAAATGGCTGGAGCTAAAGATCCAATGTCCACACAAGAAGAGTTCTGGGGAGGTTAGACTAGCTCTAATCGGTCCCGTGGGCTGAATGCCCATTTATGAGGTATCTTGGAGCTCAAGGTCTGGGCTAATTTCCTTGGCATTGATGATCTCTTGAGATGCTTTCTGGACCATGGTATTGTGAAATCTTGTTCAAAGTCTGTTTTGATTATGCTTGAAAAACACATACTACCTTTTCCATGTACAATCCTTAGAAGTTCTTAGAAATTAAAATATAACCTGTGATACCTTCAACACAGCGTGCGAGCAGCTGGCTTTCTCTGTACTTCACTCCATCACTCAAGTGAAAAGTGCGTCTTGCTTAGCTACCAGGAATAGAAGCTTTCATGCAGTACTTGTCTCACTGAAGTATTTTTAGCTGTTCTTTACCTCACTTTTATGTGAAAATGCATGTATCTCTGTAGTAGTGCTTCATCCATTTCCATCACGGGAGGCTTGGCCACACAACCCTTGTGCTGCATTGATGCCTCTGCTGTTCTGTTATAAACCTCGACTCAGCTGGGATTATTATCAGGATACGAGCTCCTCAGTGAGAGCCTTGGCTCAGGTGTTCCTTCTTCCTGAAAGAGTGGGACCAGGACAACAAGCACAGCTTTCTGCAGGAAGCTGGGATTCCTGTCCTGACAAATACAGGCTTTGAACAGAGAGCAAAGCGATTTTTTGCACTTTGGTACTACTCAGTACAAATGCTCACTCTAATTCTTTTAAAATAATTAGGCATCGATTCTGTCTAAATTTCTACCTTTCTGCCACTGTAATAGAAATCATTTTGGTGGCATTGTTGATGATTTACATCACCCAGTGTGAAAAGGAAATCAAATCACTAAAATCTTAGGAAATGAAAAGGAACTTCATTGTACTGTCCACATTAATAACAAATTTATTGATTGTAGTAGTTCAGTGTCCTAATTTTTAAAAGCACTGAAATATCTCCCAGCTGGATAAAAACGCAGGAAAGGCAGCCCAGTCTAGCTGACACAAAGTCAGAAACCTAATAAAGGGAATGCAGCATTGGAAAGTACAAAAGTCAACATGTCAACATAAATCAAGTTTGTCAGAATGAAACAGATGAGTCCATTTGTTGGTAGATCAGATTAACGTAAATCAAGGCAGTATAAAGGTTACACATTATAGGGATTTGTGACTGGTAAACTTTCATAGTGTGATCAGAGATAGTAATCATCTGGCGGTGGGAATGAAAAGTCAAAGTGAAGCTTAAACGCTGAATCAAAAATCAGTCCTGTTAATGTCTAACACACTGGGGTCAAAAATTCATGAGTCCAGCTGTGAAAATAAGATGGGAGCTGTATTAGTTTTCTCCATTCTGTATCTCACATTTAAGTGTTGTCAGTTGATGAGGGTTTGTCCCTCGAGAATTGTCATGGGGTAGTTTAGTCCATGTAAAGCGAAAATTTTGCATCACATAGAGGATCTTGTGAAATTCTGTAAGGCATGAGGACTACATGCTGAGATTCATAATGGTGAGGAAGGAACAGTAGAAACAGTAATCTGCGACATGCCCTTATCTAAAAGTGGTTCTTGACAAAAGAAGGCGGCATGTTTGCAGTGTGGAAGCTATCAGAATCTGTGACATATTTTAACAGTCAGTGGTTATTAATGGATAAAAACTGGTAACTTTAGACTGATGCTGACATACAGAACTGTTTAGAATAAATATAAATCCCAATGGACCCGTTCTTTTCATGCTTTTCACTTTTATTTCTGTTTGTGGTATTGTGTAAAGTTCCATTATTGGGTCAAAAGCATCGTGAACAAGCAATAAGCTATCTAGCACGATTTATATACTCAGAAAACTTGAATTAAGAAAACATATCACATGCAGCTTCTTTAAGGCATGTGTTGCATAATGTCTATGCAGATATTTTACAAAGCTTTTTGTACTTTGTCCATTTTTCCCCATTTGTTTTCAAATGATGGAGTCAATTCATTGTTTATAACTCCAAAGATTTCTAAATTAATGTAACATTTCAATATCATGGTTTTACTCTGTACTCGAGAGAAAGAATCTAAATGAAGCCTAGAATTAAATTCAAAAGAAATGAATGCGGTCCTGCTTCTTTTCTAATGATTATTTGCAATCTTTGGCAAATCATTTAACCTCTGTGATCCAAATTCAGACCTATTTAAAAAGCACTTTACTCTGTTTTTAGCCCCACTCTCCTATTTTTAATAAGTGGTGCTTTCCAAAGAGTACAATGCTAATAAACACATGAACACACCACATCTATCTGTAAGGGATGTATTACATACTTGCAGACTATGTTACACAGAATTATTGACTTAAGATATTCAAAGGATTTTCCAACGTGTATTTGATTACTACAATTAACCTCATCAGCTGGGGTACTGAGTGACATAAAAAGTGAGGGCAGATGATGTCACCAAGAAAATTCTTTTCTTGTGATGGTCTAAATGTAATGAAAGGAATGTCATGAGGATGTTGCCTCAGGCTGATGTGCCTAAGAGCATGTGAGCCCATGTGTTTCCACAACTCTGTGACTAGGTACTTGTGGGTAAACAAAGCTATGGAAGCTGGATGTCACAGTCTGAAACAGCGATTTGTCCAAGATAGCAATGACAGCTGTGGCAAAGTCAATACCAAAATATCCAGGTATCCCAATTCTCAGTTTCCTTACTGGTTAGAAGCTCATGTTGCCTCCTGCCTAATAGCTGTAATGGAAGCAACGTTTCAACAACAAAAATACAGTTCTCATTTATCTGTTTATCCTTTGAAAATAGAAACTGAGAATAACGTATATAACTAGCATCGAGTCATGGCATCAGAAGCACAAATTCTATTATTCTTACTTGGTTAGGATTATTTTACTGAATACTCCCATTACTCCCTTGTGGAAGACACTACTACCCTTTGTGAATAAAGGTGATATATGCTTTCCGAATTGTCAACAATGGTTTTAACTTTTAAATAAATAACTAGAGGGCCAGCTGACTTATCCACTATACTAAAGGAAACACAGTGAGTTGTGCAAGTTTCCTCAGCAAGCCACGAGGTGCTTGACTTAGAGTTCTCATTCACAACAAAAATATCTTACATGACGATAAGTCAAGCATTAGTGTTGATGAGCTGGAAAAATCATAGCCAGGATCATGAAATGTGAAACTTAATATTCAGAATGGCATTAAAGACAATGAGTGACATAAAAACTAAGGGCAGATTATGTCACTCATTCCATAATTTCTTCTCTTGTGATGGTTTTACTGACTGTGCATATTGTCATGGGATGGTGCCCTAACCTAATAAAACATGAAGCTGATTAAAAAGCTAATAATCATAAAAAGATCTACAATTAAACTAATAACTAAAGTAATTTACTTCCACTCAGAAGGGTGTCAATTTAGTTTAACAATTACTTCTGTGGAAATTATTTTATTTGCCACATAAATTTAGCCAACTCAGAAATGGGACAGAAAGCTTTTAGCAGTTCAGAGTAACAGAATACCAGTTAATGACATAAAATGAAAACCAAAATATGCTACTGGAATAAAAGTATGTACAGTAAATGTAGTGAAATACCAATGTCTTGAGATGCAGGCAGTCATTGCTAGGGTAATTGGAAGATGAAACAATGAGTGTCATTAGGAGTTACAGCAGACCTAGAGAAGAAGGAGGGTCAGAGCTAGGAGCTCTCAGTGAAAATTATCAATGAATCTGCAGAAAGATCTTCAGACAGGTAATGAAAGCAACCACAGACTTGTAGGGTAAATGAAAAATGAAATAATAATAGTTGCTGTTTAGACTGAGTGTACTCAAACTGTGTTTCATTCAAATTGTCTTGAAATTTTTTATTGTAACTTGCTAACTTTGCTCGCTGGTGCTGATTCAGTGCTGCTGGATACTGACTGAGACTGAAGAATATGGCATGGGGCGAAAGTACTCTTTCCTGCAAATATCAGAGTTTTCTTGGAAGTTTCCCATCTAAATAGTGACCTGACCTGACCCTATTTAGATTGTGAGATCTGATGAGATCATAGCCTGAGGTTATGGCACTAAACTAAGAAAAGTGATAACAAAACAAAAATGGCATGATTGACAGGGTAGTAGGCTGAACACAACAAACCTATGGAGAACTGTATGTATGTATCCCACTCCTTAATATCCTCTTTGTAGATAAGAAAAATAAGCTTTACCCTGGAGCTAAAATAGTAATGGGATGAGGGCTGCCTGCATTACTTGATGGCCGTAAACAATATTATATAAAGATGGATTACTGGAATGGAAAGTGGGTACTCATGAGATGTTACCTTGAGGCAGGACGGAAGCAAGAGCCATCCTGCATCCTTGTGCTGTCTACAGTTATCTCCTTTTGGTGGCCCTGTGTTTCTCAGTAAGCTGTGATATGACCCTGTGTAGTCCAGCTTTAGTGCTTTTCACTGTCAGGTTCACTAAGGCTGGATAAGATTATTTTGCTTGGAGAAAAAAAAAAAAAAGATATGTGAACAAGTCACTGAAAGCATTTACAGATAAAAGAAGTAGTCAGCAGAAAGCTGTCTGAAGAGGTTTCTTTTGTAGTGCACCAAAAGCAAGCAGCTGCTTATGACAATAGAAAAAATAGCAATAGAAGACTTACATAAGGAAGCTCAGTTTTCTTTTTTTGTCCATGTTTTTCACTAATCTTGAAAATTATTGAGATGCATGCTATTAAGGTTGTGATGCAATTATATTGAACTCATTTAAGAGAGTTGAAATGGCAGATTTTTCTCTCCGCAATGAGTACAGTAAAATTTGGAAGTAACTTCAGAAGTGAGGCCAAGTTTTGATACTACTTTGTAGTGTGACGAAAAGGGAGAAACTCCATTAATGTCAATGGAATTGTTCTAGATTGTTGCTGAGTACTTGCAGTTTTTCAGTGCTAACAGCCTCTATATTTTAGCTTTGCAGAAAACTACCCTACTTTCTAAACAACTTTCATTCCTATAGACCATTTTATATGCAAGTTGAAGGCTCATACAGATGTCTTCCGTGCTTGGAACAAGGTTGTAACAGAGCTGGGACAGATCAGAAATCCCTGAAGCTTTTTTCTCCAGTATTCTAATTCAAGACAGGAATTCAAATACATTTAATAAGAAATTACATTAAAATCTTCCAATTTTAGAGATTCAGAGCAGGTTTGTGATTTCTGGATGTGAACTAGAGCTGGTGGGAAATATTATGCTGAAACAACTAGTAGAAAATAGGATTTCTGAGGGAACACAAAATTCCATAAAAGGGAGAATACATAGCTGTAAAATTATAAATGAATCAAAGTTGTCTCTAAGCTGTTGCTGATTAAATATATTTTAGACTAGTTCTGGTGTGGATGTCTTAGATGTTCTGTCCCTGTTAAATTGAATATAAAGGCCACAAATGTTTGGTTTATCATTTTTGGTGCAACCTTGAATACAGGGTTTTTCCTCTTTACTAAAAATCTAAAATGATTGTCTTCTGTGCTTTCAGAGGACCTGAATTAATTTGGAAAGCAATAGATCATTTTCCTGGTGACTTTTCAAATACTGTTTTATTTGCTTGTGAGGCATACTGTGAATGTTATGGTTTTACATTCTATATAAAACTCAAATGCAATAAAATACAAAATTCTTTTAGTACTGTTATCTCAGTTGTTGCAAAGTACTGTCTTCAGTCAAATTTGTAGGCATAGTTTTGCAAGTACTGAGAAGTCACTTGCTCCCTGCGAATAAAATCACTACAGCAGGGACACCTGAAATCTGGAATACAAATCATTTTGTAAAGGCGAAGTGGTCCAACCTCAAGTATTTGTTACTAAATTCATGCATATACTTTTCAGACATCTGAGACTACTTCTTGGGAAGGATGATATTGGACAAATCCATGATAAGAGCCTTTGTAATGTAAACCATCCCTACTGCGCTGGAATTGATTACACACATTTGGTAAAAGGCGATTTGAATGGTAAGTCACTTAGTCATATTCTCGTTTTCACACATCATTCAGCTTCCTACTGTCCTTCTGCTCATTCTTTTCTCTTTTCTCACAGCAGTATGCACAGCATGTTCCCACCATTGTTCAGCATAGTTTAAGATGGCATTGAGATAGATTGGTGTAAACATGCAGAATAAGTTCCCAGTGAAATATCCAGGCTTCTTGAATGCACAAATGGCTACAGCATTCTAACATCCCCAAGGAAAACAGGGAAATTTGCAGCATTTTACTGAAGAGATGAACTAATTGCTGCAAACAGGTTGAAGTCCAGTCCTACAAGTGGCTGGACATTCTCAGTTTGCCAATTAAGTTTGAGGGAACTGAGAATACTCAGCAGCTGCATCTCTTGGATTTGACCATTTGGCCAAAGAAACTCTGTTGTCTACTACATAGAATGTCTGGAGTTGAAAATTACCCTGAATATGAGAATTGAGCCAAAATTGAGTCCAGACCTCAACTCTAAATCTACATCAAATTTGTCTTTTTAACCTCCAGATTAAATTTCCATATATGAACATGGTGAAATATGAGCTTTCCCATATTTTAAAATGTTTTGATTCTCCTTTTACAAAGAGCAGTATCATAGGAAGTCTCAAATCCAAACAGATCTTTATCCACTATTTCGAACTCCATGGTTTTCTTTTCTTCTTTGGACTCTTACATAGTGTTAAAACTGGTCTCTCATACTGACGTTTATGTCACTTAGATGTCAAACATTAAAATTGCTTGTTTTTATTAAAACAAAATTAGCTGAACTACATGGCAACACTTGCTTACCACGTAGTTATCCAGAGACATGGTTTTAACAGCTTTGAGGCCTTTTTGTGATGGCAAGGCTGTGTGCTGACAGCTAGGACAAACATCTCTAACTGACATTGAAATCCTGACTGGAGGTATTTAGCCAGAGTCTGAAGCTGCAAAGTGGTGGTCCAGAGGCCTTCTCAGCCATTTCTGAGTACACGTAAGGTATATCAGCATGGCACGATGCAGTTCTGAGGCAAGAAATGTGAGCTGCTGGGATGACTGAAGGACCAGCAGTGTTGCTACATTAGTACAGAGCTCTGATGAGGCTTATAAAGCCTATTTTTCATGTAGAATACATGTTTGGCAAGTTGAGCTACCTGCCACAGCTTAAAATGCATCCGAAGGAGTGCCAGTGCAGGTCCAAAATTACAAGGTGGGAGGATGCAGCAAGACAGAGGGGAAGGCAGGACCACAGAAGTATCGTCTGAGAACACCTTGGGTTAATTAATATGAAACTGTGGTCTCAGGCCAGTGCCTGCTCCTTGTAGCTGAAAACCACATTTACAACTGCGTTGTGCAGTGCTGATAGGCCCTTAGGTCTACACATGCCCTCACTGGAGTCAGTGATAAAATTTCTGTTGAACCAAGGCTTGGCACTACTGTCCCAACAGCTGGGAGCACTACAAGAATCTCCAAAGCGTGTCAGAGAAGTAGTATCTTCAGAAATTGTGCTTCAGTAGGAGCTACAAGTGCTGAGATCTCCTGGGCTTGATCTCAGAGGTCTAGAGAGCTAAGTTAAGGGGACCCTCTGGTTTGTCTTCTTGTGTAACACAGGGCAGAATTTCTCCAGTTATCCTGCTTTTGTTCTGTATATCAAGCGATCAACACAAAAAAGGAGAGGGAGAATTGTCAATGCTGTACTTTCTATGTGATGTCCATCAAAGCCCTGATTTTCACAGTAAGTGGGGCTCTATATTTGCCATCTTTTACAGGCATATTAAAAAAGGTCTGAACAACCATTATGCATCCGATGAACTCACCTTTTAGAAATGTATTCCAGTCTTGCA
The DNA here is from genome assembly GCA_013399115.1 of Anseranas semipalmata. Taxonomy (NCBI): domain Eukaryota; kingdom Metazoa; phylum Chordata; class Aves; order Anseriformes; family Anseranatidae; genus Anseranas; species Anseranas semipalmata. The sequence continues at coordinate 426,880 of VXAA01004813.1, forward strand.
AAGATCTGATGCATCTGCTATGTGGACTGGACACCACATAATTTCTTCTCTGCCTCTGTGTGAGGCAGTGTTCCCTAGCATTCCTTCTTTCCAGTAAATAGATCTGTGCATAAATAAGACCCTAAAACTCTTTTCTCTTTGATAAATTTTTTAGTGAATATTCCGGCTTGCAGAGGGCTCTCGTTGGTTCCCCTGAAGCCAGATCTGGCCCACATACAGTGAAAATGAGGCTGGCTGCTCAACATGCAAAATTCCTTATGTTCTAACTAACAGTAAGAATCAAGTAAAAGGAAAAGGACTTTTCCTTCCTTTGTCTTCTAGCAATGTTAGCTTAGACAGCCACCAGCACATGATCATTTACATAAGGAGGGAACTGCAGAGCTGCTGCCAACTGCCCATAGTGCCTGCCAAAAACAGATGTTAGATGTTACTGTTAGAATAATGTCTTCTTCAGCTTGACATGTGAGTGCTGCAATCTTTTTTTAAAAGGAAGAGGAAAAAAATATGGTTGAATTAATGACATGAAGCACACAACATATGGTCTGAAAAAATTATAATCTAAAAAGTGCTGGTTGTCCAATTGACTAAGACTGCTAAAGCTCAGCTGGGCTGATTTGTCATAGAGAACTGCCCTGGACTGTCATGTAGCTGAATCTGGTGACCTAATAGGTCTGTTTAACTTTTACATTTTTACTCCCATGCCTTCACGTTGATTTTTAAATAGCTTCCAAAAGGCAATGAGTAAAACTGCAAAGCTCTATATTGACCAAGAGGGTGATAAATCCAGCATTCTTTGTTAACAAAAACCTACACCTGTTAGGTACCAACCTCATGACAAAAACTGGGAATTATGCTTGGATTTTGCTATCATTTTGGCTGAATCCTGCAGGTTCTATAGAAACATGATTGAGATAAATCTTTTGTGTTTTATTTGTGATATATTTTATTCATATATTTTACGGGAAAAGAAGGAACCTGTCTGCAAGGGTGAACACAGTTTATTACTTTGTTTACCTGTCTTTCTGTAAGCAGCAAACTGAGCCTCATGGTCTGTAGAGCTGAAAGGCTGACTTATGTTGAAGTCAGCCTTATATAGTCAGCCTAAATGAAGATTTATATGGGTGCTGGTTCTGTGGGGTCAGTAGGACCAATGAACCCTCATTTCTTGCATTTGTATTTTGAGGCTGAGCTTTTACATGGACTCAGCAATACCTAAAAATGGGTAGTTCACCTTCAGCCCCTCCTTTGGCTAATAGCCACGCTATTTTACTTGCTAGCCAGAAGTTGAGAGAATTCAACATTCCTGAGACCTCTGTCCCTTGCCTAAATGTTGTTGGAAATAGTTAAAAAATGTAATGGGAAATACAAATAGCCATGCAGGCACACGTACTGCATGATCTCATCAGCATTGTTTCTGCAGGAATCCTGGCTACAATGGGGTCAGATCCTCAGTTTTCGTAAGCTGTGATTTCGTTGCAGGCGCTGCAGTAAAAGCAATTTGCACCTACCAGGTGTCCGTCCCAGACAACTATGACACAAGGCAGAGTCTCTCTCTCTCCCGCTGCAGGAGTAGCCGATACAAACCGCCTCGCGGGGATTGCTCCTGCAGTTTTTAGAACTTCCACTTGAACCTGTCGTGTGACAAGGCAGCTGCCTAATTGCACAGCTGTCTGCCTTGCAACGGCGTATGAACGAAGTGCTACCTTCTGCTTTTGAAGGTAGATGGGACAAGAAAGTATGAGTGCCTTGTGTCCTCTCTACCTCCTTTTCTTCTCTTAGGCTAGCAAAGGAGGTTGTCAGGATCTTCACTGGCTATTAGACTCCTGTGAGCAGATTCGAACGAGATGCGTTCTGCAGACAGGTCACTGCTGATGAGGAGAAGCCCTAGTCCCCTTCTCTTCACACCTGCCACGTCTGTGGCAAGGTCTGGTGCTCCTCTGCTCCTTTGGTGAGCTGATTTACCCGATTGACATGGCATTCTAGGTGTGCTTTGTTACTTTCATGGATGTGGTGAACCAAGTCAGGCCAGCGGAGAGTCCAATGCATAGCAGAGCTTCCCTCAGAGGAGAGGAAGAGGGAATGGGATTACACGTGGGATAACACTGGTGTACTGGATTGGCTCAGCCATCTTGCTTAAAAATACCAGCAGACTGTGTTGAGATGTTATCACTGCGGGAGAGTGACACAGACACTACACTTTGCAATATGCTTCCAGAATCTCTTCAATAATCTTGGCTTTTGCCCATTCTGATTCTTTAAACATTTTTGATCTCTTCCCTCTCTCAAATTACAGACTGTTTCTTCCATGATTTGCAAAGGGGCTGGAGGAAGAAACAAGAGGGAAATGTGTGCTGTTGGAGCTCTGCAACAGCACAGTGATGTAGAGCTTTTGCTGGATGCAAAATACACTGTGCTTGGCTGTTAAGCCGTTTTTCTTTGCATCCTCCTATCCAAAGAAGTATTTACACGAAATGTCAGTCAACCTGTGAAACTATATGAGAATTAATTATCTGCAGAGAATGATTTGGCCCTATTAATTATGGATCTCACATAAGAGAAAGAATAGGCCTAACATGTCATATGATTTTTTTAGCCAGTGAACTAGGAACTCATTGGTATCAAGTATCAGTAATGGTTTTGATGAATACAGATTAATGACCTCTGACAAAAATTATAGGAGAAATTTGTATTATTTTGTCTTATTATAGCCTACTAAGACCCTAGGCAAGATCGGGGTCTTATTTTCTTTGGCTGTCATGCAAGGGGTTAAAGCTGATATTTATCAGATTATTGTTTGCAACCAGTCATGAATGAATAAGCCTTTAATGTATGTAGAGTCAGAAATAATTGATGTTAAAATGCAATCACAATTCAAATACAATATTTCATGGAGACATCGTGTCTAATTAAGTCTTCATTTAAACACATGTATAATTTTGTTGTTCAGATTTATGTATAGCCTTGTAGAACCTTCCCTGAAGTGAATCATGGTGCCTGTTTGTATGTTGCCATTTGGTAAAGGAAATCTTGAATTTTATGTTTTGCAGTTATAGTCAGATATAAACAAAGTCCTAAGAAGTTTTCTGGGTTATTCAAAAGCCATGTACATCATTGAGAAAAATTGAGTATTTATGACATTGTACTTCAATATCTGGTCTAAGTATTTTCTTGTCCCTCTGTTTTCTTTCTCTCTTCTCACACTGTTCAGCACCTTCCCTGAATGGCTGCAAAGCACAGCACTGGCATGGCAAATTTGCTGAAAATTTTCTAAGGGAAATAGCCTCTAGGCTGCATGGGAACATTATACTGACATACCAACAAAATACAGAACACCACCACATATACGAATTTCCTACTCACTATACACGAATGTTTGGCTGTAGCATAAATACGTGAACAAAATGAAATGGCAACCAGATTTATTTTTTTTTTCTTTTGGGGGGAAAGTAAGTCCTGGAAGTTAAAATAGAAGAAGGTTTGGATTTTTTTTTTCTTTTTGAAAATTATGAGTAACATCTAGCCATTATCCTTCTGTGTTGCCCAAAGTTTTAGGAGGTTGGTTGAAGTAAACCTGAAGACAACGATGATACCTAGCTGTTATAGAACTGCACCTGGGGTGAATGCACAATATGAGAAGATGTCAACAACAGAGATGATCCTCCCAGAGGCAGGACCCTTTGAGTTAAAGGATGATCTAGCAAGAGGATAAGCTGTTGTGGAGCTTCTTTTTGAGAAAAAGCAGTATATGTACATACTACCTAGTCCAAGATATGTACCGTGCTGTCTTGAAAACTTAACTTCAAATTGATTAACAATAAGGTTTAAAGATGTTGAAGACAGAGGGCAGGCCTTCACCTTTATAAACTGCTATCGTTCAGTGGCTATCAATGACATTTTATTCCTTAGAATCTGACTCAGGGTGAAGAGGGAAAAAGGAAGTAAGACAGGAAGAGGAAGCCAAATAAAGGAAAGTACGTACTGATCCCTGGGCACAGTCAGTATACAGTTCCCATTTAATCAAAAATATGCATTTTATGTGTATCTGTTAAGCAAATTATACTTCAAAAGGATATATGCAAAAGTATTTTCTTCAGCACTTTTTCAGGGATTGATTCAAAGAGCCTTATAAACTGCTGTTTTCTATTTCTTTGTTTTTTTTTTTTTTCATGAATATTCAGCTGATTAACCATTTACCTAACATCAGATTGTGGGTCAAACATAATTGCATAGTGTCAGACATGGACTGACTACTCTGCAAACACCGAGGAATGTCAAGGTAAAAAAAAGTCCAAGCAAGGTATCTTATCACTACAGTACGATGGTGTTTACCTTGCCAAAACTTATTTATTCAAAGACCTATTTTTGTGAAATGAATATCCCACTAGCATATCAGGATCTCAGTCTGCAATTGCTTTGAGGCTATCTGCAATTACATTCAAGGAGGTGTTCATTTCTCCCTTTCCCTTTATTTTTTCCTTGAAAGGAAAGGCACCTTCCTTCCTTCTCCCTTCCTGTTTCTCTCTGCTTCCAAAAACAGTTGCACGACTTGATGGAGCTTCCTATAGGAGCAAAATGCCCTTGATCCTGCTAAATACAGCAAAAAATGACCATGCTTGGTTCTTGTGAATAGGTAACTTCAATTTGTATGTTTAGTTCCACATACAGGGCCCAGAGGAATTGCGTATGGCTGTAAGATCCCACACTGCATGCATTTGCACTACTGTAATGTTGATATTTACAGAAGAATTGAAGTTTACAGCTGTCTATCCTTTCATAGATAATCAATAAATCATACGTCAGCTCTGGTGATTATGCATGTCAAGTAACAAGTCATCAGCATCTAAGCTATTAAAGATTGTGCACTATTTTTTGTGTTGGTTTAAGAGCTGTAAATCTGTTCTCGCTAAAAGAAGGAAACAGTAAAAACAAGAAACTCCGTATAAAAACCATCACTTGCTGCCATTTCTGCCTCTGGTCAGGAAATGTTTATGGAATAAAGAGAGAGCTTTCCCCAGTAAAAAATAAAAATAAAAAAATCTGCATGATCTCTAAACCGCCCTAGCTGTCACCAGCTGACAGGTCTGAAATATGAAAACCACTTTTGACATTTACTGATCTTAGTCTACCAGATGGTGTATGGCACTTCCAGACCAATGTGATAGGGAAGATAGGAATGGATGAAAAGCAAAGCAGATCGTAATTGTAAGCATCCTCTTTTGTAATTCTGACCATTTGCTACTTCATAAATTAATCAATCTGATTTCTGATGTGTGGTTATTATTCTACTGAAAATTGGACTAGCATAAATGGATCCCATTCTGCATCCTAGATGAAGATAAAGATTACAGAAGATAAACAGAATTATGTGAGACTCTGGAATTATCTTACCTCCTTTGGTTCCCTTATGACACAAAGATATTTATGGTCTAAATTAGTGTTAATGTTTTGCAAGCCTTAATCCATATTACTGAGTGACTTTGCGATAAACAGCTAAAAGTGCAAAACATTACAATTCTATTTCCCAGACTATAATTTTCTGCAGCAGTAGAAATGCATTAGTGTTGGTTTTGACTTCTCTTCTGCTAAATAAGGGCATGTTTTAATGCATTTCTGAATCTACCGTACTGTGTTCTTCTGGGGTAGTTCATTGACTTATTTCCAACTAATAAAACATGGGTAAATGCTGATGTTCTGAAACCTGGAATTGCACATAACATCTAGGAGCTTCCCTCAAGATGGCACTACCGAACTGCTTCACATATCTCTGAACCCTTATGTAATCTTGTTTATACAGCATCAGGGTCATTTTAAAGCTAAGATCACACGATGCTAATTTGTCCAATGATTTTCACTTTCATTTTGGCAAAATGCCTTCTTTATGTCTAGGCACCGACATTTAAAGGCAATATTTTTGTGCAGGCTCTGCCAATAGAGTCTTGTAGTCAAGGAACACTTGTTAAAAAATCGCCAGGATTATACTTTCCAATTTGCCTTAGAAATTATGAATTCCTCTGAAATCTGCTTGCAGATTTATGCATGTCAGATTTACAGGCCTTTTCATGTTGGCTGAAACTCTGGATCTATGCTGAACTGAACATGTAACATGTGAATTGAAAAGGATGATACAAAGTAAGGGGGAGAACGGGAAGAATTTATTTTTCCAGTATCTGTGAATAGAGAGAGCCCCTGCATGCAGCTGTCTCTGTTCTTGAGTAGGAAATTTTTGCCTTTCCACCATCCTGCTAGAGCCTCCTGAAACACTGTGTAGAAATCAGAGGTCATATAGTATCTAGAGGTGAAAGGTCTGGAGCAGTGTTCATTATTTCTTCTCTCATTTCAAGCTTTGCAAGAAATACACTCCAGACTTCCCACATGCTGTCTCGACCTTTGTACATGCACGCAACCTTCCATACTGTGAGCTTAGTTACAAAGAAAATCCGGGCTATGATCAGTAGAGGCAGTCCTTAGAAAACAAATGCCTTTTTTCATGTTTCCTTTTCTGACTTTCCACAGTTGTCGTCAAAATCGTGCTCTCTGAGAGGGCATCTCTTGAATAATGTTGTAAAGAAACATTTTTCTATAGGTAATTTTATGCAGAATTTCTACATAGTTTGAGACAAGACATCAAGGAAAACCATGCTGATCTATATTGATGGACTGTTAGAGGAAACTGAGATAATATCTTTTACAATAGCAATCACCTTATAAACCACTAGAAAGAATCTGGCTATTCTTCATTCAAGTGTTCTAGGAGATTTAATGAAATTATCCTCATCACAAGACTAAAGAATCTTATTATGCTATGCTAAAACTATGCTATGCCTAGAGTAACTGATTCATCATAGCAAAACCTCATCTGTGTAGCTATGAATAATGTGGAACAACCTGAACAACACAGAACTAAGAAAACGTTTTTAAACCGTGAAAGACAGGTAGCGTCATAAGCACAGATTCCAGTTGAAATATCTAACATTTTCATAGAGAATCACAGAATGGTTTGGGTTGGAAGGGAACTTAAAGATCACCTGGTTCCAACCCCCCTTCCATGGGCAGGGATGCCACCCACTACACCAGGTTGCTCAAAGCCCCACCCAACCTGGCCTTGAGCACTTCCAGGGATGGGGCATCCACAGCTTCTCTGGGCAACCTGCACCAGTGCCTCACCACCCTCAGGGTAAAGAATTTCTTCCTTACACCTAATCTAGATCTACCCTCTTTTGTGTAAAGCCATTACCCCTTGTCCTATTGCTATATTCCCCGATAAAGAGTCTCTCCCCATCTTTCTTGTAGCCCCCCTTTAACTAACTTGTAAATATTTTCTCCATGGTTTAAGGGTAGTTGAAATCCTATGAATCTGTATGCTTATGAAAGCTGATTAGACTTTTTTTTTGAAACTGCAGCAATCTTCAAGAAACAAATAGACCTGAGTGAGGCCTCCCAGCTATGGTGGCACTGACACAGCTCCGTCAATGCTTAGCACAAAATCTGTTCGTCCGTATGGGTCTTCTGGGATCAGGCCATGTTGGACCAAAAGCTGCTCTCCTTTTTTCTTGCACCTCTGTCAGCTGATTTGGTAAGATACATCACCTCTCCCTCAAAGATGTTGCCTTCCCACAGCCATGCTGCCATCACACAGGTCCTGAATTACTATGAAAGGAGCTTCACGACCGCACGCGATGTTGCAGCAAGAGGTGGCCGTAACTGTTCACTGCAGGTGAGCAGGGGCCAATTTTGCCTAGCACACTCTGAGCTGAAATGGCTGAATTAAGTAAAGGTTCATTATACAACCCTGGATAAATTTTCAAATGGTGTCATGCTGAAAAATGCTGATTTAGCAAAAGCTCTGAACTAACAGTTGAAGGAGGCAATATGAGGATGGCATGTGGGTCCTCTGCCTTTAACAATGATACCTGAGGGAATCCATGGCAAAGGAGTGCTACCCAGGATGCTGGTGGGTGAGGTGCTGTATCCACAGAGAATTACTGATTATTACTTGAATTCCTCAAATTAATATTGTGTTTTTCTCCCTGCATGTAATAAAAAGTTGTATTTTCAGAATCTGATTGAGTACATCTGAACAGGTGCATATTGTCCATCATATATTCAGCAGAAAGGTTAATTGGTACATTTTAACCAGCTTTTGGAGGATCAGGGGAGAAGTGCATGTTAAGTGTTTGTTTTATAACAGAACCCCAGACCCCAATCACAATGTTGATAATACACATAGTAATTCCTGTTTTTTCAGTAATGAAAGTTACCTGAAGAAATCCTTTTGTCTTCTTCCTTCTGTGGAAAAATTCAGTATTTCTGTCCAATAGTGGTAAGAACCACTGTGATTAAAAGGTCTAGCTGAAGTCAACAAAAGCTTGCAGTTTATTCAACAGAGCCAGCAATTCACTCCTGAATTCTTGGAAGCTGCTGTGATGACAAAAACAAAGCAAAGCAAAATCATGCTCTCATGCTACTCACTGAATGCAATGAGCAGGGTTAAAATAAACAGTACCCTGTTGCTTACTGGGCCTTAATCCTGAAAGCACATATGCATGTGCTGCGATTCATAACCATGGACTTTCTGCCTAATTTGTGTAGCACAACTTTGTGGAAATGCTTTCAGGATTGAGACCCTAAATTTACTATGGATGCACTGCAAGACCTAGTTATCTGATTAGCTGCTCCGTGGTTCAAGAGTGGTAGAATCTGTCCCATTATTATTGATTGCTTACATTATTGGTGCACTCACAGTGTCCTAAATGCTGGCCTTAAAAGGCACAGGCCCTCCTGCATTGTGTAATAGTCTGAAAAGGTATGAAACAAGCGAAGGATGGTAAGGGAGTAAGGCAGATGAAACATGAAAAGAAGGCTAGACACATTTCCAGTCTTACAACGCCTGCTGTGCCTTTTGCTCTGGCAGACTAGGGAAATTATTACAGAATGTTTCTGACTCTATGAATGAGTAATAATTTCAAGATATGCAAGAAGAGACTCAGAACCTCAGCTAAAAAAATGACTTTTTGAAGGCATCATTACTATCTTAGAAAGAATAACAAGTTTCACTCCTGCTGATCTCTTATTATACCTGTCTACTTTTTATCAAGATTTCACCCTTTCCTTCTTCCCAATCCTTAACATTCATTGCATAGTAATGATTTAATAGCTTAGTGAATGGTTCCACTAAATGGTGTCCATGCTTTAGGAAATGTTATCTAAAATTATTCCCAGATTTAAGGAGAACAAGAAGTAGCCAGGCAGAGAAAAAAATAGTCTAAGTAAATCTTTGTATCTCAGTCAACTTTAGCTCTGTCCGTGAGTACAGCTTCTAAAAATGACCTACTTTTAATGTATTGAACAGTTTCTTTTGCTTAGAATATAATAGATGCCAGTGAAAGATGCAAGAAAGTGAATTTCTAATTGCTAAGTCTCTCGTATCCGTGCACGTATGGAATGTCTCTACTTTCATACAGTGCAGCGGTGACAGATGAAGTAATATAGTAGGAATTTCCAGTGAATGAATGGACTTAGAAGAATGGATGTGGGCAAGTAATAGATGTATATGACAGTTTGAGTCTGATGAGAAAGCAATATTCACATGTACAAGCAGAAGTAAGAGAGGAACCACTAAGCTAGGCTTTCACCACGAAGCAGCTACACTGCTAGATGGAATCTAATCAATGCAAGCCTGCTTACAGGAAGGCTGGCATCAAAACACAACAGCTGAAGTGTAGCAGATGGCTAGATCTGAAGGAGATGTAAACAGAGGCTGAATAACTAAGCATTGCATTCTGCAGATGTCAAAGTTTCCAGGCTGTAAAAAGTTTAGTCTAAGCGCTCTCCTGAAAGCTCTTTTTGGTTTTGGCTACCTAAGCCCCTAACCCTCCCCACACTCTGTAAGATATCATGTGATATCTTAAAGGCAGCTGAATTGCCTGGTTTCCCAGCATGTGGTTGCCCCTGAAAGGCCATAAAATGCTGATTATTGTTTCCCTGCTCCTTGTACATGGATCCTGCCAGTACCAGGTGCTTTCGGGATTTCATTCTCAGTAGCAAGGAGGTAGTGCAAAGGTGAGAATACTGACATCAATATAGTTAAAGGACAAAGAAGCATGAGGATGGAGTGGTTAATTCCAATTTCCTGCAGATCAACAGAATAACAGAAATGTCTTAATTCCGGTCTCCTCCCTCTTTCTTGCACATTCCCAGCTTGTTTATAGGGCCTGTGTATAAGGAAGGAGGTCTATACCTTAGAGGATGGCAGAAAATCAAAAGAAAGACTGTGTGCAGGAGTCAGTTGTCCACAAGGCCAAGAGATTTCTCTGTAGTCCTCCAAAGAAATAAACAGACTGAAAGGCTGTATGAGTCAGCCCTGATCTATTGCATGCATTTTGTGCTGCCTACTTCTTTTGTCATCTTCTCCCACTTGTGACTTGCACTTCTTTTCATATCACACCTCTACTTAGAACAGGCCACTACTTTGCAGATTATGAGCACCATTCATCTCTTTCAATCCTCCCTTAAAACACTCTGCCATTGAAAAGAAAAATTGTGAAATCTCTTCACCAACAATAACTGGCCTGTGCATCACATTCTGAAGTGAGATAGCGAGTTGTTCATTCTCAATGTGTTCTTTAAAGGGTATGTGCATACTTGATGCTGTATACACAGCAATATCTTCCAAAGTTGGGTAATTCAAACTCTTAGGGAGATGTTTTGACTAGTATTCAAGGAAAGGACAGCAAATGGCAGTGCGGAGGGAAATAATAGCTCATATACTGAGCTGGAGACTGATACCAAGAAAATCGTATAGGGAGAATGTTGCTTTCCTGCTTAGGAGTAGTGAAGAATGAAGTCCAGTGGAAAAATATTGTCAGAAAATTAACTCACATTTACAAGATTATTTTTAGTCCCTTAAGCTTATCTTTAGTTAACTGTAATTGTTTTCAATGGGTAGGATTTTGCCTGATTTCCACCTTGCTTTGCAGGAATTCCAACTTCCTGCCCTCCCAACATTGCACTGCTGCCAGCAATGCAGTTTGGTTAGCCTAATAGGCCTGTCTCCAATCACCAGCAGTACCATGCTATGACTTGTACTGTTGACTTTGTGAAAGGTCATCAAACAAAATCTCCAGTTTATGCTCAGCAGGAGTCCTTCCCACCTCTGGAATTAGGACTTTTAGGTCTTCCTTTGGACTCTTTTGTCCCTCCCCGTGGCATAAAGATGAGGTTATTGTCCATCTTCTTGAAGTATATTGAATTCACATTCAGGATACCCCCCAAAACTGACTGAAAAAAGGATAATTTTAATAGGGACTTCAGCTGGTGCAGATGATCTCACACCACACTGTAAAGATATTTATGGTACTGAGATAGGCCTTACAGAAAGAACAAAAAAATAACCATGCTTCAGCTAGCATTCAGCTTGCAGTATTAATTAAAGTGATTTGTTTCGCTTTGGCAATAAAGCTTTATTTAATCTAATTCAATCTGAGTCCAAATGTCATGGTAGAATGTAACCATGAATGACATTGGCCAGTTCGATGACTTTGCTGGTAAAATTACTATTAAAGCTGACAATTCAGCTCTGACACGTGGAAAACACTATGTCATAGTCTGGGCCACAGAGAACACACGGAAACGAAAGACTACATCTTTGAAAGTGTAATTGCATGACAAGGCTGTGCTAGTGTATGTGTAGACTATGGGTTCATGTCAACTATGGTTTTAAATGCAGATCCACATGTAAACATTGCAAGACTTAAAGGTCTTTCCTCCAGACGTCTGAGCATTTTTAAATGCTAGAGGGGATAAGAAGTAAAATTCCGATCCAAATTGAAATAAACACTTTTCAGTAAAATGTGGATGTTTGAGATGAGGTTCAGGTTCATATTCAACTCTAGATGAAACTTCTATCTTCTCTTCTTGAAAAGAAGATTTATGAATTATATAGTTAAAGAATTAACAGAGCTAAACAGAAAAAGCCAATGACTATGATTGTCTTTGAAGTTCAGGTCGTTTTCAGGCAATGTACTTAATCCCGAGTAATCCATTTCACCTCTCTTTCTCCAAACATACCGCTCCACTGAGACTTTCTTACTACCCAGAAAGCTCAGATGCTGCACCGACAGAGATCAGTAGATTTGAGAGATCAGTTTCTCAGACATCTCTGGGCCTAGTTTTGTCATTTTTTATTTACTAATTCCCTGCTTCTCTGGCTACGCTTCCCACTGCAAGGCTTCCATTGTAAACTTTCTCTGGCTTCTGGCTATGAAAACAATTCAGTCTTTTGCTACAAATTCAGTCTCTCACAACTCTACAGCACCCGTTTAGGAGTTCTGCTCTATGGGGTGCCTCACGCTGTCAGCTGAGGCATAAAGCGTGAGAGATGCTGTGCATGAGTGCTGAAAATATGAACTTGTTTTTCGTAAGAGTTCTCTAGAGGCCAAAATTCCCCTTCCTTCTGCTACTATGGGGTGCGTTCAACACCAGCTAATTGCCATCCCTTTCCTTAGAGAGGGTGGTATTTCAGAGAATGCTTCCTATAGATAAGTGTTTATTTACATACATATCTGTATGTATATATATAAATATATATTACCGCTCGTTCAGATTCTTTTGGAGTAAATACTGCTAACATTATTTTCTAAGCTTCAAGCGTGGCTATTTGCCATATGCAAGGAAAATGTTGTGACTTTGTTTCATCAAACAAGGGAGAATTTCCAAGCTGGTCAAAAATAAATCTGGGATCTGACCCTGGCCAATATCAGATGCTTCAGAGAAAAATGCAAGGGATGCTACATTATGTATTTTTGGAATAAACTCTGCAATTATACAGAATAAAACAAACTTAGCTGCCACAGTTACTGATTGAATATTAACCATGCATTGTAAGAACAAAAAACATGAGTGGAGTCAGCTGTTAGCACCCTAAGTGATGTATGGAGTTTGAGGAGGTAACCATAGCTCATTCCAAACTTTCTGCTCCTCATACAGATGTATTGCTTGCTTCAGTACAGCAGCAGGAACCTCACATACCTGCCACTAAGAGAATTGCAGGGTTGTTCATCTCTGCACGGAGTCCTGCTCATGATACGATTATAGCTGTTTACAGCTGAAGCTTTCATATATGTTCATAAATCCCGGTCATTTACCTGATTCTGCATGGTGATTCTTTCTTTTCAGTTTCTGAGAATCTGCAGCAGGAGGGAAGTTTCTACAAACAATCAGATACCAGTATGTGCAATGTACAATGAACTCTAAAACGGCCATGAGCCTCTGATAAACAGCTTTGTTTTAATATCCCTTAAAGAAAAAGTGATGGCACATGGCTTAGCTCAGAAAATGGGGCTTATTCCCAGAGAAATGTCTTAGAATCACGTCTTTTTCCCAGCATTTCATGTTTATGTGACTTTCTGTGATCTTACATTTTCACACCAGAAAGTGTGTCATGCCTTCCAAGCTTCAAGCTCTCCTACTGCTGGTCAGACTGTCACCCAAAAGTGAATTGGTGTGTATCTGCCAGATATCAGCTCATAATGACTAACGTGATGGATTTTACGCTGCCCACATAGGTCATCATAGCACAGTCATACCATCAACTAGTCAGAAAGTCAATTTAAAGGCAAAGTGTGGTATCAGTCACAGAGGACTGTGAGGCGTGACTGTAAACCTGATTCGCTGGACTCTTCCACTTTCCCAAATCTTCAGCACTTTCAGTGACATAACAACAGAGGGGAAGTAAGCCAAACAGGTCTTTGGTATCTGTTAGATCTGAAGTCACTCTCCTACTGAGTATTTCTGGCCACGTGCCGTAAAGAGGCAATACTGCCACAGCTACTGTGTTTTGGGTTATACAATGCTGAGCTGCACAGTGTCATGGAGCGCGTTTCTCCTTTTGGCAAGCAGAGAAGAAAAAACAAGCGTTCTGCAAGTTTCTCCTGTACCCAGGCACTCAGCCATCCAGTGTTGTTGAACACACATCATGTTAGGAAAGCACCTCTAAACTATTTAGAATTAATATTGTTGAATGAGTAACTATGAATAACAACTTCTTTTTACTGAAGAAGTAAGAAAGGCAAATTAAAAGCCTGTGTCTGATTTAAAGAACAAAACCACACAAAACCTGAAAAGCATCTTTGTATGTTCCATTTAAATGTTTAGAGGCAATTCTGAGACAAGGATCTAAATTTAGTGAAGTGATTCAACAGTTACATTAGCCTACATGACACCAGCGCTAACTGGTCTGGCAGACAGCCAAAGTTGCCGGGCCAGATTGAGAGGTGCAAGGAAGAAGACTTGTTTGTCTTGAGGAAAGCAGTGCTAGCTACTTTTATGCCTTTACAGGTATGTTATATGACTAAAATGTGTGGAGAAAGAACGTCACAAATACCTAATACCAAACTCTCTTAATTTCTGACTCACTGACATCCAAGTATTTTAAATACTCTGCAAACACCAGTGGTTTTCGTTGCAAACTTCATGTAAGGTAGGTTGGATGCTTGTACAAATAAGTACGCTGTAGTACAGCAAAATTAAAAGACTTGCCCAGTATTTCTGAATAAGTGAATAAGTTCTTTGAAAGTGTGAAAGGTCGTTCAAAGACATTAAGCTTATTAGAAGTTAAGTTGAAGTTATCTCTAGATTTAGTCACAGTAAAAATTTCGTAAGTGACAATTCATTTATGCCTTCACAGAATCACAGAGTGGCTGAGGTTGGAAGGGACCTCTGGAGATCACCTGGTCCAACCCCCCTGCCGAGCAGGGTCACCTACAGCACGTTGCACAGGATGGCATCCAGGCGGGTTTTGAATATCTCCAGAGAAGGAGACTCCACAGCCCCTCTGGGCAGCCTGTTCCAGTGCTCTGTCACCTTTGCAGGGAACTGTGGCCTGCTGAATAGCTCTTTCTGATCAACAGAATGCTCCTGAAATTTGCAAGACTTTTTGAAATCTTCCCTGGTTCACCTCAGCTCTAATCAGATTTTTCAGCCTTTTTGAGACACTGGAAGTCTCAGCACAAACGTTAGGTCTCATTCTTAATCAGTGAATCCTTTCAAAAGTAGGAAGAAAAGACTTCCATTATCATAACCCGAGTCTTTTTTGGCGAGATATATCAGGAATATCAGCACTGTTAAATGACTGCAAGCAGTCCTACTTCCTGCATTTTTGTAAAAGGGTGCGTTGGTGCTGGGAAGATCTGGACACGTGGCAAGGCTAGCTTCTGGGTTCTGGAGGGACTTCAAGTGCAGAATGGGCTTTGTGGCACACCACTGTGCCCATGGTTATACTAATCCTGTTATCGGCGAGACAAGCCGTTAGCATTTCTAATTCCAGGACACTTTATTCAGACCCTAGGTACCTTACCCTATTATGTTATTAATTTTTGTCCCAGCTTTGGACACTTTCACGTACCGGAGACTATGCTGTTTTGTAATTGCTTTATTAAAAGTGCAGATGAAAATCAGTTAGAGCTGTACTACTGGCTGCAAATGAATTTCACTTAGAAGCTATTACAAGTACCAACCCCAAATTATCCTCATCCCAGCTGGAGTGGTGCCTCAGTCACAATTCACCTTTTAAAATGTTCTTTGTGTGGATAAGTCAGAGAAAAAAGAACCTAATTGGCCTTTGTTGTAATTTTTATTGTTGCATTTCCAGTGGATCTTTTTGCTTAACATTACAACAGAGTAAGTCAGAAGCTTTGTGTAAATCAAAGTAACCACTTGGATTAACATTACTGCCACAGAAAATGGAGATAAACCCTCAGGGGGGAGATTCAGCCCTTGGCTCATACAGAACCAAGTCACACAAGCACCGACAAAAGACGGTGTCCGGTAGGTTTTCTACTCTGACTAGGGCAGCTGTGGTCACATCTCTGGTCTGGGATTCTGGATGCCTTGGTCCAGACGTGCATTGGTGAATGCTGTGAAATAGCCTAAGCATGTGAACGGTAGTCCAGAAATACCTCATGCTCTTGGCTCTGCCAGCATGTTTTCCCCATTGCTCCAGGGCTAGCTGTTCTTGCTGTTCTTTGCGTGTAGGTGACTTTTCTACAGGCTGCACAAACCCTACTGGGGACTGATCCTGGGGGCTCTTTGCACTGGGGAGGCCAATTGAGTCTGAGAAAGCTAATGAATGCTGTCCTGAGTCATCAGCAGTGCAGAAGGCAGCTCCATTCATCACTCTTCCACATGGGTACAGTGAGGTGTAAATCTTTGTTCCCTAAAATGCAGAGGGACTTAAATTTCCAGCGAGTGCTCAGGATGCTCAGCACTTCAGGAGTTGTTCAAAACTTGAAGGTTCAGTCAGTAATACCAGACTTTCAGGCATGTATCCTGTTTTGCTGACAGAGGTGGGAATAACTTAAAGAGCAAGAAGTGCAAAAGGGAGGAGGTTGTGATTCGGGGACACTTTATACCACAGCCTGTTGGAAGCCATTCTCTTTCAACACCAGACTGAAAGGCTTCAGAGGTCCTTGGAGCCTGCAAGGTCTGCGTCACACTGAGATAGGGACTAGATACAGGAAACACCACAGCACCCTTTTTATAACTCTTATGACTTCAGTGGCAAAACGTCTCATTCACAGAAAGAACACGGTTGTAGAAAGAAGAAGGGGTCCGAAAGGCCTAGTTGCTTGCATGCAACTGAACAGCCAACTAATAATCTTGCTTCCTTTGGAAGGAACCATATATTCCCGGCAAGTCTCTCCACACTGAGTAAAGCAGAACATCAGCGGTTCTGCTCTATGCACCAGTGATAGGAGAAGGGCTTGCAATATGGAAGGGGATCTGAGCTGTCCAAAAAGAAAGAAATAATAATAATAATAATAATAATAATCACACTTCAGAGTGATTTAACATATCAGGGTCTGAACAAATATAGTTGCGGTTTGGGAGCAGATTTTCATTTCATTGTAGTGCCATCCCTTCAAATCATTTTATTCCTTTGTTAAACATGTTACGTTCTCTTCAGTTGTTCCTTTTTTTTTTTTTTTTCAGTTTAGATCAGCTCTTACCATGAGATTATTCTGAAAACGATGGCATTACATGACCCATGGCTACTAATTTCCATATCTAATTATTCAGTTTAAAACTAAGTAAATGGACTTTCTTTCTGCATAATCTTATTATATAAATTTCATACTAATCATCAGTCATGGCATCTCTGATCTTTGGATCCCTCTGAGCTGTAACAGTTAAGATACACCAACTTCTGGCACGCCAGAGAGCAATGTTGCTATTATCTCATTTGTCTGCTTTTGACTCCTCAGCCCAACCGTGTGTTTCCAGTTTTGAGGAGACACACTCTTTGGAACAACCTCAAAGTCCTCCTCGTAACATCCTAGCAAACCACTTTAACCACTCCACCGCTGTACTCCTATGTGTTCCTGTTATCACTTAGTTTAATGTGAGGGATTTTACAATCATATGCTTATATACCAATATATTTTTCTGAAATACTGTTTGGCAAAAGACCAAAGCCTCATGGCTAGCAAGAACCTGAAATTGCAATACTTATTTAGTCATTTAGCTTTAGGTATTGGCATTTGTCTTGCTATACAAATCTTCTCCAAATATTTTGATGCCTTGACAGCAGCTCTTCTCTCAATATAATAAACCCAAGCACAGAGGGAACTCCTCCCTTTAGGCAAAGGTGGGCAGGAACCAAAATGATAAGAACAACATGGGTTTCACCCCAATTTCATTAGCATGCACCTCTTCTGGCTCTACAAGATTCCATTCCCCTGAACATGGCTTGCTATCATTAGAAAGCTGCTTCCAGCAGTAACCTCTTTCTCTGTTGGAAAACCCACACATTTCAAGGATAATAGTTAGTTGTTTTTTTGTTTGTTTGTTTGTTTGTTTTTCCCCAGAAGTTCTAGGGAAGTTACTAGTGGCATAAGATTTTAAGGAATTCTCTTTTTACTTGCAATAGACAGAGGGCCTATTAGTCCTCTCCTCCCATGTCAGGACCATTCCTTGAGTGCATTAATGCCTTGGCTAATGCTAAGGCTTCCTGAGGTGTCCAGTTAGGAACAGGGTCTCACTAAGGTTCCTGTGTTGACTCATGGAGAAGACAGACACCTTTAGAATCAGAATGTATCAGATCTTAGGTGGACCAACTCAGTCTGTCACTCACAACTAACCCAATGCAAAAATGTGGGTTACTACTTACCCTTCCATGGACTCAAACATTTGCCTACAGCTACGTGAGTAATGTCTTCAGTCTGGAGTCATCTCGGTTATCAACCATGCAAACTTAGCCTGGATCTCAAACTGTGATCTTTCCAACTCTGTACTATTAGTGACAATAGATCTTGTCAAATCATTCTTCAGCTACACCTGTGTGTGGATAGTTTCTATCTCTGGTTAGGCTAATGTAACTCCACTGAAGCTACTGGGTAAATGAAGTTGCAGAAGCACAAGAGGGTGTGTATTATATATAACTAATATACATGTATAAATAATGGAAACATAATAGTAATCCTCTTGGTGATACATGAGACAGAGGAGAACCCAATTCATTTACCTCTTCATTGTGGTTCTGCAGAACTGTGTAAAAGTAATAAATGTTAATTTTGCAATGAAACAAAGTGTTTATGGTACAGTATACACAAAGGAACAGGTCTGCCAAAAATTGGTAGCAGTCTTATTAAATTAGTCTCACGGCAGAGTTATATTAGTCTATTAGTCCAGTAGAAAAACTTTTTCAGGACACTTCCATTTAGCTTTCTAAGACTGGTTGAGTTATACTGTACTTGCAATTATACCTGAGAAGATGCATGAAATTAATCGAAGGTGAATAAAAATAGTTTGTTTTATTTTCTTCTGCAATATGCTAATGTCTACATGAAAGGCTTCCAGCTCAGTGCTCAGTATATTTCCACAATCTGTGCATCTGTATTTGAAAAAGGAACTGGAATTATGACATCCTACTGTACCTAAAATAGACTGGACTACCAAGGGGAGGTGTCATGAAATGACATTTAGTAAAAGCTGTTCACTCTTCCATAGTACTGTTCCCTGCAGTGTCCTTCATGCCAGTTATTGATCAGATCTTCACTCAATGCAGAAAGCCACTCTTTGAGCCTGTGCTTTAAATGTAATAATAAAGTAGGTCATTGATTAACTGGAAGTATGACAGACAACTCCTCTGGTCAGGTCCTGATGTACTGTACATCTTGGGGGAGGAGAGCAAGTGATGAATCAGTGATGTGAAGAGAAATAAAGCCCACAGGTTTTGGTCCTCTGGGAGGACTTCTCTCAGCAAAATAGTAGCACTACCCTCAGCAAGTCAACAGCTATGCGAATTTGCCGGAGAAGTGTTTTGGATTGCCAAAAGAGGAAGCGAACAAACAAATGTACAAGATGAAACTCACTCACCCAGCTGCACTACCCAAGCAATTTTTTAGTTTGCAGGCAACTTATTTGGGCTACCCCTACTGATTGTTCTGTACATGTAGATATAATTGTATAATTAAGCACTGTATAATGAAGCAGTTTTACATGCATCGGTTTCCATTGCACTGTCTTCTGGCTAACACTCCTCATGCCCAGGTCCTTCACACGGCTGCCCGCTCTGTCCTGGCCTCACAGCAAAGCAGCTCTCAGCAGCTGAGCACGCCTCAAGGAAGCCTGATGGCTGCTCAGCTCCCACAGAGCCATACAGGGCAGCCCTGCCATCCCACACACCTCATTGTCCCAGTCAATCCAGTGCCCACAAGCAGCACAAACATCCTCTTACTCCAGCCTCCAGCGCCCTTGCACTTCCTGTACAAAAACTGCAGCACAAACAAGTCTTTCATTAACAGCTTTGCACCCTCAGTAACATCTAGGGAAGGATGGTGCTTATACCACAGAGCAATTCCATGTCAGACTTGCTGCGAAGAGACAAGAGATGTGGCTTTGAGCCAGAGCTAGCCTTATCCTGACCATGCTGAGTAACTGGCACCTCTTCCCCAATGGATTTTTTTTCTCTCCAAAATTGCTCATCATGTGCTATGGCTAGAGACACTGGATGTCAAATCTGCTCATCAATCAGTTCAGAGAGCAGAACAATGTTGGCTCAGCACTATGCACTGTGACACCCAGCTGCTTTTACGTGCTCATGTTTGATGTGACTTTTTTCCAACGCGCGTATGATCTGCAGTTTCTACTGTTACCTCCTCAGTGCCTCCCACTCTCCCACCCAGTAACAGCTAGCGCAGCCACTTGCACATTTCTTTTTCCTCCAGACACTAGCTCTGCCCACAGTCAGTCTACATGAACATATCGGTGTGCAAAAAAAAGAAAATAAAGCAACTGGCATTTATCTAGTTGTTCTTCAGATACAGCTGTGCTCTGTGGACCTCATCATCACCCACGCATCTCTAGCCTCTCGGTCTCCTGCCCGTGTCTCCAGTGCCCTGCCCGCTCCACGCCTCTGCTCTCTCTGCCTGGAGCTGCAGCAGCCTGAGCTGAGCAGTGGCGATGGTCAGAGGTTTAAGGGGGCGGAAATTATGCGTGTCAATCAACTCAGATAGCATCAACTATTTTCAGTCAAATTTATGTTTACTTTTTCATCAGAATTATACAAATATATATATATGCATACAGCCAAAGATACATATAACCATGTAAAATACTGTCAGATGCCCTAGTGCCCTGCATTTTGTATGGTCTTTGTGCAAGAAAGCTCAAAGTGATATTAAATATTGCCAAAGTATAAGGGTCACTGTCAACAAACAAGCTTAGTTGGATTCTGTCACTGTTCATTTTTGCTTTTAGAAAATTGATTTTTTTTAATCAAATAAGTAAGAAAACTAAAGAATGCTGAATAATAATTTAACATTGTGTGTTAAAATAGCTGTTTTACATAACAAATTAATGAAAAACTTTAGCCCAATCTGTTGCTCCAAAGCTTGCTTCCTTCCTTTCATTCTCTGTCTCCTTTTGATTTGAAGCAAACACTCGTACCTGATTTTGACATGCAATTTATCAAGCTAGAAAATGTAGCAGTAGGTCTGCATGGCAGAGCTGAATGTTCAATACTATCAGCAACTCTTAGCTAGTGACTACCTAAATGCTGCAGGCATGAAAATGATGCTCTAAATTACATTAAATGAAGCAGCATACTGGAAAACGACCAAGATTACTCAGCATTTTCATCTTAGGAAACCCTCCTGTTGCTAGAATAGAAAAAGCCTTTACTAGTCCCTTTGTAACAGGGACACAGAATACAAACTAAATTCATCCATGGTTATTTATACAGAATGATATCATTAGTACATTCAGGAATGACTTGAATGAGAAAATCAACACTATGTAAAATACTACAGGCACTATGCATAGTTTTAAGAATAAGGCCCTAAGCCCTTGGAGTAAATCTTCCTGAAATCTTGCAGTATCATCCCATTAACCCTCACGGAGGCTGGTGTTGTCTCATCCAGAGTCCCACCTGAATTCTCAGGGCACTGACATACCTAAATGTTTTTTCAGGTGCCTATTCAGTGTCTGTGTAGCTCAACCAAGGAGCACCTTGAAGAGAAACTGAAGACTTGGAGATGAGTCCGGCTCACTTACTCAGATGGCCCAAGTAGGGGTGAGTAGAAGCTGGCTTCAGCTCTCATTCATGAGACTGCTAGGGCGCTCAGGAAGCCTCCAGCTTTCATTTCCAGAGCAGGTGAGATGCTAAGCAGGGATTATGGCTTTTTCACGTAGCAAAGGAATTCACTCTTAAGTGCACTTGAAAGCATTTAAGGGAGGGAAGGAAAACACCTGTGGTTTTCCTACTTGTAAGCCTACTCATTGGATTACTCACAAGATCTCCAGCTCCACGGGTCTGACTTGAAGTTTTCAGGAGTGAGTCTCTGAACATCAATTTTGAGGTTTCTTCTGGGAGAACTCGTGGTGAAAGAAAAGGAAATTCCATACACCTCCTTCAGGCTCTGATGGAAGAGGAATCTTCCCTCAAAGGTAACTCAAGAATTATTGTTTGTTATGTCATCTGCTGCATCCAGATATTAAATCATCTTTGACAAATCCTTTGTTTTGTATCTGTTGTATGGTTACCAGAGTGCTTTCAGCAAGCTTGGAAATATGCTCCTCAAAACTTACATAAATGTGAGCTTCCATAGCTGATAGAAAGGATAAGGAAATGGGGAATTTGCCTCATTGTTGATAGCTTTAACTACTGTTCATCAACCCACTTCAGTTGTAGGGAATTAACACAATATATATTTCACAGAATAATAAAAAACACAAGTTTTTACTAAGACTACTACATAAAGCAACATTGAATGAATGATATCAATTGTCTGAAATACTAAGTAGATGATACACAGACAACTTAGCCAGGAAAAGAATTGGTTAGTAAACCAAAACACAATAGTTAGGAGTAAATCCAGGAAACGTCCTCCCTTTGAGATTAATGAGAGCACACATTCAGAATACATTTGCTAAGCTATTGGAAGAGCAGGAAAAAAGAGTCTGCAGTTTAAAACAAGAGGTTAAGCCATTTCTGTTTACACAGATTTTAACGTATCTGATAGGACCAGGGCCTTCGTTTTGTAACGAGATTAGCTGATGTGAATCTGGCTGCATCTGCATGGCATCGCTGTGATAAGTGGGATCCAAATGGATGACTAACTGCAGCAGTGGATTTCATTTGCAGACTGGGGTGCAAGGTGGTCAGCCGGCCAAATAACTCTGTATGTGAATGCCCTATTCTGTTCGCTAGACTCTGAAATTTCCCTCATCTTAAGCAAAACTAAAGAAAAGTAAATATTAGAGCTCCTAAAATGAATATGAGAAGTAGTGAAAAAATGTATTTCCTAGATAGCTGTACAATTATGGTATGCTGGGAAATTATATACGGAATGATATGCTGGAACAGAATGAAACCTGTTTTAAAGGAAAATAAAACATAAAGAGTAAACAATTCAGCTTTTCCATGGAAATTAAGAAAAGTGGAAGAGGAGAAAACAGGAAGTTTTCAGAATTCAGAAGTATTTCAATAAGATGCCACAATTAAAAAGTCTTTCAAGAACAATATTGACACTATTTTGCTTATTACACGGTTGGTGATATCAGCTAAATCACTTCATTTGTCATAGCATCTTATTACCCACTTGAAATTTTGAGTGATGGAAACAATTAAAATTGGAAGAGAGAAAAATAAACTCTGCATGTTTCAATCAAGTAATCAAAAATCCACCTGAAAAGCAGGTGTTGCTCAGTTGTCAGTCAGTGTAATGCAACTATGTAAATTTGTATTTGCAACCTGAGGCTTTCCTAAAGGCTTTTCATATTTGTGTTAGCTTAGCTTGATGAAAATACCAAAATAAAGAGGGATTTTTTTTGTAACCTCACACGTTGAGCTGAGGACACCTACAATATTTTAGGAAAGTTGGGACTGTCATTAATGTCATCTAGACAAAAAGCAGGAGGATGGCATTATTTTGTTACTGCGAAATGTTTCTAAATGTACCTTGCAGATTCATATAACCGTAGGACGGTATGTCTGCTGATGACTCATGCTGACTCACCCACCAAGCCAGAATTTACTGAGCTTTCTTCTGTGCCCACACACAGTGATATGATTTCCAGTCTGAGTGAATTCTTTAAAATTTAATTTAGTAGGCTTGAACTACAGGGACAGATACACTTCTTCAATGGTTGCCTTAATTCGTATTTATGTCTTATTAAATGTGTGTTAAGATTATGTTTTGCACAATCCTTTGAAATCATTTTTTAAAATAATATGGATAAGTGCAACTGTACTTTCCAAACACAGAGGTCTGTCTGAAAATCCTACAGGTATATAGAAATGGTGATAATTTACTGATGCTATGGACCTAATGGCCTAATACTTAACCACTGCCTTTTTGCTATGGCTTTAGCAGCACTGCATGTGGGCCTCAACTGTGACAAATCTCTAGGCTCTTAGGCAATGAATAATTAATAAAAAGACAAATTGACCTGATTGTTTTCATCTTTAAGACTGAAAAATCATACATGACGCCACCAAAGCCAGCAGAATTAATTGGTAAAAAACTAGGTGGAAAAGCAATTCTTTAAATGCAACTACAAATATCTTCAGACTGATTTTACTTGTTCTGAAATAAATAGAAATTGTATGGCAGACTTTAATGGAAACATGATTGGCCCAATTGTTTGTCTCTCTCTGAGTTCTGGTTAAAATCTGATGTGATGTAGCAGCCTGAAAAGTAATTCTTGTTGTTACAGTACAAGCTGCAGGGACTGAAAATACGGATGCCAGTGAGATTCGCTCTTGGAACTGAATAAATACTTCTCTACTTTCTTGGACTCTTTCATAGAGATTTGCATATTTGTTAAATCAGGATTTATAATAGTCTCATCCTCACCCGGGGATTCTTTCCCCTCCACACAAAGACTGAGGAAAAAAAAAAAAAAAAACCCTTTGCTTGGACTACTCCTGCACGAATTGCTTTTTAAACTCTTCTGACAAATGACTAATGAACGTTCAAGCAACGGAAAATGAGATGAGTGACTGTTTCCCCTAAAGAACATGATCAGATGCTTCAGTAGATTGATCAAGGTCTCCAGACTTTACTCCACCTTTGCAATATTCTGAAAGAACAGTTCATATGCCCGAGCTTCATGCTCTTTCTCTGGGAATTGGTCATTTCTCAAAAGTATGTCAGCTTTGACAGTGTTTTGTGGCTGTGTGTTTTATTTTTCTTGCTCCTGCAGTCAGTCAGGCATGATTCTTAATCTGCATGAGTTCGTCTATGATTCTGTCTTCTGATCTCTGGGATTCACTAAATTGCCCTGTCCTCTAAATCTGAAAGTGCTGGATGAGCGGACACTTTGTCCCTTGTGGTTTCTGCTCCATCGACTTTCTTGTGCTTTGGGTATAGAATCCTTTGTTTTTCTTTTGGAAAACAAAAAACCCAGACTTGAAGTCTTTAGTCACACCTTCCTGCCTGTATCATTGTTCACACAGGACTTTCTTGTAATTCTGTCACTAGAATTCAGAAGTTGTTGGTTTTGTGGTTTGAGTTAAATGTGCTCGAAAATAGAGTGCAACTTCTTCTTTTCCTTACTTCAACCCCAAGCAACCATTAAGATTCTGTACATAGTAGAGCATGATACAAAGAGAACCGCACAGCTGCATGACAAGGTTTGAACAGAAGCCGCAATATGCGGTTCTACCTCAGTCCCTGTATGTTCTGCCTATTAATGTTCCTTCTCTTGCTCTTGCACTGCCAGTCACAGTCGACGTTTTATCTGAGGCCATGATTTCTATCAGACAGGCATGCAGAAAGGACTCTGCCCCGCTGAACTTCTGTCAGAAGCTCTGTAGTAGGGGTGCCCAATTCTGAGCCTCCACACCCCTCACGAGGGGCTGGAGAGGGCCATATGCTGTGGTCCATCCTTTGCTGCGGGACACAAGACTTTCAGAAAAGTGCTATAATTACTGAATAAATACAACAGGTTGCTTGCAGCAAGTTTCCCACCCTGAAGAGATGAGTGCTGCCGAAATGTAGGAACTGAGAGTAGATTACTATTGCCAAGTAGTTCAGATGCTGTTAATCTCCTTCTTTCCAAGCGGCGCCACAGACCTATGAGGAGAAAAGAGTGATTACTGGATTAATGGTTGTGACAGGAGCTCATTTCTAAAAGCCCTCTTCCTCCAGGGGCCCTGGTCTTTCCCCTGTTTTATTGCTGGATTGGGAAAGGGCCTCTGGAAAGAATGGTGGTAAGAAATAGGCCACTGCCACTACCAGAGCAAGTCATTTTGCCTACAGCCCAGCCTGTTGCTGTGGGCCACAGACAGTATAAATAAACCTGGAAGCCATAGTCGCTGCAGACTGAATGCCCCTGCTCTTTTCGATGTCTCTGTAAATACCTTATCATCCTTTCTTTTACTCTTGATTTGCAAAAACATAGTGATAATGTAACAGTGATGTGGTAGTAATTGAAAAAAATAACATGTTTTTTCAAGGAGTGTAAATTCCCAAGCCCCATCTAACATGGCAATTAAGTGGTTTATGGTGTTTCAGCTAACACTAGCCTATCTTGGATAAACATATACTACTGCAAAGCCTGTATCCAAAGGTCCCTCTCTATCTGAATAAACTGACACTGAGGTTTTCTGTATCTCTATAGCTTAAATACTGCTGGCATCCAAGTTTAAGAATCCTATTGTGATATGATGGCGCCAGCAGTGTGTTTGGAAGTGTCCACTGAGTACTCACCTTTGCACTCATTACACTTCAGTTGTGGAGCCTCTCTTAATTTTTTTTTTTCAAATACTTTATTAAAAAGCTGAGCCTGTCACCACTGAAGAGCTTTGCGCAGTAGTGCTCTCAAGTGTCTGTTGTCATTCTTTCTTTTCCAGCTCTCACAATTTTGCTGTTCTTACAACATTTTGCAATGGAAGGTAATATTTACATGTCTTGAATCTTTTTAAAAGATGCAAGATATTCACCTGGCTCATCCTGGCAGTCGAACACTGTGGTTCCCTGGGGTGCCCTTGCTTGACTGTCTTGGAGCTCCACACATTCTTCTGCCTCATGCCTCTCTCCCCACGACACTGCATCCCTGGGGGTGCCAGGGCACTGCGTAACCTCCAAAAGATTTAACCTGAGTTGGGTACCTGCAATTATACAATCTCATGAGTTCAACAAATACCCACCTGGACAGACTACCAAGATGGTGAAGGGCCTGGAGGGGAAGACGTACGAGGAGCGGCTGAGGTCACTTGGTTTGTTCAGCCTGGAAAAGAGGAGGCTGAGGGGAGGCCTCATTGCAGTCTACAGCTTCCTCACGAGGGGAGCGGAGGGGCAGGCGCCGATCTATTCTCTTTAGTGACCAGTGATAGGACCCGAGGGAATGGAGTATAGCTGCGACAGGGGAGGTTCGGGCTGGCTATCGGGAAGAGGTTCTTCACTGAGAGGGTTGTCGCGCAGTGGAACAGGCTCCCCAGGGACGTAGTCACAGCACCAAACCTATCGGAGTTTAAGAAGCGTTTGGACTGTGCTCTTAGTCATATGGTCTGAATTTTTGGGCAGATCTGTGTAGTGCCAGGAGTTGGACTCGATGATCCTTATGGGTCCCTTCCAACTCAGGATATTCTATGATTCTATGACTTCTCCCCACAGTGTAACACTGACTCTTGCTACTTACCAAGAAATGTCTTGGTTTCTCAAATTTCTCCCAGGTTTGGGTATCCTAAAGCTATATGTGCCAACTCATTTATTTGGACTTGATGCTTCCTCAGAAGTAATGTCTTGTGTTTGCCATTGTTACTTGAAATCGTTATTACTAGGCAAACTTAACCAAGAAAAAAAGAGATTCTACTAGTAAAACAGGGTTAAGTTTCTGACTACAAAATGGAAATAAACTTAACAAATGCACAAACAAAAAGCATAGAAACAAGAAAATCCAATTTCAAAATGTACTTTGCTCTGGCAGTCACTTAGGATTTCTCTGAGGCATAGCTTGCTTCCAGGAGCCAAGGAAACAGTACAACTGCACTTCAGAGTGTACTTCTCTTTTGGATTTTTGCCTGCCTCCACCCAAAGTACCAGGGACTTCCTTCATTGCAAGAGAGGATAAACTTCAGAACATTTCTTTGGACCATTTCACTTCTCTTGCTTCCTTCAACTTAGAGAAAATTTTAATATATTGTATGGTAGTTTTGATCAACCTGAGCTATTTATATGAATGCAAATGAAATCTGTTTGAGCTTGACTAAAAATGAATCATCTCTGATATGTAATGATCCTTTGACACACTGATTTCCAAATTTAGATTTACCTTCCTGCTTAGAAAGTCTGTTGAATTATAATTTGATTTGGGTCTCCATTTCCCAGACAGCATAACTTCTATTATGAAACTTTTTTTCATGGCTTTTTAAGATCTTATAAATTTCATATAACAAAAATGTCAACTGTACATCAGATCCTAACATCACAGCTTGTGAGAAATGGATGACTTTTCATAGAGTTCACACTTGAGACATCACTAATACTGATGATCAGTTTAGGGTTTGCAATATTTTCTCAAATCATTTTCATTTCTCTCATTTCCTCAGTTCATCACTTCAGAGGCTTTAAGCTATCATAGTAACCTCTGAAGCTAATTCCCATAGCCATAGTTAATTACAGATATTCCAGCAGTTTCTTTGTGTTATTTATTCCAGAGTTTCTTGGTATGGACTAGGCCAAACAGAGATCTTTTGGGGGCTCTTTCACGTCCAGAAATGCTGCTTTTAACATGTCAAGTCCTATCACTGGCAAGATTTATTTGTTTCATTTTTGTACTGCAGAGTGTAAAATTCACGGAACTGCTCGTTTCTCCGGAGTTGAATGTACGCATCTTAAATCCAATGTCCTTTTGTAAGTAGTTTTAGATTATCTTTGAAATTAGACAATCTTTTCTGGTCATTTAACATACACTTATTTAGTTGGGAAACAGGTAGCCTGTTTTAAAAGGTATGCATTTCACTGGCTTGGTTGTTCTCCTGTCGGCAGAAAGGCACCTTTGCAACATGTTTGTCTTAATTGGCAGTCGGTGGAGTGTGGGAACAGCGTTCATAACATTAATTGTGCAGAGACATGCCTATTCTTATTTTGTATTTTCTCTTTGATAACTGGAAACACTAATTTATTTCTGTGTTTCAAAAACACCACTAGATTTTTTTTCCTTTGAGGGGAATCAATCCTTTACTTCTTGCATGGAGTGTGTTTTTGATGACATTAGTGGCACTCTGGCTTGAGCAGAGCTGAACCCAAAGGCTCTCACCACGATGCTAGTTTCCCTTTGCCGAAACAGGAGGGAGTCAGAGCACTCAGTACCTCGAAGGAAGTGCACAGCATACTTAACGTTGATGCTGTTATTATGGTTGGCATATTTTGACCATCTTATTTTTCTCTTTGATACTGATGTACAGTAAAGAGTGAACATTATCTTTAAGCTGCAATCTGATCTTACCGAGCTTTAAGTGCAGCAAAGGGCAGTGGATTTTCTCTTCAGCAACAACACAAACAGCAGGAGTTCTGGAAATTGTAGTGGCAACAGCAGCTTCTGTTGTGACAGTTCTCTCGTAGGTCACCATGGTGAGAATGTATCTGAGCGTTAATTTTTTTTTTCTATCCAGATGCTAATATAATTTCTAGAAGCCAGAAGAATACCTTATATAAATTAATATCCTTATCATAAATAATCTTCATGTGGATATGCTAATAAGAAATATACACATTTTTAGGACAGATATAATAACTAGACAAGACAAAGAAAGAGTTAACAATACTTTCAGGACTAAATACAGCATATTTACCTTTAGAGCAGTTGTTCTTTCTGTTAGTATATAACTAACAAACAAACAAAAAACAACATTTAATTGGAAAAACTTACTGAATAGATAACAACGCAGCCTACATTCTGCTTTGCTTTTCTCTGTGCAGATTCATTACACAATTATACGTCTTAATATTAAAAATTTTCACTTTTGACCTGTGGGTACTGCAAGACAATGAAGGGGCCCTACCTGGATTTAGCATGCAGAAGGCTAAGCTCCCTGCCCAGAGCTCAATTGAAGTGGCCACAAAGCATCTGACATGGACCACTCTGATGGTCAGATGTGTGACCTATCAAACCATCATATGAAAATGCAGAAAAGGAAGAATTAATACTTTTTGTAGCAGCTTGGGGAAGCTCTGTTTGGAGTCGGTGTGATCCCTCTTACCAGTCCTGCTCTTACCAGTCCTGTTGATCTTACCAGGTGGGTCTGCTACTGGTGACTCTGACTGAGTCACCACCGCGTGCTTCCATTAGCAAGTCCACAGCCAGTCACGTCTGCAGCCCTGGCCTGCTGGGCCACATCTTCGGGGGCTGGGTACCAGAGAGCACTGCTCAGATGTGAGGAGATGTTAGAGAAACAGAGGCCCTTCCCCTTGCTGTGGGCTTACTTGTCTTGGGTCGTTTCATTTCTTGCTGCCTTTCTTTTCTACTTCTGAAATTAACTACTTAAAGCCTGTATTCATCAGTTGCACACATCTATAAATTACTCGGCCCTTGCTGCAATTCAGTTCTTTAGGAAGAGGTTCAGTGACCTACTGGGCACACATGAAGCTTCTGTCAGAAAAAAGACTTTTCAAAAAAAACAACCAACCAAACAAAAACCTTCCTAAGACCCACTTTGCTCATCAGTAATGTTTCAAGTGTTTGTTAGGGCAGCCCTTCACACCGCACAGTCTGGTTGCTGGTGTTTTTTCTGCTCAGAACAATTATGAGTGGCGTCCATTCTAGTGTAACAGCCAGGCAGGATGCCCTCACCAGAAACGTCCTGAAATAAAACAAACCACACTCATAAATCACCTCGCTCCTGCCCAATGCGTTGCCCACCCCAGGCAGTTCTCTTGCCCCGTGGTAGGTGAGAGGGGTGTGTGTTACAGCCCCCACCTCTCGCCGGGGCTCCCCAGCTGCTCTTCTCTGCTTTAAGTATTCTTAAAATGTCTCTGATTTTATGAAGCAACTTTTGTCACTCTCCCAGGCAATTACTCCTCATAGTCACAGTAAAGAAAGGTGAAATAGTAAATTAAGATTAATGGTGGTTCCATATAAATCAGGAAAACATCACAGAGATTAAATAGGAAGCAGTTAACCCATTGTCATTTGTTTTCTATCAAGAGACATTTTTAGGACAGAGGTGTAACTGGGCAGGAAAAGGTAGCAATGGCATTGCATAGACAATAATATATCTAAGTTAAAAGCTGCATATTTCAATGATAATCGCTTCAGATTTTGAATTTTCTTTTTGAATCTCATATTTTACGTTCTGAATTTTCATTAGAATGTTGTCTACTGTAAAACATTGTGTCTATCCAGCATTTGAAAATTGAGAGGATACTGTTACCAGAAGTGGTGTATTTTATGGAGCCTGAAAACAAGCTTGCTTGCCAAACTTGATTGACTTCTTCAATAACATAAGCTTAAAAGATAAGAACATAAGTACTTTACAGTTGATTATGCTTAAGCTTTTGAACTCTTTTAAAGCATTTTAAGCTCTCTTAAAATGCTTCAGTCAAAGGGTAGAAAAAGTAATCCAAAGTCCAAATAGTCAGCGAAGAGCCAAACAGGGCAGTAATAATGATGAAGGCACGTTGGGGGTGACAGGTGAGAGCAGTCTAAGCAGAAAATGGTGTTCTAATGTCATAGCAAAAAGTTTAACAAGATTTTAGATGGCAAAACGAGACATCAGAGCAAAAAGTTAACAATGCTAACACTTTTAATCTACCTCCCGTGCTACTTGCAGTCCTGCATGGAGCTCTGAGCTTCCCTGTAGCACAGGGGAAAAGCACGAATGTACGCTCATAAGTGACTGAGTTACCAGCCCAAACTACTGCTTACCAGCCAGGACACCGTAGCAGAGTATAGTAGCTCCAACTAACACGTTTTACTTCAGCAGCTGGACAAGCTGAGAGCATGCACGCAGGCAGTTATTACAGCTTGCCTGAGGAGCAGTAACTTATTAAACCATGCTAAGTCATGGCTTAATTACAAACTGGCTTGACAGCTTGTGGCTGTCTGTCCCTACCCAGTTTAACAACACGAACAAAGCTCAAATGAAGGCAGCAGAAATAACCATGGCACATCAACCCCTTCAGCGCGTTACATCTCGGAGCCAGCTCATGGCTGCCTGCACGGAGCTCCAAATAAGCACTTCCACACTGCCAATTAAGTGCCTGTGTGAAGGCACCTAACCCGTCGCCCAGCCATCTTAAAGATTGTATTTGGCATTCTAATGCTGAAACTGAATGGCTTTTCATATCATGCACTAATAAATGAGAACATTCCGTCCTTCTCCGTGATCTTCTTGAATTGAAGAGCTCCCAGTTGCTAGAGGAAATTTCTGGTATTGGTCCCCAGAGATCTTGCTTCTATACTCCTGAATTGTACTGCATTTCAATTTCTCCATCAGTTTAACTGTGTATGATTTCCCAGTTCTGCTTACTTTTGGCACCTCCTAGCACTGGGTCAGTTACAACTTTATTTACCACCACCTTCTTGTGTCATTAATGAAAATATCTAGGTTTAAGCCCCAAACCGATCTTTTAAAAAACAAACAACAACCTTCTTTACTCGGATACTCCACCCCTGATCATCATATTTTGCTTTATCCACTATGGATAGTCCATCGTCTACATTAGTCTCTGATACTACTCTACTAATCCCTGTCATCTCCTCCTTTACCTAGAAGGTGAATGATAATACCAAAGATACTAGGTTAATCTGGTAAGGTCCACCTTTTGTAAACAAGCATTGCTGTTCATCATTTCCTGCTATACTTATTTAAAAAAGCTTACTATGAGACAAGTGATTTCCTTTGACACTGTTTCCTGACTTCTGGAATGGGCATTATCTACCCATTCTTTCTGCCTAGGGGCTGTAATCTGTGCTTTACTTTCATCTTACGTGTGATATTAGCAATTTCCTTTCCCTCCTAGCTATTAGCCATCCTGCCCTCTAACCCCATGTTCACCATCCCCATCTTTACTGAAAATTGAGACAAAATATGTGTTTAGTTTTAGAATTAGATGTAGAATATCTCTAATCCTCACTTTTTTTCCCCCTGGAACGCAGCATCACTTCTTTCTTACAAAGAAGCTGGATAACATCTGGCTGGTTTTCCAGATATCATGTGCAAGGTCTAAATTAACCTGATTTTCCAGATAAATTCTCCCTTCATTTTCACATCTATTGATGTTGAAGATCTTTCCTGATTCAGACTTTTTTTCTTCTGTTTGTTTTTATGCTCTCTGCTTATAACTTGTACCTTTCCCTTGCAGCCACTTCTCTTCTAGTTAGGCCTCGAAGCCCCTTCGTGTAACCCTTTTTGCCTTGTGTATGATACAGAATTCCAATGGAATTAGCAACTTTGATTTTAAGATGCTTAAGGCTTCTTCCACATCCAAATGTTTTATTCCATTACACAAGCTGGTTTTATTGCCAGGTCCCTTCATTTATCAAGTCTGCTTTTCTGAAACTGACAATGTTCAACTTTTTCACCTCTATCTTTCATCGCACAACTTATGATCACCTACTCCTGGGTTATTATCTACAGTCAGGCCTTTGATGGCATATTCCTGAATCATCAAAAAGCTTTACTTCCGATGACAGTTTGAAAGAGGAATTCATTGACTACCACATCCAAGAATGTCTGGCCCCAGCTAAGAGTAGCATTTATTTCCCAAACTATTAGCTTGTAATATCAATATTGCCTGTTTTTTTTTGTTTCCAGTTTCTGTGCCTTTTTCTTTGCTACCCATCCCACATTCTTCCTATTCTCCACCTCTATATTAGCATTTAATCTTTCTCTTGTTGAGCAAAACCAAGGCAAAATGGTACAGGAATCTTTCCAAACTTTCTTTACTCATTTCTTAATATGAAGACAACCTTATTATCTGTGGTGATTTCCTTCCTTTCCTCACAGATGGTGTAATCTAGAAGGGGTACCCAGGGAAGTGGTGAAGAACTGAACGACTGTTGTTTACTGAATTAATTTCCATGGGAAGTTACTCAGCTGAAAATGAAAGCACTTGTTTGCTTCGCAGATAAAAAATATTCGTACACCATGAATATTCTCAGTATGTAGGAATTCTTTCTTGTGAAACCAGAGCAGTTGCCCCTTGAGGTCAAAGCAGTGCGAAGGCCAGTTAGCACACTGGACTGATGCACGCTTCAAACAGAAAGCTCATTTTTTTAAAGCTCATAAACAGAGGTAAAAGTTGAGGTAACGTAAAAGTGCTGTCAGCTTGAGTAGCTTCCCAAAGTTACCGATGTTTTGTCAAGAGCTGTTTTACAGCTCATTCATTTGAACATGAAACAAATTTTTTTCTTGAGGTTCACCAACAGCTACTCCTAAAGGGGCAAATCTGTTCACCAATAAAAGTAGAATACAAAGAATTGGGAATTTTAAAAGCTCTGTATGGTAAGAACTCACTTCCATTGCTCTTAAGTGCAGTATCAAATAGAAGTTGTCTGTGAATTACCTTTATCCTGCACAATCTATTTCCCGTGCATTAGTTAACATTCCTATGGTTATTTTCATCACCACTAAGAATCAGATAGACACTGCATATATATGAAAGAGCACACACTTTCAGGCGTGCATGCTTTCCTGTTGATCCAATACACATACATTCTCAGAGATAAACATTCTGCTTTAGAAATCTTACGTGAGGCTTAACTAGGGCCAGCCACGAAAAGCCACAAAATCCCTAGATTAGCCATTAACTCCGCATTGCCACATACAGCCATTATTTCACCTATTTATTACTTCACCCCGCCACCCCTGCTGCCTGCCACTGTGATCCTTGCCTCTTGCCACACACACCTCTTGAGCAATGGCAGCATTTCGTTTTAGCCCAGATAAACCAGCCAGAAATGCACATTTTCTAGTGATTGGGAACATGCTGTTTATGCTGGGTTAAGGACTCATGTGCATGGTATAGATTTTTAGTTAATCTCTAACAATGAAGCAGGTTGTGTTTGAGAAACAGTAGGGAATAGAATTTATTACGTTAGAAAGAACGTAGGGTAGTATTTATTATTTTGGGAAGTTAATTCTGTAAAGGTTGTACTGGTATAGAGGTGACGTACTGAGGAAGCATTTTATATTTTTCTAAATTTGATATAAAATTGTATACACAGTTGGAGCAGAAAGTGAAATGAAGGGGAGAAGAACGTGTTGAATCTAGGAGCAGGGAGAAAGACAGGGTCGGGTGGTTTGAATGACAACTGAAAAACTATTTCTTCTTTGTGTACACTTTGGTTTTAGTAGCCACCGTGGGAAGAACGGCTGCCCCAGTGGAGTAGGTGGAGGAGTCGGTACCAGCCGAGTACACCTCGGTCACACGGGGCAGGATTATCTAACGCTGCCTATGGTATCTCTCTGGCAGGGGGCCAAGAAGCGAAGTGGAGGCTGTAAACAGAGACCTGATAAAGTCACAGCAAATTTCTGTACCTGCTGAAATCCGTGCAAGGCTTACCATTAGTTTCAAGAGTGACAGGGTTTCCAAAAATTCCCAGTGAATCACTTACAAGTAAAAACTGCTATTTCAAATGCAGTCCAAGAATTATTTATGCTGAATGAATTTTACGTTCACCAACCAGAAGATATGGCAATTTTTAGCCAAATGTGTCATCACTTTAATAATGCATAAATTGTATTTAAACGACTACTAGAAGTAAGCCTGAGGAAAGGCAAAAAACCACCCTCCTAGCTAGATGTATAAAAGTATCTCGAGTCCCAGATCATGTGGACACTGCAAAGATAACTACGTTGATTGGCAGCCAGGTCTGGGCACTCAAATTAGCTTGTCTGTGAGCAAGTCTTCCAGGCAGAGGGCTAACTGCGGTCTTAGCGTTCTGGCTGTTTCTGAACTTGCTCGCAAACGTCTGTGCTGAGGCAATCGAGGTTTCGCTCTCGATCAACTCTGTCGGCTGGCAGAGAGCTGTGGGCAGCAGCGGTGCCACGCTGGGGTGACCCTTCCCACCTTCTCCTTCCAGAGTAGGCACACTGGAACCTGCAGAAAGCAAAGCTCCAGCTCCCAGCTGCGGCTGCACCCGTTACCTTCGCTCAAACTGCCCCCAGAGCTCCAGGCAAGGATTTTCTCATCTGTGTGGTAGTGTCAATGACCTTAAAGCTAAAAGCTGCATAATATTTTCTGTGCTGTGGACATAGCTTTTCTGGAACGTTTGAGAAGGGACTGGCCCTGAACAAGCCTGGAACTTGCCATTGGGCCTCATCACCCTTCCACATAGGCACACAATGGGATTGTTTTTCCAGAGTTGAGACAGATAAATAAAAATGCTGCGTAAACTGGGTTTCGACCCGTGCATGACGGGGGTGTCCATTCACCCTGACACATGCAGCACGGGGGGAGGAAGCCCCTCACCACAAGGGCACACGGGGGGGCTACGAGGCACCGGGCAGACCGGCGCCCCCGCTGCCGTGCTCGGCCCCCTCCCCTCGTGCCGCGCACCCGTGGGGGCCGTGCGGCCGGAGCGGCAGAAGGGAAGGC
>VXAA01004814.1:1667-17974 GCA_013399115.1 Anseranas semipalmata
CGTGAGCGGGCTCCGGCCGCCGGGCGCCTCGCTGCGGCCGGTGACAGCCGAAGGAGCAGGCCCAGCGCTGGGCGCGATGGTAGGAGGCGCAGAGAACAAAAGAGAAAACGTCGTTATGCCCCCGCGCTGCCTGCGTCCTGAATGCCGGGTGTAGCTGCGGTCGCATCTCCCCATTTTGGGAAGGGTGTAGCCGACCCGGAAAGGGGTCAGAGCACGAGGAGTGATCAGGGGAACGAGGAGTGGAATTCCTAAATATGCTGTTACCGTTCAGGCTAGGAAGGCGGTTGATTGGAAGCGTCGCAGATGTCTGTAAAGTAACAAGTAACGTTGTAGGTGGGTAGGAGAGAAGCGAGTAGGAGAGGGTGAGTGGGTAAGAGCCAGTTCTACAATAAGAATGAGGGCAGCGGCAAATTAATCCGTCTGGTGGGCATGCAGAGCAAACAAAGCATGTACTGTTTTGCACAATACGTGTTTAAGTTTTGGCACTTTTCGCGGTAGGAAGGTGCGATTGTCAAACCTTTGCAGAAACTCAAAAATCCATTAGACAAATTTGTGCAGTAATATTATATTGAGATATTAAAAACGAAGATGATCCCATACTTCAAGGTTACTGAGTCAAAAATCGCAGAAATTAGAAGGTATTTTAATATTCTAAAGCAGGGTACTGCCTGCTTTAATGAGAAAGTTGGACTAAAAGGAACACTTAAATATGGCTCTTCCAATTAAGTGTTCATGTCATTGTTCATGCACGTGCTCTGAATTTATAATTTGGCTGTCGTCATGGACAATTTAAAAAAATAATTTACAAACCTGCTAACACTGATAGACCATAGCAAGGTGTGTGCAGGATTTTATCCTTCAAATTCCTTTGGACCTGGACTTGGAGGCAACCGGGCTTGTTACTAGGACCTTCAACACATGCAGAGTTGTGACAGTGTGTAGCACCAATACTTTCTGTCCTCACTAGGTGGGATAACAAGCCTGAATTTATCCTTGCTTTCAGGGAGAGAGCAATCAGCTCTGCTGGAGGGAAAAAAAATAAAAAAGCTTATTTAATTTCCCTTTGGCATGTGTTATGCTAGCACAGGAAGTATTCCAGAGAGACTACTTAACAGGCAATAAAAAATGTAGTAATGAGTATTTTAGAAGCACAAGCAGTATGAGGAGGTACAAGAAACAGAGTAGAAAGCAAGCCAAATAACTTTTTTGTGCATTTTGAGGGAAAGCTAAGAGGGGGAAGTATTATAAGAACCTCTGGATGTGCACTTGTGGCAAGGTGAAGCCTGTTTAGTATTAGCCATTAGAATTGTTAATTTCTTGTTCCCTGCATGTCGTGTGGTCATTTTTTTTTTTCTTTTTTAATTGAGTCTGCTGCATTGATATATATATATTTAAAAAGATGATAGCTTTATGTAATTTCTTTTTGTGTGTTTGAAAGAAGACAGAGACACAGAACCTGAGATTAGTCTTACTTGCTTTCTGATGCACGTATAGCATACGGATCACTATATATAAAGACAGCTAACTTCATTGCATCCAGAAAGCGGGCAGTAGTTTATTAAAGGCGGGGGCTGCTTGTGTGTTGTGTTCCAAAGGTAGCCAGGCAGGTGGGAATAAGCTGGGAGACACGTGGAGCAGGGGCCCTTTTGTCATACGGCATCCGCAGGGCTCCGTGTGTGCTGGAGCCCCGGTGTTCATGTGCTGTGAGCAGCAAGAAGAAAACAGCAGTCCTAAGAGGTCTTGAAATGGTGTTACTTAGTACGTCAGATTTCTGCTCGTTATTAACTTGTATGTTTCTTGGAGAGAAGAGCGTTCTTACCTATGAACCCCAGAATAAAAGCCACTTGCCGAGAAAATTTTAAGTAATCTTTCAGAAGGGCAGTTATTCTGTCCTCAAGTCAGTCTTTCCGTGACTGTGCGTTTTTCAAAATCCTGTTTAGGATTCTTTGAAAATTCTTTTTGTTCTGTACAAGCAGATCACTCCTGTTTTCTGTACATTATTTTGAGATTTTGTACATTCTTCTCATTACATTTCCTGCATGTTATTTTAAAGATTCTGAAAACTGGCTGTTCTCAGCAAGTTACACTTTTATCATGTTAAGGTTAAAAGAAACTGGCCAATTAAGATGTCTGCAGTGTGTAAGACCTTACTTATCTTTCCTGTGGTTTCTTAAGGCCATTAGCATGGAGCTAGAGATTTTAGCGTGTGGTTTTGAGAGTACCATCTCATTTTAACTGAAGCAACCATGTCTAGATAGAAATAATCCTTTGATCTCAGTCCTTCATAACCCCTTTTCTTCTTTTTCTCTCTGCAGCCATTGACTCCAGATAGGCTGGCAGAAAGATGATTAATTGCGCTCTTTGAGGCTATTTCCCATGCAGCTGAAAGGAGTAGGATTGATCTGCAGCCTCCCAGTCTGAATAAATTCCCTGTCTGCTCGCATTATATAGCAAGTCAGTGATTTTAATGGCATCAGAATCTTCCAGTCCTTTTCCACTGATGATGTGTGTCTACCTTATTACCTGGCAGTATAAATTAGATACAGATTAGGTGTGAGCACATCATAATATTTCCATTGAGTCAGCCAGAGCACATGTCATAGCATTTGTCTTGTCTTTAGAAAGAAAATGAGATCTGATTTGGCATGAAATCTGCTGTAGAAAGTTACCACTTCAAAAACTATGAACAAATCTATCAGTCGATTGTGCCCATTCATTGCTTTGTCACACACTGGTGAGATGTCTGACCCAGTGCTAGCAGTTTATGGCAACCTGGACTGACATTTAGTTTGGCCGAGCAGTTGGAGGACGTCAGGATTTTCTAGCTATTCCGCAGTTATCGGGGTGCTGTGGGACTAAAGGAAAGTGTTAAGCACCAGTACAAAGATGTTTTCTCTGTGTTTTTTTGGTGTTGTTTTCTGTTGTTTTAAGGAAGGGCAGATAAATGCAAGGTTATTATTAAATTAGCTGCAGCTTTAGGAACTTTGCAGATTACTGTTTATCAGCAAGTTCCTGGAATAGACTTCGCTTCCTCAGCTGTGGAGTAAAACTTTGCTTGCTTTTATTCTACACAAGACAAAAATCAGGCTACAAAGAGCCAATTTGCTGCTTGAAACAGAAAATACCAGGGACAGAATGTGGTATGTTTCTGTTTCTCAGTGGCTGCATCTCACAATGTTTTTCTAAGTGGGGAAGTCGGGGGGAAAAGACGGTCGTAACTGCGGAACGGCAGGGAAAGAACCGCCGCGTGATGTGCAAAACGTCGCACTGCGTTCGTAAGGGTTCTGGTGACTCCTTGCAGGGAAAGGCAGAGCCGGGCAGAAGGGCTGATATCACTCGG
The DNA here is from genome assembly GCA_013399115.1 of Anseranas semipalmata. NCBI lineage: Eukaryota > Metazoa > Chordata > Aves > Anseriformes > Anseranatidae > Anseranas > Anseranas semipalmata. The sequence continues at coordinate 5,008 of VXAA01004814.1, forward strand.
TGGGGCGGGGACGGCAGGGAAGCTGCTCGTGCCCTGGGGGCTGAACCCACGGGGGGGCTGACAGCACTGAATGCAGGGGCTGGGTCGGCAGCTGCTCGTGGGGGCAAGGCTGTGGCACCTTCTGAAGTCCTCTGGAGACGTGCCCTCATACCAGCGCTCGGTTTTAGAGGTGTTTGTCGGCTAAACAGAGATAGCACAGTGTCTTGGCACAAACACTTAACCTTTTGATTTCAAAGAATGCTATTCATCTTCTCTAAGCTTGTCTTTAGGAAGAACCTGGGTAACTCTGCCGAGCACTGGACGCGTTACCCTGGCATCGTTACCTGCAGAAAAATGAAGTGCTGTTGCAGATGCCCAGAGAGCTGCCCATCGGGACGCGTTTGGGAGCCTGCAGAGCGTGGGTGTACGGACACCAGCTGCAGCAAGGCACGAGGCTGGCTGTGGAAATGCTGGGTTTTGGAGCCCAGCTTACCTGGCGGTAGTGAGCTGGTCCTTCTGGCCAGAGAGCGGAGAGGCAGGCTATGATTTCAGCTATCGCTGCCTTAGTAGGAAAAGAAGAAAGCCCACTTTCAGCTTGTTGGTTCGTTACTTGTGCCACGAGGCACTTTTACTGCCCATCAGGACCCAGGCCAGCTGAGGCTGCAGATACCAAAAACTTCATAATTGAAGGAACGCGCGTGTGGATGAGTCTGCAGAAGCGTTTGTTCCTTGGATGTAACAGGCTAAGGAGGGCGGCTTGTTCCTGCCCCTGTGCTGGCCTTTGCTTTGTGCAGCTGTTCAGGGAGGTGGGTTGGGAGGCTGGTTTGCTTGTTCCACCCACAAAACCTAAAATCAGCACAGCTAAAAGAAGTCCCCACACCTCCCAGATCAATTTGCTCTTTCCATACACTAAGCAGCTGCACTAAGCCTTGGCCCAGTGCAGCGGAGGGGTAAGAATGAGCGATGGGAGGCAGATCTGCCTGAGGGAGTTGTGCTGTTGAGGAGGTGCACACCTGGTAGGAGTAGGGCTGCAGTTTGCTGACACTGTGTCTGAGGCTCCCAAACTCTAAGCCTTCTCTTTGCAGCACCTTTTGGTCTCTTGAGTTGCCTATCTTCTCATGGTTCTCCTAGTTGTTTTTGTTGTTGTTGTTTTTTCTTCCCAAAGAGACGAGACTTTCTAGTGAATATTTAAAAGTATGGTTTTATCTGGTAGAATTACTGAGAGACCTTAATTTAAGAACATGATGCTGATCTTTTTTGCTTTTTATGATTGCATAATAGTATTTGAGATTCAAGGTATTACAGAGTTCTTTCCCTCATTTGGGACAAACATACTGTACACTGGCCTTATTTTTATGCTGCATTGTTGGAGAGGGACTCTTTATCAGTGAGTGTAGTGATAGGACAAGGAGTAATTGGTTTAAACTAAAAGAGGAGAGATTTAGATTAGATGTTAAGAGGAAATTCTTCACTCAGAGGGTGGTGAGGCACTGGAACAGGTTTCCCAGAGAAGCTGTGGATGCCCCATCCCTGGAAGTGTTCAAGGCCAGGTTGGATGGGGCTTTGAGCAACCTGGTCTCGTGGGAGGTGTCCCTGCCCATGGCAGAGGGTTGGAACCAGATGATCTTTTAAGGTCCCTTCCAACCCAAACCATTCTGTGATTTGGTTTGCTCTCCCTGATGGAATATATTGTCTACTATGTTTAGATGATACTGTATTCTGAAATGGTCAGTGTGAAAGCATTTAAAGTATGTGCATGTACCTAATTTATGTAGAACTTTAAAACTGGCTTTTCCTGAAATCTGTCTTCTCGTTTTAGGTCCCCAAATACTTGTCACAACAATGGAATAAAGCTTCAGGAAGAGGTGAAGTGGGAAAACTAAGGATTGCCAAGTAAGACTTTACTGTACCTTTATTGGTTGCAATTCTTAGGCTGTTGACATTGCACATAGAAGAAGTTACCTGCAGTAAAATAGATAATGTTGCACTTTTTATATTACATAATCCTGTTACTCAAAAACAGTGTGCATATTTCTCTGTAAACTGAAAAATACTTGCTTGTGTAGTGATTATCAATACATAAATACATGAAATTTTACTGGGGAGTGTCTATATGCCATATCGTGGTGTTTGATTTACTAAACCCAAGAAATATGCACATCTAACTGGAGAATCTCCTTTAACTTATTTATATGCTATTTTGCTGCTTCTGTTCTCACCTGCTGACTTTTCCCATTTATTCTTGGGCATCAGCATCCCCCAAAAATTGAGCAGTTCAGGAGTGAAGATGAGTAACAAAACCAGAATTTGAATTTGCTTTTTTTTATCAGGGAAGCTAAACTTGTGGAAGTAGATTATGGAAACTAAAACATTAAATATTTTCTTTTGCAGAAATCAAGGAAGAACAGAAGTAAGTAACTACTAAATCCAAAGGCTGTGGATGTGTTATATTTTGAATTCTAAAAATTGTGTAGAACTTTTGAGTTTCTAATATATATTTTTTGTTACATTTGTAATAAAGCATTGTACCACAGAGCTGGGAGTAGAGAATTCTGTTTGTAGCTCTGACCACAGGTTTACTGGGGGACTTCCCTTTCAAGGGAGGTTCGGGTTGGATGTTAGGAAAAGGTTCTTTACTGAGAGGGTGGTTGAGAAGTTGGAACAAGGTCCAAGTGGTCACGGCACCAAGCCCACCGGAGTTCAAGAAGTGTTTGAACAACGCTCTCAGACACATGGTCTGATTTTTGCCTGGTCCTGTGTGGAGCCAGGAGATGGACTCAATGATCCTTGTGGGTCCCTTCCAGCACAGGATATTCTGTGATTCTATGACTTTAATTGAGTCTCTTTGTTCCCTAAGTTTGTTTACCCATCCGTAAGCAGCAGTCATACTAGTGACCTTCTCTCTACGTGTTTTGAGATGTGTTAGTGCAAAAGGCTGCTTGGGAACTAAGGAGGAGGGTGATAAAGCAGAAGAAGTTGGAGATGGAGGATTGCAATTCCAGAAAGAATCCCATCTTATATTTGGAATTTGGTCCTACTAAATATAAAGCATTGAGCAAAGTGAAGGTTTTTCTGCCTGCAGAGGTAGCTACTTTTATTAGCAGTTTCCGTGAATGATAGTAACTTCATGTATCTTTTACAGGGGATAAGAAAAGTAACATTAGTTAGAATTAGTTGAAAGAACACCTAGGTCTGTCACTTTGACCTGGAAGAAACTCTGGACCAAACAATGGCAGGGAAGCAAATTGCATTTGCTGTTTGAGAACCTGGTCAAACTCCTTATGGAATAAGTGGAGAGACTCCTGCTGGAGGTCTGGGCGTTTCACTGGACTTCAGGTGTCTTGCTGTGTCTGGCAGCTAGGCATTCTGCAAGTTCCCTTGTTGGGCATGTGATGTAAATATAGCAGAGGAGCTGTGTTTGAATTTCTCCGGGGCTGCACGCAGTTCAGGAATTCCCAGGCTCCTAACACTTGAGGTACATTAGCACTTCCTCAGGAGCTGAACTGGCTGTGTGAAACGTCTTAAAGCATTCATATTGAATGATGTCTGAAAACCTATTATGCCTTACATTTTAATAAGTAAAATCAAATTATTCTCTGACTGCAAGAGGAAGTAATATAAATTTTTAAAAAGATGAATAAATTTTATAAAGTACACGAAAGCTTTGAATACTTTATTTCAAAAAGTAATCAATGTACTAAGATTCTTACCCCGCTTTTTTTTTTTTTTAATAGAAATGTTCTATACTACTTGTCTTTTCTCTCTTTCTGTTTCCCCATAACTCTTACAGCTGTGTAATTGAGTCTGTTTAGTAACGCTGTGGTAATTGTGACTGTTAGGTGTCATTTACTTTGAATGAAGAGCTTGCAAGCATCAATGATATTGGAGGAAAACGTGCTTCTGTCAGTGCACCAAGGGAACATCCATTTCTTTTGCAAAGTGTGGGAGGACAGACCTTAACAGTGTTTACAGAAAGTTCAGCAGGTAAGTCAGAATTACAATTATTTGTTACAGTTCTAATGTACATGATTTCAATAAACTGGGTGCTGTAAAGGCCAGAAGACTGAGAATAAATTTTGGCTTTGTTTTGTGGTAATCTGCATATGTATCACTGTTGTTGTTTTTGTGTGTTATCTCATACATTTCAACTGTGGGTCTGCTGAAGAGAGCAGAGAGAGCATAGAGTACAGTACACTGTATGTTCACTTTTAGAGTTTTCACTGGAAAAAGTGTTCTTGGGTTCCCATGTGCTTTTGGGATGAAATAATACATTTTTTCCTTTGATCTCTACTGTGAGTTTAGTTTTATAAAAATGATGATTCTTCCTCTCTCCAGTTGATCGGGTCCATTTTAGCAATAAATATTCACCACGTTTTCTTAAAATATAACTGTGACTTAAGTGTATTAAAGCTTAACAAGGTCATAATACATAATACACTGCAGCAGTAAGGTTATCATTTTTCTCACTGGATTCCAGTTGTTTGGCCTGCCTTAAGTACAGCTGTATGAATGATTAGGATGTTCAAGATAATATGTCCTAAATTGCATGTTAGGTTTAGGGTTTGTGGTAGTATTACAGTGTGCAATATGTTCAGTGGACTGCCTTGCGTGTAAGTCCCATGTGCTGTAGGGTTTTCTGCTGAAATTACATAGTCATGTTTTTGATGTTGGAGACAAGGAAAGTAAGATGTCTGTAGCTCTTATCTTACCGCCTGCAGAAGATATCTCAGTTTCAGGCACTTAGGTTTTGTTTTTTCCAGGAGACAAATAATAACTTTTGATACCTCTGCCTTCTGTGGGGCAGCAAGCTACAATTTGATTAGCTTCCCATGTTTTCATGTTCATAGGCTGGCAAGTAATTGCTGTGATGGCAGTGTGATGCTTTATCAAATAAATGAGGGAGGGAGAATCATAACTCACAGGACAGAGTTAGAATACTCAGTAAGTTTGACCACCTTTTTAAAATCTATTTTAAAGATTTAATGGCTGATATAAAGTTATAAGTAGCTTGACTGTCCCACTTAGAAATATAAGCTAGATATAGAATATAAGCTAGAGGCTACAGGCTAGAAATATAAGCTCTTAACGCTAGAACGCGGACACTTTTCAGTTGTTATCCCTTTCTCTGAAACTAATTTAATCTTTTTATTGTTTTTTCACTTAAACTATTGTATTTTCATGTGCATAACATGTAACACATAAAAAAATACTGTTTTTTGTAATCTGTAGATTATAGATGTGGAAAGAGATAGGGAGCAAGTTTTCAAGAACCTTGTAAGCATTTTAGTAGCACCTTGTCCTTTTCTTGTTTCTCTGTGCCCTGACCTCAGAGTGCTTGAAAGAAGAGAGAGATTCCATGCGTGAAGATGTTAGAATATGTATTCAGGGATTTTTGCATGTTTACTATCCTGTGGGATTTTGCTTTCCAAGACACCAACTCCAAAATGTTATTCAAGGACCATTGATCTATTGAGTAGAAGCTATAACACTAATCGGGAGCAAAGGGTGTTTATTGAAGTGAGAAGTGTTTGGAGTAAAGCATTGAATAAGCACAGAACCTGTCAAAGTTGTTTTTGTTTGAGTTTAGCAAGCATGGCATGTAGACAGTGAGTTTTGAGGAAGCTGGCTAAACACTGCTGCTGTTGTGTTAAAGCTGGTATTGGCAGTACAATCAAAAAATAAACTTTAATGTACTTTTCTTGCTTGACTTTTTTTGATTGTAAAAATGAATGTGACAAATATATCCCAAATTCCAGCCTGGTTGCTTACAGACACCACGTTCCTGCAGCCCCTCTCGTCTTGGAATGTGCATCTCCAATATGTTTTGAGCTCCGTGGCCAATTTCAGCGGTGTAAAAACAGGTGTCTGAAGTGCAGAACAAAGCTATATGGTTATACTAACCAAAAGAAAGGCTGCTATGCTATTTGATGCCAGAAAGTCCACATGGAAAAGAACCATTAAAGTTGTATCAACCATGGAAAAAGATTCAATAAAAGCTTACACCTCTTTACACATCGATCAACCCACAGCAAGAGGCAGTCATAGAAAATTGAAATGCATTAATTCCTATTTTCACAGACCACTGTTTTTTTTCAAATTATAATTGGCATGGTTTTGTGGGCAGCATTGGTGATCTTGCTGCTTCGTCTTTTGCAAAGTGCACTGTATTACAGGTCTGATATGCCAGTTTGTACCATGGTCTGAAGATTAAGCTGGTACAGAACTGTAGGTGGCATTTCTAATGTTGTATCTGGAAGGATGTATTTGAGGAATAATGTGGATGAAATACGGACAAAAAAGTGCTTTGTGCACTACTGCTCTCAGTGTAGACCTTTCTTGAAGACTGAACTTAATCTAGAATGGAGGGAACTCCATATAACAATTGGATTTCTTTTATTAAGAGTGTTTTGTTTTTTCGTTTTTCTGGAGCACATTAAAAGCCCTAAGATCTTCTGTCTGCTATCCTCTAATCCTGGGATCCTTATTATGTAGTGACCATCTTCACCGAGCGGGTGGTCGGGCACTGGGATGGGCTCCCCAGGGTCACAGCACCGAGCCTGCTGCGGTTCAAGAAGCTCTCTCGCAGACATACGGTCTGATTTTTGGGCGATCCTGTGTGGAGTTGGACTCGATGATCCTTGTGGGTCCCTTCCAACTTGGGATATTCTGTGATCTTTCTGATTCAGAAAATGAATGAGGGAGGGAGAGCTTGCCTCTGAAATATTTTGTAATCAGAGAAATGCTGCAGGGAGTTTACGCGTCTGGCCAGTTCAGCACTTCATGTTGACTCGTCAGGCCACGTAGAGCAAGCAGAAGAGATCAAACTTGATAAGTAATTTAGTATTTTCTGCATGGTGTAATTTCTGGATTGCTGAATGGGTTTCCTATGGTTTTTGTTTTGTTTTGTCTTACCCACACTTGCTTCTGATACCTGTTGTAGTTGGAAGAAATCCTTTCATTCTTGCATTGTAAAACTCTGCATCTCTGGGAGTCCCATATTGGTTACCGGACAGAGACAGGCTTTTCTGAGGTGCCATTTGTTACGTCCAAAGTCTAATGAATTGCAGTTTCTTGGTCTTCTACTGCATGTACTAGTTCTGAGTTAATATAAAGTTGGATAAAGTGGATCCCATCCCAGATACTACTGAAAGTCTGATCTGAGCTGCCTTTCACACACAGTGCACTTTCTGCATAGACTTAACTCTGGGTTTTCTCCCGTTTCTTTTCTTTCGCTATTTCTGTATTTTGAAATAGCTCTCGTGAGTAATAGAGAGTAGTAATATGCATTCCAAAATACTCGCTGCAAAATAGCATGTTCAGCTGCTGCCTGGACAACTGCAAGAAACGGTTGCATTGCAGTTGTTTTGGTCCAGGTTAGGAGCCCATTTCCCAGAAACGATCCTTGGCTGATCTTAGGAAGCCTCGTTTTCTCTCCCTGCTTCCTTTGCAATGCTGTTTGCATATGTGAGACGTTCTTCAAGTGCTGGGCAAATCGCTAAGACCTGCGGTGGTGTTCCTGACGATCAGTTTAGCAAAGCTAGCGGGAAGTGTGGCTTCTGTGATGATTGCAGAGGGATCCGAAGCGCAGTTGCCTCTTGCTGTCTAGGTCTTGCTGTCTAGGCTGATTTCAGTATTATTTTTACATTAGATATGAACTACATTCTGTTCCATAAACATCACCATATGTACATCAACAGTTGCTATGCAACAATGCTATTTGTGCTTCCAGTCATTTTAGCTTATCTTTGTCATCAGCTATCACAGTTGTAATTTCGTTGGGCAGGAGGAAAGGAGAGCATTTTGCATATATTTCAATGTGCTGTATTGAACAAAATGAATTTTTCTTATGTGTGTATGGCTAAGAACTATTTAAGGGCAAATCATGGACTTGAAATGGAGTATGAAGGATTAAAAGTGTTTTTCTAAGCTTCCTACTGGCACTCACCGTGGCATAAGGAAGTGGAATAATTTGACAGTTTCTGTCTTGGTTGAAGAAATGAGAACATGCTTTTGTTAAACATTTAGCAGTAAACTTTTATGATTATGATTATAAATTAATTCCCTTAACTGCTTTAATTGTCTCTTGCTTAATTTTTCTGCCAGCAGGTAGTTTAGGCTTGCTGGCTCTTAATATAAATAAAAATTGCAGCTACGTTATAGATGATGAGAAAAGTTTCTTACTGAGCTGGTTCTTGGGAAAATGTGTTACTAATGGGACTTGGGAAAACACAGACCTTGGCAGGCAATTGCATCCCTAACTGCAAAGGACTGATGGATGGATAGAAAGATTTTAAACTGTAGAAAAAAATAACGTGTAAGGTATTTCTGTAAAGTTGGGTGAGATGACTCATTTTGTTGAAATTTTGAATATATATTCACAACTCTCCCTTCATAAGTGGGATTGCCTTAATGCTTATTTTAGTGATGTTAAATTCCTTCATACTTGTCCCGTCTTACTGATGTTTGAGTAAAATGTCTTCAGAGAATTCCGTTGAGTGACAGAATGACTACCAGACCTTTGTTTCTTTCCGAGAAGCATTCGTGCACGGACTGGTTCACTGTTCCATGCTTCACAGAAGATTGCTGGCTCTTAACGTGATGTTCTTGTCCAGTTTTCCGCGTCTTCCTTCTCTTCTTTCAGAATCTCATTTCATGAAGTGCAACTTTTTTTTTTTGTAATCTGGTTCAATAATACAGATAACTCTGCCTGTATACCAGCTCCTTGATTCCCACTGCTCTCCAATATTCTCCCCTTGTTTGCTTTATTTTAACACAACCTCTAATGTGAAAGTCCCTTTTTTGAGCTGGTACGTAAATCATGCCTACTGTATAGCTTATAATGCGTGATTGTATTCCAGTGAAAATGATTATTCAGAGTTTGAATTTTGAAATAGCAGATATATCCAGCCATTTAAAGAAATGTTAAGGGGAGAAGTGACTAATAAAAATCTTGGAAAGGTGTTTCTTTCATTAAAGCAGTTACTGCAGTAATTACATTTAATTATTTCTGAAGTGCTCAGATTCTTGATGTCTTGGGATACTTCTTCCAATCTTATTAGATGCATGTTTGATTTCTCAAATTTCTCATCAAGCTGTTATTTGGGAAATAAATGCCCTCATCGTTTTGCTGCCTTTGTTCTGCCTGGTCAGGAGTTGTGTACCTCAGCAGTACTTTCCAATTGCCTCTATTTATTCAGGCTGTCACTTAACGCATCTGAGCCTCCAAAATGCTTTGCGGTCTTAGTTGATGCTTCCTTGTTCCTTTATATACTTCAATCTTTTATGGACTGGCTGTAGAGTATTCAGGTAACAGCAAAAGAGGAAAACCTCTTGGCAGCCTTATGATCAAAAGAAATACAAGCAGCAGCTGCCTTTCAGGTCTCTGGCATTTATGCAGATTTCAAAATGTGAGGATCATGGAGAAGATGCAACCCATCGTCACGAAAGCGGGATATGTGACTTGAGCTCGTCTAATCACAGACAGCATTTTGATGGTGAAGATTTCATAAGTATTATTATGACAGACAGTCCATTAAAAAACAACAGCAACTGCTTACATCTTTTTTCTCCATCTCTAAAAAATGGAATAGATATTTACTTACCAGCATTGTGAGGATTAACAAATTACTGTAAAGTGGGTTCAGTTGGTTGTCAGGGGTAAGCTAATTTTCCTTTCATTTTTATTATTAAAACTATAGACTGTTAATTCATGTACAAATATAAATAATTATTTTGAGGATATAATGCACAGAATATATGGAATGCTAGAATGGACTCAGCATGATGGGAATAGAATTGGCTTTCTGCCTACTTCAGTGACTTTTAATTACTTCGTTTCTTTTCAGTCTCACTGATGTACCTGTGGGGGAAGAAAAAAGTCAAGCCCTGCTGACCTTTACCTGGGAATCTTGCATGTTGTAGAGGAGGCTGAGCAGCTGTAATCTGCACTGTTAGGAGATTAAGCAGACATAGTACAGCTGCCTTTACCTTCTTCATGATATTCGTATTCGGAAAAATTTTAAAGCAGAGATACATGACCCAATCATAACAAAAACAAATTGTCTAATGATGAGAAAAAAATGCAATTTTTTTTTTTGCAAGGCTTGAATTTTTTTTATCTCTGTTAAAGGCGGATTCTCCTGCTACATACAAACATGCTCACTCCTCCTGTAGACATGGTACATGCATACTGTTATTTGAATCAGAGATGCCATTAACAATATTTAAGTGTGATGTCTTCTTATGCAGTAGTTATAGTTGGGTAGCAAGTCTTGCATTAAAACAAAGTTAAAAAGAAACGGTTTTAAAATTCAGCTACTGCTTCTATCTCAGCCCAGTTAAGGGTTGATGTTGCAGTATGTTTGCGTGTTCATCATTAAATTCGTTTTGCTTTTTGGGTATGTACTGAATGTTTCCATAACTAAGTTAGAACAGAGTTAGAATATTGGTTGGGTAATAATGTTACACTGTAAATGTGTCATATACACTCAAAAAAGGAAGTCAATGAGAAAATACCTGCTTTTCTTCAAATGGACTGTCCTTTATGTATGTCAGAAAGTTGCCAGGGCTCTTAACTCACTTTGAATGGCTATGGGTGGGAAGAGGCCATATACGGATGTTTTCTCAGCAAGAAAAGACATGCCTTCAGCTGCTAAGACTCAACAACAGCCCCTGTTCAGAAAGAAAAAAGCAGCATCTCACAGATCCATCTATTTGCATTAGTCCTCTGGCTGTCAGCCTTTTCAATGAGAAAATAGGGCTGTCAGCCATGAAAGCCAGCAAGAACCAGTGGCATGAAAAAGGTTTTGTAAAACATTTCATGTTTTCAGTTCTGTTAATACCCAGCCTGTAAATGGCAGAAATGATCAAACTAACAACTCAAAAATTTCTCTCTGAGTTACAGCAGTAAGTCCCTCTTTCCTGTAAGTAAATTGTCCGTAATGATATCTGTGACACCTCTGAGTTGGAAGCAAAAGACAAGTATATTTTACCATTTTTAACTGTATTTCAGATAAGTGAAAATGTTCTTTTTGTTCTCTACCTTAGAAGAGGTGTAAAAAGAACAAATAATAGGAGGACCAGTTGAACTCTAGGTTTATGTAGGGGTTCATAGGACTTTGTAGGTGTTAGAACTTGGTTTACCAAAATATGTCCATTGGCTGCTATCTCTTGAAAGGCTGGATTAGAATATAATGCAGAAAAATGTTTCTGATTCTCACTCTGCCATTCACCTGAGTGATAGTTTTTTTGGCAAGTCACTTTGCAACACGTGTCTTTTTTTTTCTTTTTCTGTCATTCATACTTTCATTCTCTGTGTAACAGGACGTGTTTCTGATTTTATATGTACGTATATAGATAGATTTTTACCTGACAAGTCTGGCTATGGTACTATCTGAGGGCTAGCGATGAGAAGGTAAAAAGACTGAAAAAAATAAATCCTTGTGTGATCTAGAAAGCTGCAGAAAGGCTAGAGAGGAGGTTGTCCCTGTTCAAAATTTACCTAGTGCCAATTAAGTGTATTCTTTTGCAGAACCTTGAGGTTTTTTGTTTGTTTGTTTGTTTGTTTGTTTTTCAAATATACAAAAAGGATATTCGTTTGTCTACAGAGACTGGTGAGATAAATGGCTATTGTTTATTGCTTAAGCATAATCCTACTACTGATTTTCTATAACTGTGTAACTTCATTTATGCAGAGCTTAATCTGTAGTGTAAATGAGAGTTATCTCATTTAAGTTGTGAGTTTGGGTACTAAAGGAGACTTTTTGTTGCTCTGTGTGGCAAATTTTTCTTCAAAAAGTAAATTTATAAACATTAATCATCCCAATAAGTGTGATTTTATCATAATTTATCTTTCTTTGCTTTGCAGCCCACTTTTTAGTTGTAATTTCAAATAATCAACACAGAAACATTATGTTTCCTTTTTTGTTCATTTGTGTTTTTTTTCCAGAAAGCCAACCAGAAGAAAAATCTGAAAGCAGCAGCGCTGGTGAGTGTGGACACTTTCTTTGAAACACTTAAGTAATGACTTATAACTGCAGCTTTTCAGTTTTACTTTCCAAGAAATTGGTAGCTAAAAAAAAATGAGTCTTTTTGTTACATTTCCAGGGCAGAGTATCAAAAAATTGACAAACAACGTAATAAACTGTATGCTGTAACCAGAAGCTTAAATTATTAATATTTTTATTTTAATGGAAAAAAATGTGAAGGAGAGCATTAAAAATTTAATGTTCTTTAGAATGCCATTTTATATTTTTATTTGGTATTCTCATCTATTTTTTAGGTTCACTGACTACATCTTTTAGTTTGGCTTCTTTCCTCTTGATTGGAAAGTTTGTAGCCAATTTCCAAATCTTTGTTATTTGATTTTAATTGCACAGACTAATCAGTAAGAAAAATAATGTTCTAGTATTGTACTTTATTCAATTTTTCTACTGCTTGTGAAAGATCTATAAATTCTTTGGAAAGAGCCAAAGAAGAAAAATTCTTAGTTCACTTTGTTACCTACCTGTCACATGTTAGTCAGTCCAACAATATCTTAAGTGCAGTTAAAAATTCTAAGGGTGCTTCTGTGGTGGTTTTACCCTGCTGGGCAGCTGAACTCCCCCACAACCGCTCTCTCACTCCCCCTTCTCAAAAGAAAAAGGGAGAGAAAATATGATGGAAAGGGCTCAAAGGTTGAGATAAGGAAAGGGAGATTGCTCACCAATTACTGTCACAGACAAAACAGACTCAACATAGGGAGATTAATATAATTTATTGCCTATCACTAGCAGACTAGAACAGTGAGAAACTACAAGCAAACTACAAACACCTTCCCCCATCCACCCTCTTCTACCTCCTCCCCCCGAGCGGCGCAGGGGAACGGGGAACGGGGGCTGCGGTCAGTCCCTAACGCTGCGTCTCCGCCGCTCCTTCACGGTCACTCTCTGCCCCTGCTCCACGTGGGGTCCCTCCCACGGGATGCCATCCTTCCCGAGCTGATCCTGCG
>VXAA01004814.1:18301-76003 GCA_013399115.1 Anseranas semipalmata
CAGCGGCGGGTCCCTTTTGGAGCCGGCTGGAGCTGGCTCTGATCTGACATGGGGCAGCTGCTGGGCTCTGCTCACAGAGGCCACCCCTGCAGCTCCCCTGCTATCAAACCCTTGCCACATAAACCCAATACAGCTTCCCAAACTGCAATTGCTCTAGTAAAAATGGTTCTTTACAGAGTTCAAAGAAGTAAATGGAAGTAAATAAGTATTGCCCTTAGATTAGTATTTTTTATGAAAAGGGCAATGTGCTTCTATCAGATAGGATATCAGGCAGGCTTAGGAATCTAAAAATTTTATTTCAGGTCTAAGCTAGTCTGTGCAGGCTTCCTTTACGGTGAGGAGAAAGGAGACAGCTCCATAACGTACCTTAGAATAAGACAGGTACGTGCAAGTGCAATTCTCCAGCAGCTCAAGCAGAACTCTCTTGAGGCTGTGTGATCCTAGCCTGCTCCCTTCTCTTCTGCTAAATCCTTTGGGTTTACGTTACTGAAATTGCCAGATATGTACATGACAGCATGAGAATCTTAGTGTCAAGTACTGTTTAATAAAAATTCCCTTTTTTGCTTTTATGAAAGATGTTTCAAAAATATCATGAATATACTAGCACGAATAAGTGCTGGGGTTAGCGAGAGCCTGTGATCTTGAGAAACTAGACACAGCTAATGCAAAATACATAGAAAAATCTCAGTCTTGTTAGCAGAAGGATTACCTATGATGCATGCAGATTAAATAGTACTGGCACTCGTAAGTAGTAATGGCAGAGACAGTAGATGGACTGGAAAGAGTCTTACACACCTGCCCTTCTTAAAAGCAATTCCTAAAAAAGTGTAATGCTAGTGGCCTTTCAAATGTCTTCTGGAGTGTAATTTTTCGTACACTGTAATATGGAGATGCCTGTTTCTTGTGTTTTGTGTGTTTTTATATTTGACTTTTATTTGAATTGCATTTCAGCTTCAGCTGCTGTCAAAAGTGTATACTTTCTGTCTGGGTAGAAATAGGGTTTTTTGTTTGTTTGTTTTAGGAGGGAATTCTTTTTAACATTGAGATGCTTTTTGTTGTAGTGGCTTAAGCATGTCAAAAGATTTATGACTAGTTTTAGAAATGTTATAGTCTGTATAGTCGTACCGAATCCAAGGTGTATTTTATAGCTTGCAGTTTTTCCCATTGTTAAAACTTGTTCACTCTGATTATATGTTAATTGTGATGTGACTTTAAGGTTATGAAAGGCTACTTCCTGGAGATTGGTATTTTATACCACTTGAACACTGAGACTCACTGCTGTGGGATGTCACGTTTAAAGCAGATCTTAGGAGTTTAACTTCTAAAATTAGTCAGAATTTTAATATTTACATTGCACTTCTCTGATGTTTTTTAGTTGTAGGCATGTGTGCTTGTTTTTGCTTGGCTTTGGGGTTTTTTGTTCTGTTCTGTTCTGTTTTGTTTTTGCATTTGAATGATAGAGTTGTCTGCTTTTCATTCTTTCTGTATCCTCCTTGTCCACGCAAATTGTAGAAGATGACCACTTGTTTAGTTGTTTGTATTTTTGCTTCAGTCAGAAGAATGAGCTACTGTATGCTGGGCACTGTTTAAATACACTGATGAGATGAAGTACCAAGCCCGTTTGATGGAATTAAGCTGGTTGGGGATTCAGTTTCTGAGTCATGGTAGTTGGTTACACCGTGGCATTTAAAGGAGGACTCTTAGCCATCAGTTACACTTATTTGTTTAGAATTTGTTTATTCACTTTTTTCCCCAAATGTGTCATGGAACTCAGATGACCTTTCCCAAACTACCTTTCAGTAATTCAGCATATTGAGTGCTCTATTTCACTGCTGATCCTTTTGGCCCACAATAAGTACTTTTGAGGCAAAGATGATGTCTTTTCTTTATTTGTGTAGCATTTTAGCATAACGAGACCCCAGTGACTGCTTTTAGATATCACTGCGATGAAGTTTATTTGTAGTTAGAAAGTAAATAAAGTGAATGAGACAAATAGCATACAGAAATCCTTTGATGTACCTCCTTAAAATGTTCCCCCAAATTTTTACATTAGAAAGTTACTATCAACCTTCAGAATTTCTTTTAAGTTATAAATCGTTAGTATTATGTATGATATTTGTAATAACATTTATCATTGGACCAATGTTGTTGTGATGCTTAATACCATATGGAGGGAGACAACACAATACTGGCTCAAACTAAAGATCATGTACCCTGTGTCCTGTCCTCAGTGGTGGCCAAAAAGACTTGAGAGGAGTATAAGAACAACGCAAAAGCATAGTGATTCCTGCCCAGAATACTTCTTCTAGTCTTTAATGATTTGAAGGTCAGAGGGATCCAGAGCCAGGGGTGATGGTGTTTTATTTAATAGGCCCTCATGGATTTTTCTTCTGTGAAGTATCCCTGTTGGGTTTTGAGCCCATGTAAACTATCAATATCCACAATACCTTGAATGATGCTAAGGCTGCAGTCAAAATATTCAGGAATTAAGATATAACATGAAACAAGTTTACCTAAACAAAATATGAGCTCCTTTTGCATACACAGTTTTATAATTTGAGATCACTCTTTCCATACAGATCCTGTTTGATCAGTG
Source organism: Anseranas semipalmata (assembly GCA_013399115.1). Lineage (NCBI taxonomy): Eukaryota > Metazoa > Chordata > Aves > Anseriformes > Anseranatidae > Anseranas > Anseranas semipalmata. Next base: position 20,898 of record VXAA01004814.1, read on the forward strand.
CATGTGGTAAACACTGCTCAGGGATTCAACCGGTGTTGCCCAGTGCCTGAAGGCTGGGTTTTGTTGAATGTAAAAGGAAGGTAGCAAATAAGGTGTCAGCTAAAGGAAAGAGGAATGAGAATTGGCTCTGCTTTTTCCCATGTGATGCTGAGCAGCATCATATATTTTCTAAGCAAGTAATTTAAACCCAAATATGTGTATGTAGTTCCTGTTTGCTTATGGCTTCTCTTGCACCTACCCGTAAGTGCTGTCACTGGTGACAGAAGCTGTGAAAACCAAGCGTTTATGCCAGTTAAAGTCTGACCTTCCCCAAAATAAAAATACCCAGAAGCTGCTGCCCTGAGCCTGTGTTGTCTTTTAAGGATTGTATGGTAAAGAAACATTTTCTCATGTAAGAGGGAATGTACTTATGTGCTGTCCTTGTGGAAGCACCTTATGTTAATGTTGCACGGGCAGCAGTTGATTATAATGTTGCGTAAGCTTTGAGAATATTGTTTTGAAAGCATTGTATTTCTTTCATAGGGGTGTGGGCATGTGTTTGTTTCAACTATGGATACAAACTACAGATGCGTATTTTCCTTCAAGGATGTGTGCATCAAACAGTGTTACATGCACCCATGTCCTGAACCCGCTTCAAGCCAATTGCACTCCTATTATGTTTAAATTTCCTCTCTTAAAGTCTTTGACATAAGTTGACAGTAAATAGCAACCATCGGTACTTAACAAGCTTTAGGACAAGGTGTTAGTCATCTCTGTCCCTGTGCCTGCCAGTGACTAATGCTAAAGCCTTCTAGTGAGAGGAGAGGCACCACTGGGGCCATTTCTTATTTGACTTTGGGTAAAAGGAATAAATCATCTGAGATGCCGCAGACAGTAGAGCATGAACCTAGTATTAACATTTTGCCAATTGTGGATGCACACGTTTGGCTGCAGACACAAATATCTAACGCTTGAACCGTCTGTAGATCTCACACTTGCTTCATTTTTTGGTGTCACAATAAAGAATTTCAGGTATTGATTACATGCGTTAGAATACTTAAAATTCAGCATAAGCACTTTGATTAAATGCTGAACAGCATGCAGTGAAGTCAGCAATTTTTTGTTAAAGGCGCAGAGTTCTTACGTTATGACACAACTGCATGAAGCTGCGAAGCGCACGTTTGATTTCATCCACTTTAAAGTGGTTAATGTATATTGATTACACTTCAAAAACAAGACTAACTGCAAGGACAAAAATGATCATCAGGAGGAGGAAAACAGTAATTCTTAATTTAAATACTAGTGCAAACCTCAGTGTTGAAGATGATTATGGAATCTGCCTTTTTCAAGCTGCAGAAGCAGTTTTTGTCTTGGAAATTTAACTTTTCTGTTGGCAGCTAAATGCAACAAAACTTAAAGTACAGACTTCTTGGTAGTGTTCCAGGAGTCATAATCAGTGACGAGGCTCCATTTGTTGCTGTTAAAACAGACAAAGAAGCAACCATTCCTGCTTTAAGGTATATGTAGTCAAAGTCTGTCATACTGGTTATAATAGATATTGTGGAGAATCAAGGAGGGTGCACTGGCAGAACAGCAAAAAGGACATGGATTTAATGTAGGTCAACACTAACTGGAGCTAAGATTTTTTTTTTAAAAACTTGCATAAATATTTTTGTTAATGTCTATTTATTTTAGAATATTGTATGAATATTCTAATATTTATCTGCTTGACTGAGCAGTTCTGATGTGTTTAGCTTGCAGTCATCTTTCTTTTGATTGCATTTATGTTTTGTCTCAAATATAATCAATTTTTTTAAAAAGAAACTAAAAAAAAGGTCACCTATCTTGTGATGTTCTTCACAGCTTTCGGTACAGGCCTGTAATTTTGTCATGCAGTTTGTATCCTGAGAACGGAACCTGGTATGTAACAGTGGGAGTCAGTGCCACAAGCGTATTCCCTCCTTCTGCTATGTCAGCGTCCAGCTTGTTGAATTACTGCTCTAAGAAGTAGGCTTTTGGCTTGTATCAGAGGTTTTGGTCTTCCTTCATGACTCTCAAGAAATCCCAGGAATTTCAGCCACGTCTGGCATTGCAGATGATAACTCCACAAGCTGTTTTTTGTCTTCTGTGAGGGATTTTGCTGATTATTGGAGTTCACCCACCTACCAGCACGATCACATCAGATGGGCTCCATCATCAGCCCTTTGCAGTATTACAGGACTCAATTAGAGCCTTGAGTGGTGGTGGATCAAAGGGGCAGAGGGGGATCTAATGCTTGCTGCCTTGGCCAGTACAAGGCTGGCGTGTAGCAGATGTAAAGCTAGCAGGAGGCAGTTTCAAAGTAAATAAGAGGTGGTTCTGCACTCAGAATGTAATTAAGCTACTGAATTCCTTACCAGAAGATGTGTATGTGAAGATGGTGTATGCTAAAGGCTTATGTGACCTTAGAGGAAATCAAAAGGTGTATGAAAGAATATCCACTGAAGGGCACTAAGACTGAGAAGACATCTGATTTGGGAGACCCCAAGCCACAAATGCCAGAAATTTGCTCTGTCCTCAGGCTTCTTCGTGGATATCTGCTTTCAGCCACTGTGCTGAGAAACTGCACTGACCCAGTACTATTATTCTCTGGCTCTACATTTTTTTCCTGTTTGTTTTTTCCAATTTATCTAGTTATGTGGTGAGCACGTTTTCCTCCCAAGTCTCTGCCTGCATTTTGAAATAATTTTGAAATAATTTCGAAATAATTTCAAAATAATTTTGAAATAATTTTTGTGATAAGTTTCTTTAATAATCCTTTCTTTCCTCTCCCTACTTACCACAAAGTGCTTATGCCATTTTATAGTGAAGAAGAAGAAACTTTGCATAGCTTATTAGCCTTAAGCACTTGAAACATTGAGCAGGTTTGACATGGAAGTAACTTCTGAGGGAAGAGGCAGTGAAAGCAGATGTGGGAACGCTGGAGACTGCAACACAGTAGGACCTCAGCTTTCTGTATGCCTGAGCCTGGAAACAGTCTAGCAGAGCTCATTTGGTGCTCTCCCTGAGCTATAAGGCTTTTCCAGCCCCAGCATCTTGCCAACAGGAGCAGGAGCGGTGTGTAGCTGTGCTACAGCATATTGTCTTACTCATGCAGGTTGTCTTAGGTATTTCTGCACTGTAATCTGCGGGCAAACCCTAAAATCGTCATCTGTGTGCAGCAGAAAAGTATTATAGAGGTGGATTTTTATTATTGTAAGAGAAGGTATAAAGAAGCCTATATTATTATATTTCTGCACTGTAGGGAAAGAACATGACTTGCTGTTCATTTTAGAAAATGTGTTGGAAATATCACAAGACCTGGCAATGCTGTAGGCCTTGGATAAAGTCAGCATTGGTACGGGTAGTAACTTTAGAGTACCTTTTTCTTTGTTGAGCTGATTCTTATCTGCCTGGCTTGTGGGACATTTAATTTGTTTCCTATGAGATTACCAGTTTCAGCATTGAGAAAATGTACTGCTTTATCCCTAATAGTTGCCAAAGGCTTTATTTAAGTAGTAGAGAGGCAATAAATGACTGGGTTTGGTGTTACAGTTGCTTATTCTGTTTACATTTTTTGATGCTTAGGCTGTTCATTGCTAGTTTGTTTGCTTAATTTTTTCTTCCTAATTGAGAGAGTCTGTACCCACCTCTGACCTGTTCTTTTTTTTATTCATCTGTTCACTGTGGTACAAAATCAAGAACCTCCTTTGCGTTAACAAGCAGCTTTCTGTGGAGCTACAGCAGTAGCTTTATAGCTTGAGATTCTTCTGTAAGCAAATTAAAAAAAAAAAAAAAAATCTTTCCATTCCTCTTATTTCTGCTGCAAAAAAATAAAATTGTCCTTCTGAAACATGACATATGAAAAGCCAAAAGAGAATTAGTATTAGTAATTTCAGGATAATTAAACTAGTTACTTGTGTTGTCCAACCTTACTGTTGTTCTGTGTGGGCATCTGTGCCTTCTCCATCAACCCAAGGCCCCAAGGTGACAGTCACTCTCATGCAGTCCTTCTACTCTCCTTGTCCCTGGTGCTCAGGTATTGTGAATTGTCTCACTGCACTGCTCCCTCCCAGTCCTTGCTGCTCGGGCAGTCTAGCACTGCAAGCTCTAGCAAGCCCCGTGGATCCTCATCTTCCTGGAGCAGGAGCTTTCCCTAGCAAGCTGCCTTGGATTTTAAAATCTCAGTTGTCATCTCCTTGGTCTTTGGTCCTCACCTCCAATAGCTCCCGCAGCTGGTGAAGTGCCTCCCCCCTAAAGAAGATGCTGATTCTCCCTTCAGGAGATGTGAGCAAGAAGACTTGCCTCCTTCTTTTGGCTGAACTTTCAGAACCTGGAACAAAGCTGCTATTGAAAGTTTGGGGGTGGGATGGTGTTGTCGGGGGGAGTATCTTGGAAAAGCATAGGGATCTGGGTTTTCAGGTAACTGAAATAATGCTTGGAATGGAACTGTAGGAGTCCCCTTTTAGTGTCCAGAAAGATTGTGGGTTTCATGAATGCCCCATAAACCTCTGTTACATTCCCAAAAGACGTTTCACCAGTAACCAAGACAATACTGTACTTATTTCTAGCATTATCAGAGGTTTACATGGCTTGATTTTTAAGTCATCTTCTAATTACTTGTTTTTTAAACCTTAACATGTTGAACTTGCATGTCATCATGTAGTAATGTTTTAAATAAGTGGCTGTTGTTTACAGCTATAATTATTGTACCAGTTTTGTGAATGTTTTTGTTTCTGAAGCAACAGAACAGTATTCTTTTCTGAAGCTTAAAATGAACAAATGTGGTGTTAAATGATAATGGCAATGATGTTAAGCTGTTACCAGTGCAGATAGAAACAGCTTTTTTGGAGACTGTTGCTTTAGCTGTGGTACTCCTACTACACACGTTTTTTAAGAAGAGAAATCAACTGTCTAGTTCTGCAGAATATTATGCAATTTCTTTCAGAAACAAAGGCAACTATTTTCTTTTTCAGAATGCTTGCTCATCCAAGTTCCTCAGGTGCCATCATACATCTCCCTCCTATCATCTTTGCTATGCTTCTTGTTTTCTAGCATTTTATTGTGAATGATGATTTATAGAGGCAGTGTTTTGAGACAATGTTCTGTGTGGTATACCAGTGCATGGTACTTACAGAAAGTCCATTTCAAAAGTAATTGAAAACAGTAGTATTTTCTGATCTTAAATTTCTTGTACCTTATCAATTGCTTTTGTATCAACCTAACAACTTATGCAAGCCTGTCTCTTCATATGAAAATACCTTTAGTTTTTTAACAGGCAGTCCCTTTCCTATCAATCTAAGAACTTCTGCCCTGTGTTGTAGGACAGGAGACAAGACTAAGGTTAGGTAATAGTTATCCATCAAAGATGAATTAATTCTTGCCTAAGAAAATAATATTAATTTTGTCATAGACCCAAGTTAACCTGCCCCCCCACCCTGATCCTGATTCATTAGTTGACAAAATGAGGGCAGCATGACCCTTCTAATCAAATAAACAAATTAATGGATGAGGCACTTCCATTATTAAATTGTAATAGTTTTTGCACGTCCTTATTTTGCTTGTATGCTAATGGAGAGAGAACTTAAGTTTCTTAAGATCTTTCTATGTTACTGAACAGAAACCTTGCAGTGCTTGTAAGAAAGAGGTGAAAATAACAATGTCACTGATTGCTGCAAATGATGTTGTGATTTTTTCCCATTTAGGATCTAAATAAATATTAACTACCTTAGAAAAGAGGTGGCCAGTTGTCACTTACACAGTCACAATAGGTACAAATGCAACAATACAGTTACAAATATGACACAACTGTGTGGGAAAAGGTCAGTAAGGCAATTAGGGTGCTGTGAAACACGGGTCACTGGGTAAGCAGGTACTGACGGTAGGGAGATGAGAGCTGTAATGTGACCTTGATGCACAGCCTGTGCATTTCACAGCATCAAGGCTATCTGGAGAAACTACTCTAGAAATGGCTGGTGATGAAGTGACTGGCTCTAGAAGTCATTGGGCAGCAAGTGGTTGGAGTCTGATGGAATGCTTCAGGGGAGCATCGCATATGTTTGTCTGCTTCCTATATTCTTTTCCAGGCACCTGCTTTTGGCTGCTGTCTTTGCTTATTCCTCTTCTCAGAGTCAGGCTGATACCCAACCCTAACAAAGCCCCACAGCCCTCCGGGTGAAAGGGAGGGGTAAGATGAGAGGAAAAATTAAAATTAGTCGTGTGACTCTGGGGGAAAATGAGGAAAGGGGAAGGATGTGTGGGTCAGAGGATCAAAAATGGGGATCGTGACCAGAGATATCACAGAATCATTTAGGTTGGAAGAGACCTCCAAGATCACCTAGTCCAACCTATGACCTAACACTAGCAAGTCCTCCGAAAGGATATGAAGGACCAAGGGATGGAAACAGAGTTCCCAGTCACCAGGGGCCACTGGACTAGACAGACCTTAGTCTGACGTAGTGCAGTCACTCTTAGGTTTTGTCCTTATGTAGAAATAAACCAAATAGGTGATAACTGTAATAGCACACTGCCAAGTGTGATAAAACAACTGTTACTTTCTCCTCCACCAATGGAAAGTATGGGCATACAAGAGTCAGAGGAAGCAGTACAACGGGTGTTTTGATCAATTTGACATCAATATATATATTTTTTCCATGAGCAGTCATTCAGGGAATTCACAGGGGCCAGAATGTTCTTTCTACAGTGTATGATGGTCAGCCCTGCCTTCAGCTCCCTCTGTCCTTTCTGAATTGTCCACTTGATGGCCCTTTTTCTCAACTGAGAAAATGGGCAGGGAGACAAGTGGAGGTGTCCTGGAGTAAGAGCGGGTTAAAGTGCCTCCTTGGGGAAGGGGAAGTTACTTTTTACTCCTACCAGTGCAATTGAAGGTAATTCACAGAAGTTATAAAAATTATAGTTCCTAAATGATACTTGCAGGGTAAGTCATTGTGATCCGAGTCTTAATGAAAGAGGAATGGAAGTACTTGCATATACATCATATTCAAAGTAATGTTGTTAAAACAACTATTAGTATTTCTGACTTAAGCACTTGATTTTGCACCTTTATTGTTGTCACAGTAGTATTAAATACGCAACTTCCAACTGTAAAGACAAGGCAGAAAAGGTAACTGTACTGTATAATTTGCTATCTTCTCTGGCACAACCTACAGTGTTGTAACAGAAGCACCCATCTGAGTGAACAAATGCAAAATATACTTGTTATATTAAATATATTTATGGAGTAAAAAGGGAACATTATTCACAGTATGGAAGCTTTACGTGGTCATTTTGTTCATATACAAAAGCAAGACACTGCACCATCCTGATTCAAAAAATTATTCAAGTTTATAACTAGATCAAAGCATCTGATTGTAGCTGATATGATATAATTCAACATATCGGTGGATTTGTTCAATGTGAACAGGGAAGAGAATAATTTTGTTATCCCCATCTTCCTTCTGTTTCTGCTGTGTGATTCAAACAGCTGAGTGAGGTGCCTTCAGTCAGAGAGCACATAAAAATTCCAAATCCTGACACCTGTACGAACGCATGAGTGCTCATGAGAATGGGAAAAGAAGACAAGATTGAAATTAGTATTACAGCAGATGACTTTACATGTGCCATAGATGTCAGTGCTATTTACACAGAAATAAAAAACTTGCAGTGAGAAGTATTTAATGTAATGAATCGGTGAATTTTAAATAACAAAAATAAAACAACACAGGATTTTTTTTTTTTACATATGAGTATATATGTACGTTTCTCACTTCAAAAATAAAAGAAAAGGTTTTCAAGTGCTCTTTTCTTTTCTTAGGTTAAGAGGGAAGTAGATACTCTGAACTAAACGCCTGGCAAATGAAAGCTTTCCAGTAAATCTTGTAAGAATAGCTACAGAATATTCTTAGAAGATATTTCAGATTTTACCTGTGATTACCAGCTTGTGAATAGCTTATATTCCAAAAGTATTTTCTGTAACAAATCCAGAACCATCAAATTCTCTGCTGCTTTTTCATGAGTGAAGTCATGCTACGATGAACAACTGGAACTGCTTTCTGATGTGACGGTGCTAACGGTTCCTAAGAGCCCAACTGAAAGGCAAGCAACCACCGTGGATTTTTTTTTAATTGTTTGGAATCAAGATTGATTTTGTTCTTTTTTTTTCTTTTCAGCTGTAATGGCATTTTAAATCGCAATCAAAGATTAATTATAACTGAAGGTTGTAACCAAAAGCATTTGAGTGAAAATGGATGATTTGACATCTGAGGAACAACAGCCTCCTCCAGACTTTGTGCTCTCATACAGGCTGTGTATTTGACAGCACTGAGAGCATGCTCCTGTAAAACTTGTAGATTAGTTAAGGAGCTTATTACGATTGTCTCGTCACTTTTTTTTTTTTTGCTCATGTAGAGACCTGTGTCCACAAAGGGCTTTTCATGTCATTGTTCTGTGTGATGATATTTCTAGTTCTTGTCCTAGAAGATCAGCAGGAATTTGAATTTCTTTCAGGTGAGCTATCACATTTACTTCCTGCAGAAGTCCTAGAGATTGTTTTAGGTACAAGATTAGTGGTTAATGAGAATTTTTGAAGACACCACTTTGAAAACAATTTATTGCAGTGGGTGGAGGGGAAGGAGGGCGGATCATGATGTACACAGTGATGAAGTTCTAGCTGGAATGGCCTAGGAGTATAAAAGAGGTGAGTATGTAAAGAATTATATTTTACTGTATATCTTTTGTAGATGGCATGTGGACAAAGTTGGATAAGTTCTGGGACATGCAAACTCTTCTTCAGTTTGTATGCCTGAAATTTATGGTGATGCGATTTTTAAACAGTTTGGGAAAGTTCCACTTAAGGATCAGAAAAGACGTGGTTTTAAGTTTGTAATGCAGAGAGGATAGAAAAGTTTATAGTTTCTAGTCTGTAGGCTCATTCTGATGTGGTAGTCTGGAGAGATTGGACTTCCCCACTTGATAAAATCGTAGTGGGTTATTTTTCAGTCACTGCTGCCCAGCCTCCCTCTGTGAATTCAACTGGAGTTTCACATTGAAGGATAAAGGGACATTGCATTTGTATTCCCAGTCACTATTACTGAAGATGGATTTGTTCCCTCTAAAATCCAAGACAAAACTGTTCTCGGCCTATCAAATGTTAGCCGTTTTTCTCAGTTGTCACTTCTAGTATGGATTGTACTGCATTTTGTTTGGACATTCTTAATGTTTGTTTTCTTTTTTTCTATACAAACTCGATATTCTGGGAAAGTTAAGAAACTACTTGGTTGGGTATTCTTTCTTTAATAGTATTTTACTTGAATTTTGTGTCATTTGAGCTGTGAATGATGGTAGAGTTCAGTAATGGACAAAGCTTAAACTTAGAGCAGCTTCTTTTTGTGTTGTGTGATGATTTTTCAGTTGGCTTTTGTGGAGTGACTGGTTTGTAGCGCTTGCGGTTAAATTAGAGTTGTTCCATAGAAGCTATTAAAACCTTGTTTAAAATATAAATTAACAGATTTGATAAATTGTGAAGATGAAGAGGAAGAAGATATTTATTCTATTACTTATATTGATGTATCTTGAATGCCAGCAGGTGGTCTATTCAAAACTAATAGTACTAGCTGCTTTTAGAAAGCTTATTGTGCAAAGCAATGGCTCTGTTAATTGCCTGTCTTTATGAACACCAATGATTAGTAGAAAATAGTGACTTTAGCGTTGTAGGATGTCATTATTGGAAGCCTGTTACATGAAACTTTATGCCAAACATTTTTATTAGCCATCTGATAAATATATGTAACCAGAAAATATAACATTCTGTGCAGATTCAGCTCATTTCCCATAATAGAACTAATCCCTCCCCAGCATTATTTGTCGGTTTACATGTTTTAGCAATTGTTATTAATGTAGTAACACAGCTGCAAATTCGATTTTAAGTGAGTTGAAATAATTTGTTTAACTTTAAAATCAAGTTGATTAATTTTAAACCTTCTTTCAGTGTTATGTTTTTGCAAATTCAGTACAATAGCATTAACACTAATGAACATTCAGAATCATTTATTCCAGTTAAAATCCATTCTGAAGCAAAACATATTTTAAGCCTGCCTATTATATGAAAATACTCTCACTGCTGTTCAGCAGAGCAGTTAGGTGTATGCATGTTAGTCATACAAGTACACAAAAATCCAGCTAGACTCTCTGGTTGAAAGGCGGCATGAAGAAAACATATTACAAACAGCATAAAGCATTCAATCTATGTTTACAGTGTTTAGCAGATATTTTTTATTAAATTCAGGCATAAAATTTTCATTCAGCTTAAGTAAGCCAGAGATGGATGTCATTATGAGATTTACATACCATTAGCTCACATTAACTGATTAGCAGCCGAGCTCTGTGGTACAAGGCTAGTTAGATACGATATTTGTGACGCCAGGACGCTGTAGTTAAAGGAGGTTTGCTGGCTGCATGCTCGTTGCCTCTGCCTTTGTAATTACTTGATAAAATGAAGTGCATCACTGTGAACAATAGACCCTTTCGAACAATCCAGGCTGGTCAGCAGTCTAAATCCACATTTTAAAGCCATCATAATAGCCTCAAACTTAAGAGTCTCCAGGGTGCAGACAAAGGTGTTGTCCTCCTTCAGTACAAGTCGTGTGCCATTTTCAGACTTTATGAAGTATTTGAATTGAATAATATTTGAAGACACCGAAAACTCCTCTGGAAAGCCATCCAGCCTGCTTTTGGACACCAGTACAATTCGGGATTTTATTTTTGCTATGAAATCGGGAGCATTACAAAAGATCCTAAGACCCTGTGAACGGTCGTGGCTGTCAGTTATTTCCAGGAAAGTAGTCTCTCTAGATGCTAGCTGTTCCTTCTCCCACTTTGATTTCACTGCATCTGATAATACCTTAAGCTGAAAAAAATCTGCTTCGTGTGCCAAAAGTTGATTTTCTCGAAACCCTTCCGGTAGAAGAAGTTCTCCATTTCGTAGGAAGTTCAGAATGTGTCTGAAAAGGAGTCCATCTCTGTCTATGAAGTAATGTCCATCTGCATCAAATGGGCACATTATTTTTCCGTTAATGACACCTTCAAGAAAAGAATCTGGATACTTGGTTAGTGTTTGTTTTTGTGTGATGTATAGATAGCCACCAACGTTCAGAGTAATCAGAGACGTTTTATAGTCCTTGTCTTGCTCAGAGCCTTCAGAGGTGCAGTGTTTTTCTTCAGATTCCTCTGCTCTTCTGTTTGATTTTCTCTCCATTATCGAAGCAAGGACAAAAAGACCACAATCTTGCTTTGTTCTTGTCAGCTTGAAAAGATTTTTTTGTTTAAAAGCACCTTTCTTCAGCTCCGGCACGATGTTGGAATGGAAATGCTGCTTGCATTGCTTGGGCTGTCAGCTGGGTTTTGCAGTAGGTGGCGTATCAGCTGTGTATGCAGGGAGATATCAGGAATATGACTGTAAAGGGGAATTTGCATTTAACTGTGTAAGGGAAGAAGGGTATAGAAAATGTTTGTCTTTTCTTTCCTTCAGGTCTCGGAAGTTTACAGAGTTTTCAGGGTTCTTCACAGACATGAATAATACTATTCTAAATGGCACCTTGTTTTTAGCACTTCGAAATATATTTGTAGTGTCAGCTGGCCAAATCATGTGTAGTGCTTATGGTGTTAAACAGACAGCTTCATTAATGTTTCAAGGATTTTCATTTTCAGAAAGCGTCTTCTCACGTTTTCCTGGTGCTGGTTATGGTACCCGATTGATACAGCAGGACAACGCTGCGAGTAAATGCATCCCGCTTGTCCAAGGGCAGGGGGGGCTCTCATTTATAGAGTGTGTGCACCTACTTCTCATTTGCAGGACATGTGCGCAGCTCTAGGATGTTTTCACAGCAGATACTTTGGAAGTGGTGCTGAAGATCTGTTGGTCTGCCTGGTTTAAGTTTGTGGTGAAAGCTTCCATTTTCAGTTGATGGGAGCATCTGCACCAGTACAAGAATTGCAGCCTAATTAGGTTTTGCTTCTTCTCTTTCTCTGTGCCATAGATAAAAACTGTTTCAGAGAGGAGGGAGGTTTACTGTTTACATTGGTGATGTTTTTTTTTTAAGTCACCGAGGCTATCTAGCATCAATTCCTTCCTAATAGCAACAACTCTGCTGCCCTGTGGAACAAAGGGTTAGTGTGCCTACAGATATCGTCGAACATCACATAACGTTATAGCTTAGCAACACTTCTGTACGGGGGGAATCGTCGGCAGAGCACACTTGAACCAAATGGCTGTCTTCTCCCTGTGAAACTGCTCTGAGGTTTGCCTTTGGGTGCCTTTTAGAAAAGGTTTCCCCTTTAAGCATTTGCAGCTCAGAGCAGGGAAAGGAAAGCTCTGCACACATCTATGTGTGCATTTCCCTGGGGACGGGGAGGGGGGAGCAGGCGGGAGGCGCTGCATGCATCCAAAGCAGGGGCTGGAGCGAGCACCTACCTCGGGCTGGGCGTGGGGAAGGAGATCCCATCTTCTTCCAGATGGATTTTTCACTTTTACAGGCAGATGCCTCCTGCTTTGCCCAATTAACAACAGAGAGTCAGATTATCCTTCTGTAAATTCTTCTGCTCCATTCCTAAAGATATTATTCGTACTGCTCCGACTGTCTCTAAGGCTGTTTATTGATACTGTAGAGTCATCACTATAATATTTTATTAATTGGTAACTGAATCTAGTAGAGATCAATGCACTTTTTTCACTTGCTATTCTACTTGCCAGGTGTCTCTAGTACTGATATGCTATTTTTTTCTGCTGCAGTGTGTGATATATTAAGCAGATATTATTCATTAGATTTGATTTATCAGGAATTAGTCATAGTTTTAACTTTAACTCTTTGATGCCATTGAAGTGTTTAAGATCACTTCAGTCAGAGACTTCAACCACTTTCTGATTTTTAAACATTTAAACTTTTTTCCAAAATTAACTTTGTTCACAAATATTGAGTGAATAATTAAGAAAATGAAAGAACAGAATAGTTTTAAATATGATTTAATTTTTTTTTTGTTGCCATTACAAGAGACTTCCATTCAAATTTAGTTTATTGTCGAGTGATGGAAAATTCAATTAATGTACTTAGATTGTATATAGCTACAGTGTCGAACCATGTTAGTGGCTGTTAAACCCTAAGAGAATGATTTCTCTGGTGCTTTCATCTTATGCGGTGATCTTAAAATACTTTGAAGCTGAACAAGTAATGTCCTGGCAGAAGTAAGCAGGGATTTCCAAGGAGAGATGGGGTTTGTAAAGGATATGAAATTTTTCGTGGCAAGCTGATCTCTCTACATTTTAAGAGACAGCAGTTACAGAACAGTATCTGCTCATTTAGTTTTCCATGCTTATAATCTTCTGAATGTTTTAACACTTGCAGCTGAAAATTTCCACTTCCTTGAACAAGTACGTATTCTTTGAAAGATCGTGCAAAATCATTTTAGTGGTTCATACGATAAAATATTCAAAATCTATTTGATGTGGCAAATATACTGTGGAGATCATGAATATTTATATTTAAACCTTTGAGGCTTGAAAAACGTAGAGTTGATGTAAAACTTTCATCACAACAAACCCGTGTAACTTTACTTCACTGCAGCTGACAGTCATCTGTAACATAAAATTTGAAAGTGGCACATCTTGGTGAAAACTTTCTACTTCCTGTGCTGTACTACAAGACAACTTTTCCAACCAGCCCTCATTCTTCATATGCACTTGGTGATGCATACACTATTGCAGTGCATGTAGGTTTAGTGAGGTAGGAAGTATTTCAGCAGCTTCATGTAGCTCAGTGTATTTTGAAGGAAAACTGGATTTCCTCTTTTCTCTCTATTTGTCCTTCCTCAGGAAGATTGTCCAGAAGTTCATTTTGGTAAAGGCATGCAACTTGCATTCGAGTCTCAAGACCTTGCCCAGTCTTGTGCTCTCAGAGTCTGTGTGGTGCACCAGGAGGGTGGTGAGATGTGCTCAGTGCCTCTCGGTCCTTTCTGCCGCCAGCTTGGATTGAGAGGCAGCAGCTTGCTGCTGAATGCTGTCCCATGCCGCGAGTGAGCTGCCTCCGTTTCTGCCCCGTACAACTGAATTATACTTGCTGATGTTGGTAGCTAGCAATTCTGAAATAACCATTGCTTCACAAATTCACCTGGTTGCTAGGTTTGGCCATTCAAGTGCCACGATCACACTAGAGCTATTCAGTTTCTTCTCAGGGAAGCCATCCCAGAGACAGTGAAAATGCAGTGCTGGTATCTGTCAGCTACATAGGAAAACAAGTCTGAGGAGAAGGGGGCTGGGGATCTGCCCCTCATTTTGTATTATGTGTTTCCTTTTGGAAAAAAACTTGCTCCTCCTCAACTTCCACCCTCCTCGTGAACCTCCTGGTCTGGAAGCAGCACCCAGTGGAGCTTGAGCGTGCCACAGAGCTGAGGATTCAGTGCTGGAGCACACCACAGAAAAGTCGGTGGTTTACCAAGGATTCAGCTTACTCATGCATCTGAACAGCATCAACTTCACTGAGAATCTGTTATCAGTGAAAATGACCTGGGTTACAGAAAACAGCTATTTTTATTTATTACGGTACAAAAGGATATGAGCAGAAATCTACAGCTAAAAGAGGTGGAGAATTTTTGAAGTGTATTAGGAAGCCATGCTAATAAAATCTGTTTGGGTTATCAAGGCAATTTGCTAGTTATTTAATGTCATAACACAGAGAATTGGCCAGGTTGTTGGATAATTAAACCATTCAATAGTTACTGTCTCACAGTAATAGTAGCATAGCCATTCTCATCCCAATAATAACTCCAGGACGTTGTGTAACAGCTATTGAAGACAAGCTCTACACACTAATTAAAATTGAAGAACTTCAAATAAGGAAGTCTGAACAATTTGCGTTCAAGAGTTTTAAAAGAGCTGTCTAGGAAACTCTTATCAACAGTTGCTGTTGATATTTTTCAGTAATTTTTGAGCACTGCAGTTCTACAAGACTGAAGAAACAAATGCTGTGCCAGTATTTGAAAGGTAAATTGGATGACCCAGGTATGCAGAAACAAATAGGGATTATATGAAAACCAGCAAAACATCTGACTTGGAAGTCAATCAGTTGAAAATTAAGGGAGAGTAATATAATGCTAATCAATGTGGGTGTAGGGAAAATGGACTGTGCCAATTTTTTTCTTTTTTTTTTTGGTTGCAATTTGTTCAGCAAAGGATTGAATGCTTTTCTCTGTTAAATCTTTGAGTAGGTCCCATTTGTCAAAATACAAATATTATATAAATTAGAAAATTATATAAAATACAAAAATTATCTGCCAGGTTTCAAACTGGTAAATGTGAAGCAGAGAATTATCACTAAAGTGTTGCTGTGATTTGGTTCTCAGTCCTATTTATTTTTAGTCAGTGATCTAGAAGGAGACGGTTACTGATAAAGTCTGGAGGTGATACAGACTGAGAATGTAGTAGAGAAGGAGATACGTTCCTGATGCAGAATCATTTGGGTGGTTGGTTGGGAGAACGTTTTAATATGGCCAAGTATGAAGTTTACACGCCTAGGAATACTCTGTAGACGGGGCTCGCAGCATGTATGTTTGCGGGAGGGGTAGGGCAGAGGCCCTGTCCTGTGTATAGTGAATGCATCACCATCAACTGAAATGAGATCACCACTGTGGGCAGTGGGCAGCAAACTCTGGATCCTGCCCCGCGTGCCATCAAGTCTAGCCATGAGGCCCGCAGCTCAGGAGAGACATTAATGAACTGAACTTTCTCAGACCAGTTAAGAAGCTGGAAAATATGCCTACTGGAAGATTTGAGAAAACGTGGTTTGTTAGGCTTAATAGAGTTTGAGAGCACATAAGTGCCTGGATGGGCAGAAAACTTTTATACCAGGCTCTTCAGCTTAGCAGTCACAGGTCTAACAAGATCAGGGCACTGGAAATTAGAGCTAGGTGCAGCCAGACTAGCAAACTAACACATTAAAATCTCCAAGCCAATCCATCTTTTTCTCTGTCTCTTTCTCTTTCTTTCTCTCCCCCCAAAAAACCCTCTCAAAGCATCTTCTGCACAGTTCCAATAAATTTCCCCAGTGCCTGTTTACTAAGATTGCCTTCAGCCTTTTAACCACATTCTATTTATTTGATGGTGATCATCAGCAGGATTTGAAGCTGGAATCAGCATCTCCCCTGCAACAGGTGAGAGGAGACCTAGGTTTCTGAAGTTACCGAGCATTGTTTGGTGATTTAGGGCTAATTAGGCTGTGAAGAGAGTAAAAATAATGTTTCCCCTCTACATTCTTGCATTTGGAAGTTTGCATGCATCTCTGCAGGTTTATTCTGATAGCCTCTCTGGATGCCTTAAAATCTTCAGGAGAGTCCAGGGAAAGTGGGACGCAAACCTCAGCTTCTGGACAGCGGATAAATTTTGACAGCAGCCTTGGTTAGCCGGAAGGTGATATTCTCAGACACTGTGGACAGCCTTGTACTGGGAAGCAGCTGGAGCATTAAAAAGTCCAGATCACTGGTAATTAGAAGAGGTTATTGCTGAAGACATAAACCATGAGATATTACGAAGGATAAACATGTTTAATTGGTAGGTTCAAACAATTGTTACTTCATTTCCTAAATAGTTGGTGTGGGGGACCTATTTGGCTCACTCATACTAATTCTTAAAACTTAAGAGTAGCTTCAAAATTCAGCAAGGATTTTGTGCAGAGATTGATAGTGGTGCGTCAGTGTTCAGACAGCTGGGCCGGATGGCTCAGGTGAGTACGGGGTAGTTAGCCTTGTTCCATGCAAACCCATGGAAAAATTGTCATGGAGTTCAACGGATAGAAGAGAACAGACATATAATGACTACTAGCAAACGTGGCTTTGTATGAAGGTTTTCTAGTCAAACCTAACTTCATTTATTTTGGAAATTACGAGTCTGCCTGATAAAGTAACAGCATATTTGCAGCCTGCTTAGCATTTGATATTGCACATAATTTACAATCTTGTAACATTCTGATTTTTGTTAAAATAAAAAATAAAAAAATAGCAAGCATGGAATAAGATTAAAAACTAGCAGACAGTTATGAGAAAGTAATTATCAGTAGGAAGTCACTTGGGTTGTAGGGCTTCCTCCAGGATTAGCAAGGGGGACAGCAGGAAGTGAGAATCACTGCTTATAGGATGTGTCATGATTGACACAAATGCTGGTCAGACAGTGAATAACAATGACAGGACTGTCATAGTGTGACCTGGATCACTTAATTCACAGAATCTGTTTAAAGAAGATGCATTTTAACCAAGCCAGAGGCAATTACTTACCTAGGAATAGGGAATGCAGAGCACAGAGATAAAATGCAAGGCTTGGAAAGACTCAAAATAGATGCGTTAGTGATATAATAGGTAGTCAGCTCCATTGAACCCCTGAGCTTGATTTTTAGACAGCAATTGATCTTGGGGGGAACCACCAACACAGGGCGGTTCATTGAATCCTAAAAGAGATGGGGCCAATTGCCTTCTGCAAGTCTCCCTCCCTCTGCTCAATTCAGAGTCTGCTGAATAACCTTAAGATGGCTAAGATGAGGTGAGATAAATTCCAACCTCATCTCCTGTATCTGTTATTTTATCTTCATATAGAGTTTTGGTAAGACTAGTACAGGAGTATTACGTCTGTTTTCTGGTCTCCGTATTCTTAAAATGTCGTTGAACCAAGTGCAGATAAGAACCACGAAACTTTAAGTGTGGCATAAAGTGCCTTATGGTGAGATAATGCATGAGCTTTAGCTACTTCATTTATTGAAAAGATGAAGTGACTTGATTACAATGTAAAAGTACTTTCACAGGGAGAAAATACCAGGTACTAAAAGGCTCTTTAGCGTAGTATAGAAAGACATAATAAGAACCAAATGCCAGAAGCTGGAGACAAATTCATATTAGAAATTAAGCACCAATATTAGTAGCACTTTAGTCACACACAAGTTACTAGGTTCTATACAGAAGAAAGAGGATAAAATTTAATTGCCTGTGGTACACGAGTGTTCAGGCAAATTGGCCAAGTTGTTTCTCTTCATCATAAACCTTAGGAATCAATAAAAACAGAAATGTTTTCGTAAAAATTTTGCTTAGTGAGGTTCAGAACTACCTGCAAAAGTGTGGTATTCTTCCTTTCAAGGATTTAGTGAATTTCTAAGCCAAAACAAGAAGTTTTAAATTAAATCATTTTTTAAATTACTTGGTATTGAAGTAATTGCTGTCTGCATTATTCAGAGAGAACAGGCTTAGATTTCCAGATGTAATAATATTTCAGTCGGTAAGGCATTGGAAATAATTACAGGCATCTCAGAAAGTGCCTTGTGTTACTTGACATCAGTTTTTCTAAGTGTTTCTGTTCTCTTCAGTGACATTGTCAGCTGGAACTTACAGTGACAGTGTAGTACCCTACACCAACAGCAAGCCAAGTATGTCTTTTGGAAGGAAATTTCAAATCGCGAGAACTAATCAAGCCATTAAAGTTAAGAAATTCATCCTTTCTTGTTACACAATGCTATTCCAGAGCTGTAGATTTAACACATATTGCAGTGGCTACGCCCAAAATAAATGGTTAAATTGACACCACCACTACCCCCCTCCATGCACTAGAACACCATAGTGGAAATACAGACCACAGAAATATTTGGCCGCAGTCACTTCTCTCTTCCTTTCTGCGTAAGGTTGCTTATAGTTTTTCGACTTTTCCTTCTTTACAGAGGAGGCTGGTGCTGTTGTACTGCTCTGGTAGATGGTGTTGCTTTAGGCAAAAAGGTGTTCACATTGGATTACAAAGTGACTGTTACAGAGGTGAATGTGGAGAGAACAGTATTAACTAGAATTTGGTAGGTGATTTTCTGTTGCTAACAACAAGATTTTATTTCTTTTTCCCCAAGCGTTAGCATATGTATTATTTTATTGCATTATCTTCCACTGGTAACCAATTTTTTCTTGTAATAAGATGAAAATTAATTACTCTTTTTTTCTGAAGGTAAAAATAAAATTAAATCTCATTTTATCTTCCACTGGTTTTGGAGATTTTGGTGGTTAGGTTCTCTTTGTTGTTTTTTCTTGGGCACTGACTGTATTCAATGCACATTTCTAGAAAACTGTTCCTAGGTAAGTTGAGTGCAACAATCTGAAGAAAGGAGGACCACACAGTTACCAGCCTTTTATTTAAAATTTAATCTTTGTGATTCATTCTTAATATGTAAAATATCTGGCAAAATAAAGATGTGTTGGGGATACCTGCTGTGCAAGTATGTTTTTCCTGCTTTTTTCTTCAGTGTCAAAATAGCAGAGATTTTAGAATATAATTTGAGATTTGGGAACTTATAATTACATTATATTTACTAAATGCTGAATTAGTGAAGCAGAATTCAAATACTGACTAGTGAATTTTATTTTAATGTCCAGTTTTGCTTTGTTTTTCCTACTAGATAAACTTTCCCTGGAAGGAATAGTGGTGCAACGTGCTGAATGCAGACCTGCAGCTAGTGAAAACTATATGAAACTGAAAAGGTAGGACAGCTCTATTACAAATGGATATGTGATATCTTACTTTGATGCTTTTATTACGGTCTTGCTAGGGATGGACAGCTTCAGCATTTTCTTGGTCTTGTATAGGATTTATACAGGATTGGAACTGTTCTTGATTTTGGAGTGGATTTACTTTAAAAGAATGGAGGCTGGCGTGAGGCTTATACCTCCCTCTGGCATTGTCTGCTGGGGTGATGTGGACTTCTGTTGTGTACAAAACTCTTACTAGAGCACACATTGTGCCCTTTCATATCTAAACATATAAATGTCTATATTTAAAAGTGATTAAAGCAGAATTTCCTGAAGCCTTAAGGGTTTACATTTGTCTGGTTAGGACAAGTCTCTGGTGTATAGGCGTCTGTGTGGATTGTCCAAATTGAATTCCACTTAACACTTAATACTGTGCCATGCTAGGCAAAGAGCACCTCTGAGAAGATACTTAAAATGCCCAGAATGGGAAAGCATTTAGGGAGAAGTGCTCAACCTAAACTGAGATGCTTGCTAGAAAACGTAATGGAAGTGACATGGAAATCGCAAGACACATATTTTACAGTCTCACTTAGTGGCTTTGGAAAATTTCATCCAATACATCTAGAAGTTGCCATGTGATTCATATATCATTTGCATAATTATCTTGATGATGCTCTCTATTAATAAATCAGATTTGGAATTCAATCGTGCATCATATTAAATACGTACTTATATATTTTAAGCATGTGAGTTTTCATTAAATCACCCTCTTATGTTGTGAGTTGGTTCTATATAGAGGAATGCAAGGCAGGAAATTTCAGAAAGAGAATTGTCAATGACACAGACTTAGTTTTAGAACCTTCAAAATAAATGCAGAAAAAGCAAAGTGACGTTTTGATGTTTTTCCCCAATTCCTGATCTGTTTTCTGTGTATCATATACTACATTTACAGTATCTTATGTTTTATCAACCTTCTCTGTGATCTAAACTGTTCAAGTATTTCCTTATTGTGTTTATTCAGTTTGAGACTTCATGTTCTAGCTGCTGGCAAATCAGTGCCATAACTTTGCTCATGTGCAGTGAGCTACTTCATTTCAGGCTGTGTTCTGGGATTGCTATCATGATTTTTGTCATCAGTGTGAAATGGAGTATGAAGCAAATGTGATGTTACTAGAAAAGGACTCATTTCAATCTGGCAAATTTAAATATATATGAATATAGTCTGCGGAATGTACTTGCTTCATAACTGCTTTAATCACAGGTTGCCCGATCCAAGTGCTTTTTGGCATTTTGTACACAGCCTTCTATTAGCTGATCAGATGAGCTTCCTCGGTAAGGCCACAGCAGGAGGCCAAAACAGCACTGACATGTTGCCCAAACTTCGAATTTTGCAGCGTTCTACTTTCTGTCACGTGCACATGCACGCCCCTTCTGATCTTTGATTTTTTTGTGTTGGACTCCTACAGGAGCAACAAAGATATAAACCATGAAAGCAGGTTTTGTCTTCAGAAGCACTGAGAAGCTGAAAACTGACTGTACTGTTTTTTTTTCTTTTTCTTTGCTGTAGAAAAATTGTCAGGCTGTGTATGCCTAGTTTCTAACTTACCACATTGTTAGAAAAAAAAAATCTCATCTGGTGGAAATCAGCATGAGATTTAGCAGATCTAGCAGTCGCAGCCTCAAAAGAAATTGGTTTATGTCCAAATACCATTTCTGGTATTTCAGTAGCAGAATCTAACTTTTCACTCCCTTTTTATTCTCTCCCACCCTCAGCATGGTGCAGTATGTATTTATGCTGAAAAATAAAAAAAAGTGAGAGCATTGAAGATAAACCACATAAATTATAGAATTGTGTTATATTAAACCATTTTTATTCACTTTTTTATTTACTATTTTGCTTTACATGACAGAGACTCTCCAAAGGTGGAATTGATAATATTGAGAAAACAGCAAATCTGTTGTGTAGGCTTTAAGTGCTACAACAGTAAATTGACTTTGGGAAGGAAATAAAATTAAATGATAAGTGCAGTTGCTTCAAACTTTGAAGATCTAGAAAATGAAGTTAAGCTGCACGCTCCAATAACTCTAATCATTTGCTTTCTGAGGGCTGGCAGTGACCAAAAGGAATTATATGCCTCCCTGGTATTGAATGCAGATATGGATCCCTTCTATTTTACCCTCTGCATCTGGGTCAAGGAAGTAGGCTAATGGTTATGATGTGCTGCATCACATTTGTTTTCTGTCCTGCTTCGTGGAGTTTCGATGGGAGGACAGAGTGATGGTCTTGTGACGGGCCTGCCAGCAGTTAGGTGGGAGATAAGTGTGATACGTGGGTTTGAGGATGGGTAATGAAAGCACAGAATTAGACGACACATACGTACGGGTGAAAGTGGTGTCATACCTAGCAGATCGTAGGCTTTTTCCCAAGGAGCAGCCTTCCATTTGGTTATGGGAGGGTGTAGACATCTTATGTTCAGAGCAATTTAAATACAAGGTACAGATGTGTGTCCAGTCAGAAAGGTAAAGCAAAAGCTGTGTGACCTTCGCTTGGTATTTTCCATTTTGGTAGCTTTGTTGTTTGCAGATTTATTCGTTCCATTTTCCTGAACTTCAAGCTCTAGAAGGGGAACAAATACCATGAAACATTTGCTGTCCAGCACTAGTAAAGCTTCATGCTACTGGATTTCCTAGAATTTTTTTATTAACAATGTATTTGTTCTTGGTAACACCGTAACGACTAGTTACACGTTTGCAGGTACTGCTGGTGCTGCTGTTGCAGCTTGTTGGAAAATAACGTGGGGTTTCCAAGCACCTGTCCTGATATCTGTCTTGTGGGAGTGAATCTCATGGTCCCACTTGAAAATATTTGAACTATGTGGTGAAAAAAATAGACTTTGTTCCCAACTGCGGGCGGTTTTATCATGTGGTGATATCACAGAAGGTAATGTTCCTGTGCTGCTGCTCCTGGCTGCTACGTCCCTGCTTGCCCCAGGCTTCTAGGACATTGGAAGACAGTGGTGTGTAAGCTGTTGCAGCAGAGGGTGTGTGTCACAGATGGGGTTACAGGCGTGGCTCTTTATACAGCACACGCTGTTTCTCTTGTGCCTCCACCAAGCATGTCACCTCAGGTAGGCTGCCTTCCCCTTCTGCCAGGCTGCCCTAGGCAGCCTCCAGAGCCACCCCAGCTGGTCCCACCCAAACCAGATTATTTTCTCCATCTCACTTTACTCAGCTTTATACCCTGAGGAGGCATTATCCGTCACTTAATGTTGCTTCTGAAGCTTAAGAGATGTTCATTTCCGTTACTTTTGTTCCACGGTCCCAGTGTTTCATTGCCTTGGGGCTAATGACTCCCCAAAGACACAGGTCCCCCAGAAGGTTAGTCTGCGTTGTAAAGAACTGGGCACAGGGAGAGAGGAGCCCCCCAAGCAGTCAGGATTCCCTCACACTCTAGTTAACTTGAGAGGAGAAGAAGATAAGGTTTTGATAGACCTGAGGTGTTTTTGCTATGCACAAAAGAGAGAAAATGGGGGACTGGCATGCACCCCATTGCAAATTCTCCCTGGCACATTTCCCATCTCCATTCTTGCACAGGTCCTCACCTCCCTTCTGTCCTTCCCTCTGACCACAGCTAGCCCACTTCTTCCATAATTCTTGTTCAGTCTTCCCTTCCCATTTCTGTTTACTTCCGTTTCTCCATTTTCTCACAGAAAACTTTCTGATTTTTCAAAAATAATTTGAACATAGCGGTATCCTGGATGCTCAAACTACGTTTCATTTTGAGGAAAGTTGAGAAGAAAAACAACAACTCTGGGAGCGACTTCTGCACAGCTCTGATTCAGCCTGACATCTTATCAAGATCAGTAGCTACAACAAGTTCCTTGGGATTGCTCAGATTGTTTGCAACGTGATAGCTGGGTACCAGGCTAACAGTTCTCGGAGGAGGCTTCGAAGGCACATGCAAGTGCCGCTCCAGTGTTTGATGAATGCGGCGTTTGATAGTGCTTCCCCAACAGTAGTGCATGGCATGCAAAAACTGGGAGAAAATCAGAGTCCGTGTTTCATTCTCAAATGTGCTCCTCAAATGCCCGTTGCCTTTCAGGAAGGTTTTCGGGAGACTCTGGATCAGGTACACGTAATCTGAATTATTGAACTCTCCCAAACTGTATGCCAGATTAAAAAAAGGAGTCGGAAAAGGGATTTTAGAAGGCAAGATCTGACATTTAAAATTGCAGTGAGGATGATAATCTCTATAATTCTCTCAAGCAACTTAAAAATACAACTTGAATTATCGTTAGTGAAAATGGTATTTGCCAACATGGCAGCACATAAGAAGGTTACAAGAATTTTGTGTGTCTTCTTGCTTTTTGTGGTGAAAGGTTTCTACGGAGAATGTGATGGAAGTCCTTAGAAAAAACTACTGGAATAAACATGCACTGTGGGCTTTTAGGAAAAATGGGTTGTAAGCTGTTCTGGAATAATTAATGTTCTTCCTCCTTTGAAAAGTCACATTTCTTTATAACCATATTACACAGGTTGCTAGAAGTCCTGATATTTGCTGGTCTAGGCCAAGCAAGTGAAATTTAATTAGTGTGGATGAGTTGAACTATTTGCTCATCTTCTCAAAAATACTGTTGAGACTATTGACTGACAGTTCAGAATATTGCTGAAAATGAACATTATGCCAGGGTTTTTTTTTTTTCAAATACCCCCTACTAGGAAAAGAAAATGAATAATTTGACCAGCGTGCCACTTCGTGTGTATTTTGGTAGATATGCTCAGCTGGCTATGAATTCCCTTTCAAAATAAATACGTATGAATAAATTCATGCATTTTCCACAAAAGCTGACATGCTGCACAAATGCCATTCGGTTTGTTTGAAGTGGGAGGCCGTTTTTACGAATTACTGAGATTGCATCTTCCTGAGTCAGTGTAACCGTGATTTTCAACTATTGAAAATCAATTTCTTTGTCTTGAAATAAAATTCAGTGTAGTTCAAAAAGGTGTTCCCTAAGATGTTTTAAGTAACTCACCATTAAGTACAAAAATACCTTTTTTTCCATGTGTTAAAAACACTTCCAGTCCTATTTTTTTTTTTCTAGAGAATAATTTGTAATTTGTAGAAAATACCTAACAGTCATGTTCATAAGGGTTAAGCCATACTGTTCAGACAGTATATTAGTATTATATTAGTATATTAGTTATTAATTGGTTATTAATAGTTATATATATTATTAGTTATTAATTAGTTATATATATTATTAGTATATTAATTAGTATATTAGTATATATGCAGAATATTGCATATTTCTCTTAAGTTCCCGGACGTCCATCAGTTTTTACAATTCAAGCAAGTACCATTCTCCTTGTGACCGATTGGACCACAAAGTAGTAAGCACACACAAATACTTAAGTTTCTTGGTCCATTCCTTCAGATTTTTGGAATGGAGTAAGGAAGAGGAGCAAGTAAGAAAAATGTGGTTAAAGTGAGATGAGTTCAGCAGCACGGAGGAGTTGTCATTCCTAATTTCAGAGGCTGGGAGAGTCGCTTTTGTTGGTTTGCTACATATTGTTTTGTGATCTTAGGCTCTTTTCTCTGTCTCTTTTCCCTTCCATTTTGCCTGTCTTCTTTTACTGTTCTTACAAGTGCTGTTCTGAGAATGGATTTTAATAGGTCTGTTATATTACCATGCTATTTTGTGCAGCGATATGAAACGGTTCTAATTTTGGTTGCTGCTTCTGGCCATTAGAATAATGCTAATAAATAAGGAACAGCCTACAGTTTGTAATGCAGCAGATATTTTACCATGTTTCTCTTAAACCTGCATAAGGTCAGCACACCTTTTTTGCCCTGTTGTTGTCTTCAGCTTCTGCTAGTCAGGCGTATGCGGGCTACTTTAGGAAAAGAAAGAAAAAGAAGAAATAAAAAAATTAATCATGAAACTTTTTTTCTTTTCAATATACTTCCTAGCATATGAATCATATTACTTATGGAAAGCAGATACTCTCTTAAATTTTGCGTAGATAATTCCTGGATCTCAGTTTCTTCCTTTTGCAAATGCGTGGAGACACAGGATGAGAAAAGTGGGCTTCCTTACAGGATAACTTTCCCTTCTCCTTTTTCTTTTGCCTTAAAATGGCTTTGTTACAATGCAGCATGAAATTTGTCTTCTTTCTGTCTTTTAAATATTATCAATTCCAGGTGAGAGAGACACCTGCATTTCTCTGGAATTGCAATCGAATGATAAGATGCTGCTGGGATGCTGTCATGCTTCTTTATAGCTGGCATACAGAACGTTTTCTGGGCTTTTGGAAAGGCATGTTGCTGAGGGGAGCCTGGCATGAAGGTCATTTTCAAAAAGAATAGAGATTTTTAGGGATGTGCATTTAAGAAGGCCTCATGGCAAATATTGCATGGATTTTTCCTTATACCCTGAGGAAGGAAATCAATAGTTGCAACTGAGGAGCTCTCTTTGTCCTGTTTCTTTAATACAGGCTTCATGGAACAGTATTCCTCTTCTGACGATTACTCTGCTCCTTTTCCCTTGCTATCACAGGCTTTGCATTTAAGAGCATATCTAGTTTGCCTTTGTGGTAATTAGCCAAAAAGCATCCATTTCCTTGTTATCTGCTGAAAGAGGCAAGGCTAAAAATAGTCACTCTGTAATATGTTCCGGCTCCAGCCGTAGCCAATTTCTTCAGACTGAAAAAAGCCGTATTCAGTACCAGCACCCAGCACCAGAAGTTCTGGGTACTTGTATTTCCAGCAAACCTAAATGTCAGTGACACAGATTCCTTCTCTTGGAACCGAAGTCTTTGGCATCGTACAGCGCTGGAGGTCTACAGGCCTGCAATCATTATAAAGATGTCTCTTCCAGTAAGGTGCTTTCCGGGTTTCAAGAGGTACTTGGTTAGTATGGACCAGGGCTACCACTTAGGGACATCCTTCCTGTTCCCAGGGCTTAAGTAGCATGGATTCCTTCTTTTCATCTTCTTTTCCATCTGTAGAGTGGATGTCACACTATAACAGGTGAAAACCTCTGAAAGAGAGCGCAAATTTAACCGTCATGACTTATACTGTGTTACTAGCCATACTAACCTTCTGGCTTTTTGTTTACCATTGTGATTGACCCTGTCAGGGACAGCTCACTGGTGTATAAAAGGGCGTTTCTACATCAGTGTCAGAGTTCGGATGTTAATCTTAGGTTTCTCTGTTGCAGAGGAGAGCTCTGGGAAGCTCACAGCTCTCTCCCTAGCCACCATGCCAGCTGCTATAGTCATGCTGAACACTGCGGGTGTTCTGGGTTCCGCAAAACTGCTTTGGCAACTACCAGTCTGACGAGCTTAAATTTACACAATATGTAGAATGTCAGCACCACAGTACATCTTCTATTTTTAAGCAACTTTGTTCACATACTACTGATGATATTTCAGATCAGTAGACTAGTATCGTCCAACAGCTACCCTGCTGCCAAGGAGCTCCAAAAATTGTATGGTATCACTGAGTACTAAGAAGTTATCCTTGTGCAAAATCAGCACGTGTCAAGCTCTCTTGGTGAAGTATTGATTTCCTGGCTTATTAAAATATTTCTGAAATTTTTGGCACTGCAAAAAGACACTAAAATAACTGTCTGAAGGGTGACAGGGTACATATGCTTCCCTCCAAGTAGCACTTGTTACTTGGGATATAGCCAAGTTCAGAACAAGTTCATAGATGACAAACCATCCATCCTCTATTTCTGGTTCTTTTTTGCAGGAGTGTCTATCTGTAGAGCTCCAGTGCTTCTCAAACTGGGGTTCCCTGTGAGCAGTGAGTGATTTAATTCCTCAAGACACAGGCAAAATTCCAGTGGGAGCTTAACTTAGCTATGTCATGGGGGAAGGAAATGGAGGTATCTCCTGTGCTCCTCACGGGCTCTGTGAGTGGAAGAGATCCTAGCTTTAGAAATTAATTACAACATTACATTTTATGGGAGAATCTTTCATTCTCTGAATACCTCAGATATTCATACATGATATTGAAACACTGCATCAGCTAGTACACAAACACAATCCGGAAACATTTTCCAAAGAGAGAATATTATGCAGCCACCTGCCAATGGCCAAGCCTGGGACATTTTTAAAATGTCTTGGGAACTGAATTCAAATGAACGCCGTAAAATGAAAAAGAATAGTGAGTTACTTTTGTGTGTGTGTTTTTTTTTTTTTTTTTAAGAGATGTAATGTAAAATCCTTTGAATTTCAGTCATCTAGAATGCTTAAACTCACTTGTTTTTACCCTTGGATTAGCTGGATAGAGAAAATGAGACTGCAGGTATCAGAGGCCAGCAAATTGTGCTTAAGTTGCCAATGCTGTAAAAGGAACTTTTAAATTCTAGTGTTTATATTATCTATCTTTGAAAATCTAGTGCAAAGCATTTTCAGTATTATTTTTCACAAAAGCTCTTCTGCAGAATGTTACTTTCCGCAGCTTGAAAGAAGCATAAATGACTAGAAGGGACCAATGCCTAAAATATTTCTTACATACATTTATTTATATGCAAAATTTAACAATTCTATAAAAATGATGTTTTTCAAGCTTTTTATTTTCCATGCCTTCACTTACATATGGACACATCAGCTTATTGCCTTAAGGGAAATATATACTGCTATTTTAATTCTGTCACCATTGCAAAAGCAACATGGCTTTGAGAATGAGATGGTTTCTCTTTTAAATGGTATTTTATCAACAGAATGTAACTTAAATGTCAGTGTTAGTGATGTGCAAAATATGAAATTATTCCTTAGTTATGAGTTTACATCGACTTTGAAGTTTGCAAGTCACTTTTTTTTTTATATGAAGTATATTTCTTAAGTGAACCTTGTAGATAATAATCATACAGTTCCCTGTTATGAGCTATTGTGATATTTCTGCCAAGCTGTTGCCTCCTTTGTTTCTAGTTAGTGGTTTTGGCTGGGATTTAATCATTGTCAGGTCAGTATCTGCAATGCTTCACCAAAAATTTTGCACTGTACAGTAAGCCTGTGCCATCAGTGGAGCTGAACACGTATGTATCTGCAGTGATACAAAGATTTATTACAAATCTGTCCAAAGGTATGTTTGTCATATAGTACCGTGTCCATGTGAAACCATCGTGGGGCTGGTGTGCTTTCTTCACACCTGAGGATGGAATGGGATGATTTTCCTCAGCTACCTTTGTGCCTTGAGTGCCTTGAGTCATGTATCCTGCCAGGAAAACTAAGGGCGCTGTGGGCTTTTTGCCACTCAGCTCCTTCCTTTCCTGCTGCCCGTGGCAGAAAGCTGGAGCTGAGCAATCTTTCGCTGACTACTCTGTAATCAGTAAGGTTTAGGATCAGTGTTACTCTAGTTTATACTTTTGTTTGAGGTTGTTCTTGTATCATATGATTGTCTGCTGCAGCACACGCATATGTATAATATGAAAGTAATATGTGAGTATAAGGCTGGATGAGGTTCTACTGAGAACCCAGTTTCACACCTAGGACGAGGAACTGCCTCCTGCCCATGCAGAGGAGCAGAAATAAATACAGTGTTTCACAGGAGTTGAAGGCCTGTTTTGGCTTGGAGGAGGCTGAGGCAAGTATTCCATGCTTTCCCAATGCCTCACAAACAGCCCAAGATGTCCAAAGATAAGGCTACAACGGATGGTGCAGTACCTGACAACTGTCAGCTCCTCCACGTTTCAGGTGCTTGCAAGCCACGTTTGGTAACCGCACTGTTACCTGTGTGCGTGTGGCTTACGACAGCCTCCACATCTCGACCTCCACTGAGCAAGAGATTTTCAAAAGCCTGGCTAGACGCTTTGCAGTGCTGAAGACACTTCTGGAGAGCCTAGCCTGCAGGTCAAGCACTTTACCTTTATTTTAATTTTGCTTCTTAATAGGTTAAATGCCCAGTTAAGACAGTCCTGTAATCAGTATTGGTTTTCCTCCTAGGACCCTCATAAGGAGATTTGCTTGTCTGTCAGCTGCAGTGGGATTCATAGCCACACGTACACAGGGAGGGGAGTTCCTTGTATCACAGCAGGTAGAGAGCGAGATAATTTGTCCGCACTCGTTCTCCCTCCTTTCCCGCTTTTGTGCAGCACATTTGTGTGAGGGTTGTGTATTGGCTCACAACATGAGAGGCCAAGAGGCCGTCTCCATCCTTTTATGCTCTAAGACATGCAATTTGAGGGTGTCCAGATTTTGGATGCTGGCCTAATCGATGCTGGTGGCAACAGTAATCCAGCTGTTTGTTTATAAAGTGCACACGTTTGCGTGTTTCCAGTGAGATCTTTGTAGACAAAATATCCAGAAAAAAACAGTTACTGGAGAGTATTTAACTAATTTTTAATGGATATATCAGATTCTGTCTAGAAAAATCATACTGCTTGTATGCCTTGGACAGCAATGTCACAGCTGCACAGAAACGGTGAAGGGGCAAGAAGAAATACAGGATTATACACTATACCTGGTGGGAAATAAATGTTTCTAAAACATTTCCCACATTGCATAATAATCAAAGGGGGTAAAAACAGTTCATTAAATGTATCTCATAAAAAATAAATGCCTGTATCTGTACATTTTTCTTTCCAAAAGCTGAGTATCCAGTTTATACAAAAGCAGGGGCAGATGGATCTTTTTTGACAGACAGAATTTCTTTTGCTCAGTGGTCATTATTATACTCTATATTTGGATGTCTTAAGGTACAACTGGTTTTATAGTTCTGCAGAATTAGTGATTTCTCAGTGTTTCTTCTGTCAGCTTCTTATATTAAATGAGTTAAAAAACGAAGGTATTGACAGTTCTTAGTAAAAGAAAACTTTTGAGTGAGCAAGATTTGGAGGCAAGGTGTAGTATAAATTGGAACAGAGAGATTGCATGCTGATGTATGAAATTAAATTTTCTAATAGAGTATAATTAATAAAGCAAAGCTGCTAAATGGAAATAGGAAAGAAAGATAAGTGTGCTTATCTTCATCCAATTTTCTGACACACCTGAATGCTGATAATGTTCTGCATCAAAAGTGATTCTGCACAACTGACTACATATACTATTGATATCCCTGTATATCAATATATATATACACAAACATACACATATGGTCAACTGCTCTGTCAAAATTCTTTCATTTTTTTCTCTCTGGGATGCATTCTCTTTGCTAAGGTGTTGTAATTTAGCTATCTAAAGCCGTTTCCAGTTGGGCCATCTCTGAACAACTTAGCAAATATTGTGTGCACAGACTAGAACTTACACTTGCAAGATAGAGGTGGGTGGCAGTGTAACCTGCGGCAGGAGATTGACTAAAATTGGGGTTTTTGGAGGTCATACAGATTTTTCCCTTTCACTCTGTCTCTTTTCTGTCCCCCACTTTTCCTTTCCTTCTCATCCTCCACAGTTATCTCACTCAGACTTTAGGCGTGCCAGACGCTCCTACTGTTGCCAAGCAATGTCAAGATTTGCTGATAGGAGTTTTGGGTGGCCCTTTCTGGTTCGGATGGAATTACAAGTGAGTTTATCCAGGTCGACTCCTACAATGTATTCTATTGATGGTTCATATTTAATTTTACAAATAACTAACGCCAGAGATAACAAACTTCCAACTTTATTAATGTATTAGGCCAACCACCCTGGCAGACATTTCACAGAATCCTTTCTGCTGTAAGTCCAGAAAGACCTGCCAGAAATTAACAGGTACAGCACCATCTTTCAGGTCCCAGACACTCTGGAACAGTAACTGAGAGAAGTGTGAAGAGCCTCCTTCGCTCAGTCCTAGCCAAAGTTAACGCCAATAACGTATCTATGTTAGGTCTTTGAATACTTCAGTATTGTTGCAGAAATACCCAGCTAACCCTCTTTTTCATGCTAGTGGCAGAATCAGGAGGAACTGTACCCTGCGACATGTAATACAAATTTGAATTACTGTCCTGCTGTTCCCTCAGATTGTGTGTATGTGCTTGAGTGCTGACTGAGACCTTGCCAAAGAGGAAGATAAAAGAAGAAATAGTAATGAATTAGGAAAAGAAACAGCTCACCCAAGAGCTTTCCTCTGTTCCTTCTGCTCTTGGACTGTGTTCAGTTCTGAGGCTTTGTACAGAGCTCCCGTTAATAGACACAGAGAAATTTGGGATTTTAAGGATTCATTTTTGTGAATAGCATCAGGCTCTGGCTTTAGGATTCCAATCTACAGACTGTAGAGACAAATGGGATGTCCGTCCTCCTACAGAATCAATTGAACTGTGTTAATTCAGGTTAAAATACGGTAGTAGTGTGACAACAGCTTTCATGTGAAGAATCTAAATGTAAAAAATAGGCCAGTACGAGAGCTTAACTTCTCACAAGTCCAGACTCTTTTTAATCCCTGGACCATCATGACTACAACAATGCAACCGCTTGAAATTTAAGAGCAGAGGGAGGTGAAAAAATTGTGTGAAATCATTTTGATTAAAAAAAAATGGTTGGGGCTAGAAGCAATGAGACATATTCTGGATGCCAAGCTTATTTTTAAAAGTTCTGGTGTCGTGTCTGAAGGAAGGAAAAGAAAGGATCCACGTTCTCCGAGTGTTAACTATAGCTCTGTTTCTGTGTTAGAAGAAAACCCTATGTTCAAAACTTGGTATAAGGCTGAATCTTACCTGTATTGTAGTTCGTTTTTCCAGCTGGAAAACAGACAGGAGAAATGAGAACAAAAAATATTCATGGCCAGATTTCTTTATGTAAAAAATGAAAGAAAATCCCAGCTTTCTGGAATACATTTTGAATTGAGATGTCATCTTGAAAGAGAAATTTCAGTGTATGTGAGTGTAGGCGGGAGTATAAAAACGTGCGATAAAAATAGCAGACTACATGGAAATCAACACTGATATGTGGATACATACCTGGAGATGTTATTGGGTAATATCTGAGAGAGAAATATGCGGCAGGTCTGTATTTATGTAATACTATTCAAAATGAAAAAACTTAGTTCTCAAATTATATTTCAAGTAATAGATTTATTTTGAATTCTAATTTCAGCTCAGACATTGGCTCCTGTTGTTGCCCTTGGGAGCTACTTAGAAAAATCAAGGTCATTTAGCTACTTTGTATTTGGTGGTCCATTGTGAAAAAGGACTTTTCAACGAAGTTCTTGAAAAGTAGGTACTCTTCCTCAGAATGCAGGGAATAAGTACTACATCTTAAAAGTTTGAATCTGTGATCAAATTGCTTAGAGCACTAAGAAATGGCTGCATTGGAGAAATGACCTTTTAGTTGACAAGAGGTTAATAGGTCAAAATCATGATTTTCAAAACAAGTGGATGTTTTTGTAGGCTCTTGTAAAGCCTGTGTGGATGCAGCAAGCTGAGAATTCTCATCCATGGTATTTTTGGTATCAGAAGCAAAAGGTGATACTTGTAGATTGACAAGATAGGTATAACTTCATGAAGCTGGAAAAGGTCAATTTGTTTACATTGTATAAAATAAAGTGCCCTTCAAGTAGATGTGGTAAACCAACTGGGAAAACCATCACTACTTTTATTCAGCACTATTTAATGATTCTCTTACTGTACCTAATGTCTTCAGAAAAACACATTTCAGATGATGTCTTCAGTGTCAGTTGGTCTTTGTTGTTATCAGTGTGATGCAGTAGCAGAATCTGTCTATGGGAATGAAATTTATGATAAAATACAGCTAATTAAATCCCTAGGGGATTTATATTCACACATCCGATGAAACTGAATCATACAAATATTTCTTATTAAATTGTAGCAGAATGGAAGTGTCCGTTTTCATTTCTAACCATGTAGCAAAAGTCAAATGTACACCTAAACCCTTTTTTCCTGTCTTTCTACCACAAATGAAAAGTAATATAAAATCCACTTTATTACTGTAACAGACTAGAAAAGATACTCTGGGTTACTTGAAGAGAAACACCTACAGCATAGTTACACTCCTGCATAATGGAGTAGGAGTAATGGTGTAGGTTTTATAAATTGATGTCTAAATCACCCAATCCAAGTAGTAGATTATTAAAACTTTTTATTGCCCATTTTTTTTAACTGTTTTTAGCTCTATTTTGTATTAGCAGATAAATATCCAATGCAGTATCCATTCCAGGTGAAAGATGATTCCCACAAACTGTACTAGTTTGTGGCACCGTAGGAAGGGTAAAGCTAGCAAATAGTTCTTCCAGGTTTGACGTATTTAATTACAAACAGATATTTTTCCTCCTTCTCTGTCCTGAGCGCTTAGAACTGCATGGTGTGGCACAGAAAGAATTATCAATTAATACATCCTTTTGTTGTTAAAAAAACAAACAAACCTCTGAATGTCAATTGGGTATTAGTTTGTACTCTGCAGGGGATGTTTATTATATAACAGTAATTAGTTAGTTTTATTAACCTGTATGTAAGTTAGGTTAGTAAATAATTTTTAGGTCTAGTGTGCATGTGCCAATTGTCGTTTCTGAGCATGCCTAACAGCCAATGCATGTGGAAAATGAGCTGTGTTTTTATACATTCAGTGAAGTATATTACTTGCTGTGTAGCCTGTGCCTATATAATCAAATTTGTCTGAACATAGATTGGAATACAGGAATTATTTGGTTTCAGTACTTCGCTCTTATAACCTAAGAAGTTGTTTTCTATTACACACTTCTTCACGTTTATAAATGTTCTTAGTACAACTGCAAGAGAGGTTTCACATGCTTTAATTACCTAAGCATATAATTTGTGGAAAAAGTTCTGGGGAAATACATAGTACTGTATTTTTATCTTCTGTGTCTATACTGGGACTTCTGATGGATGAAGGAAATCAAAATTTGTGAAGGCTGCTTGAAAAGCAGCTGCCTGGCCTAAACAGGGTGCAGTCATTGAACTAAATTGATGAGAGAAAAGCAAGTTATGAACTGATCTATTGATACTATTTTCCAACAAAGATTTCAAACTTTGAACAGGTAAAATACAGATTTTTTTTTAATATAAGTAAATGAAAAAAATTGTAAAACACTATGTAAGAGCATCACAGGTGAAGTGTTTGCAGCCTTAGTGAATTATGTTTTAGATACAGATACACGAGTTAGGAAATAAAATGTCATGCATATTTTATTTGTGGTCAGTAAATTCGAATGAATGTATGCACCTCAGTGACTTCTTGGTCTCTGAACATCTGGGTGATGAGGATGGAACAAGGCCCTTGAAAACAATATCCTCGCTGGTAGAGGAATATGACCAAATTAAACATCGGTAATTAGGGATATGTTCCAATCCGTACATGGGCAGCTGTATGATTGGTGCTGTGTAAATATTACAGAAAGAAACATGAGTAATGAAAACAAGGAAGTGCCTAATTATGCATGAAGTAATTTGGAGTTGCATAGATTATGGGTAGATCAGTTTCAGAAACTAATGGATGAAGTAAAAGTGTCCTATATATCATCCAGAGAAGATGAAGACAATTTATAAACATATTTGTCCAAACCTTGCATATGCAATCATTTTAATAAAATAATAAACATAAATTTCAAGCCTGGGTTTTGGGAGACCAGGTGAGTGCAAGGTAAGTACCTGAAAATTGCTAGAAAGCAAACATACAAGCTGTTATTAAATTCAGAAAAAAAAAAAAAAGTATCCTTTTTAGAAGTAAGGAAAAAATCTAGTTATGTGATCAGCTTGGATGTTTAAATGGGCCTTTGGATGTATTTGTATGCCTATATATAAAGTTACTCATGCACAAGACATTTATGTGGCAAAATTTAAAAGGCAAAGATTAAATGACGTTTTGAATTTACTTCTGTATCGTGACATGCTGCAACAATTAAGTGGTTATGATAGAGGAAGACTTCCATTGACTGCAGCAGGTATTTAATCTAACTCTTCAGTGGTGGTACAGTTATATGCCTCAGCTGTATTTTATGGTCATACAATGCATACTGCTTTTCTTACTGGTCTGCCTCTACTATGTAAGTGCAGAAAATACTGCTATACAGGTGCTTTTTTGTTTTTTTTCCCTGAAACAAAATGCACGGTTGAGGCCACCCATTCTTTAACACAGAATGATTGAGCATTGCTTTGTCACCCAAGTGCTCTTCAGATAATCTGGCTTCTCACACTGGCTTGACAGTTATGTCTTTTCATTAATCACTCTGAACACAAGCAAGTGCCCTGGACTTAGCTACTGTCTGAATAAAATAAATTGAACCTGGCTTTGTTTTCAGTTTTGAGTGTAAATTGAAAGACTGAAGACGGTCATCTGATCTGAGCTCATGAGGACCAGAACAGTTAGCACACGCTTCTTTATTGCCCTCTATTAGGAGAAATCAGTGGTTTTCATCCAAAGAATAGACATCTTTCCTACTTAAAAAAAAAAATGTTTTGCTTTAGTTTTGTTCAGAATGTTTCCTAAGTTAAAGAAAAAAAAATAAAGGTTGAAGGTTTGACACGAGAGGTATTTCCAGTTCATGGCAATATTAATAAAAAAGGGAAAGAAAAGTCAGGTTTAGATGATTTTAGCTGTACAAAATCCAGCTGACAAGAGAATCCTCCTGTTAAGGCATAGCTTCTGGGTGCAGTAGATAGGAGCCTTTCGGAAACAACTCTGTCAAAGTAAATGACTCAAAGCAAACGGCTAGTAGTTGATCCCCAAGGAAAATGAAGCACTATTCGTTTTTGGTTTTTTTTTTCCAAATAAACAAGATTACAAGAAAAAAATATTTGGTTCCATCAACAGTTTCTGTTCCTCATTAAAATAGCCTCGAGGATGCCGTATTTTGATTTCTGGATGGAGATTAAAGGGCAATAGCAGCTTCACCGTCTCTACCTACAAATGGATGTGTTTCTCCTAAGAACCCCTAGCATAAAAACAAAATTCTGTCTGATCTCTCTAATCTCCTATGTGAAGTACAGAAAATTAATATCTTAATCTATTGCTGCCTGGTGGCCCCCTCTCTATTTGTTGGTTATCTTTTTTCCTCCATATTATGCCATTACTCCTTTTAGAAGAAATTATCCTCTTTTATTTATATTGTTGTTTCTTGGCTAGTTAAAAAACTCTTCTTAAACTCCCAATCTTCTGCAACATTTTCTGTCTACATTTTCATTCTTCTTCATTTAGCTCCTTCCTGTCTTTAGGAGACTACCGATCTGAAGCGACACAGGTGTCTGCACAGATACATAGGGTTTTCTGCTTGAGACATTGATCTGGTCACGAGTATGTTACTTTGTCCTACCTAAATGTAGTAACTCTCAAACTTTTTTTTTTTTTTTTTAAAAACCTTCATTTTAGTTCTTTTCTGTCATATCAGAGTGCAGATACCCAGCGTTGTCATGGATGTCCATCTTGAGCAGGTAATTTAATTCCTCTGTAGTTTCATTGCCCAGCAGGAAAAAAATGTTTCACTTTTTTATTCTTCTACTTGTTTTTGGCTTAACTATTTAGCCTGCACATTATTCCAGAGTGGTATCTCTGTCTATTCACATGTTCAGGGCCTGGCCCAGTGGGGGTTGTTAATACCCTGTATCATATGTCTGTATTCAAGGGTCATGGAAGGCATTACGTTTTAGATGGTCAATTTTGTGTTGTGTTTTCAAGTGAGGAAATAAATGCATGAAGAAGCTGACCAGACTAGAATTGGAGAGTGAAATGATGGTGTTCTTCTGCATGCCCTACTGGAAATTCCATGGCACAATCATTTCCAAGCCCCAACCAAAACCAGATTAATCTTTTTTTTTTTTTTTTTTTTCCTTTGTCCATATGTGTCGTATGAGATTCTTCTTCCCTCCAAGGCTTCAAAGTCAAAAGCCATGCTTTTGGAATAATACTTTCTCAACTCATGAAGTCTTCCTTTCAACTTTTCTTCTATCTCTTAGACTTGTTTCCAACCACAGAATTGCAACAATATATGCCTTTGTATCCCTGTATTGGATCCCATGCTTCTGTTGAGATACCTCTGAGCAGAAGCTAATTAAGTCTACCACACATTTGGAATGACATTAAAATTTTTTTTTTCTAGTCTACTGTAGCTGTTTATGACATTTGATTACTGGCCTAGTAATTAACATTTCTCAGGACTGTCATTTCAAGTGAGTGAGAAGAAATCACATCTTACATGCTTCTTCTTTCTGGACTGTCAGTTTTATTTAGCTGGAAAGAGCACTTAGCACATCCAACTCATCATCTGTTTCTTACAGACCTGCACGGAGCTGTGCTGGAGTTACAAAGGAGGGAGCGTGCAGCTGCTCGCTTTTGGTGCGGCCTGGAGGGCATGCCTCATCCCTCACGCTGCTCAAGGCAAGGGAGGAGCCCTGAGTCTCTTCAGTTTTCCTGCTAAATCCAGCACATTTTATGCCTGTCCTGTGACACATATAACGTGTTATATTTAGTGCATATAACATGTTTTGTGCCTGAACTTAAGAATGTCTCTGCTGGGTCAGAGCAAAAGCCATGTCATGAACAGTTACCAGTAATGGGTGGCTGTTAGGGCTGGGCAAGCACCGGCTGATACTTCCTCAGCACAATCTTTGAGTCTCCAGCAGCTTGTAACTCAGAGATTGCTGAGCTGTCCCAGTGTTTAACAGCCCTCAGTACAGTTGTCTTTCGGGAATTTATCCTTTTGAACCCATATGCACTTGTAGCATCCAAGTTCCGTGGTTTATTGACAAGTTGCATGAAGAACTGCTTGCCTGTGTTCGCTTTGAATTTCCCTGTCATATTTTTAATGTCTGCTAGTTCTGGTATTCAAACAACACAAATGATTTTGTAGACCTCAGTCCTATCTTCATTTCTCATTTGTCTCTTCTCCAGCCGTGAAGAGTCCTAGTCTACTTTGCTCTTATTACACAACTTCTTCCATACCTCTGAATTTATATAGGGGCGTAATAGTGGATTTTTTTTTTCATTGTCCTTCCAAAGGAGATTGCCATTTTTAATGAAATACTGTTGCATTAATAGCAATGTGTTACTGGCCTGTTATCCTCA
Source organism: Anseranas semipalmata (assembly GCA_013399115.1). Classification (NCBI taxonomy): domain Eukaryota; kingdom Metazoa; phylum Chordata; class Aves; order Anseriformes; family Anseranatidae; genus Anseranas; species Anseranas semipalmata. The sequence continues at coordinate 59,370 of VXAA01004814.1, forward strand.
CTACTGAGAACGCATCGAATAATAGCATGGAAATCTCACACTGGCCTCTCAGGTGTTTAACTCAGATTCATTTTTGCAAAGCCAGCGTATCAGGTGAGCACCTAACCAATGCGTCAGCCTGGTTTCTGCAGCAGCGGAGTTTGTGCAGAAGACGTCAGGGTTTCTGAAATAGTCTGACCAGCTGCCCTGGGAACACTGGGCTCTGGCATCCCCGGGCAGCTCCCGCGGCTGGGACGAGTCACCGCGGAGGCCCTGGCAGGCATCGGGCTGGGATCTAACACACTTTTTGTCATTTTTGTCACCACAGCAAGCCATGGAAATGACACTCGTGAAATGACAGAAATTGCATTAATTTCAGGCAGCAGCTGCTGAGGATACTGGGAAAGCATATTTTGTTTTGGGAACATCATGTTTGGGTTTCCAAAACAAAATTTTGAAGGATTTCTGTTCCATGAAAACTTTAAATGTTGGCTTACCTCCTGATTCAAGATTTTTCTTTTTCTTGAAAACACAAAAATCATGTAATAAAGATTCAGATTTCCAGCCGGCTCTACTTAGGCTTCAGTTGGGAAATTATTTCTCTTTTTTTCTACATGTTATTGGTAAGAAACTTTATTACATCTATGCTTTTTGCAGTTGCAGTTCTCTCATCACTGCAATGATTGGTAGTATCCCAGTGTGTTTCTTAATTTTTTTTTTGCCTAATTTCCTTTCATTACTTCCTTGCACAGCTTTCAAATAACCTAACTGCTTTTTTGTGTACACCCTTGACATCCACAAATGTTAATGTTTTCCAGTTATTTCGTAGCCAAGCTATACCTATTTGTCTTGTGGACTTCTGATTACAGAGTAAATAAGCAGCTATGGAAAATACACATTCTCTAATGTATATTAGTAGGAGCAGATGGTGCAATCTGTTCATCGATGGAGTTCAGTTTCTAAAACTCATTTAAACTCGTTTGCAGCAAATACCACTCTGGTACCGTCTGTCATGGAACATGTGCAAAGGGAGAAGTCCCATTTCAGGTTGTTTGCGTTTCATTGCACTAAGGTGTTTATTTTGTGTGTTACGCTGGGTATCACATACCAGAATACCCATCGTAAAGGCATGTTATTTAAATCCACAAGTCTGTGTTCTGTGTAATTTGGTATTTTCTTATTGTTTTTCATTACTCTATTCTGTTTAAATCTGTGTACTGCCAGTCAGTTTTTCAAATTTAGTTTTCATACAGCCGTTAATAGAATTTGCACTTGAGAAGAAATGATGGCAAATTATTTTCTTAATTTGTGAAATGGAGAGGAATTTCAAATTAATTATAACAGTGTTTAGCATAAGTTTGGCATTTTTCCTATTGTCAAAAAAGAAGTTTCCTCTTTCCTTTGGAATGGAGGATTTTCCAAAATTATTCCAACACCATAAAAGCTGTTTGCGTTCTGTTTCTTTTAAGCCAAGGGCAGAAAAGAATACAGTGTATAGTATCTGTTTCCTTCAGCTTAGGCAGATCCTGTAACCTCTAAAGCAAGAACTGAAGTCTGAAATGATGAATTGCCATAGAAGTCTTGAGTCTCTATGTAAGTTGAAGAAACAGGCTAGCAGACACAACTTTCTTCTCCCCACTTACCATGAACACAAAATGTTTGCAGCTCTAGGTACAGATGTTGCGAGCAATAAAGATGAGAAAGTGATAGGTAATTTATTTTCCATTTCCTTCAGCACTGAAGGATGTAAGAATCCTCCAAAATCTTGTGTAGTTAAGAAAATTAAAGGATGCGGTGGAGTAGAGCAAGTACTTCAAAAAATATTACAGAAATAACATGATACAAAAGTGTCAATTTGGAAGAACCTGCTGGGCTTTTTAGACTGTTCTCTGCATTTTGAGAATTAAATGTTTGTTGCAGCTGTTTCTTTCTTTTAAGTGATTCTGTTTTCCACTTCTTTCCTCTAGAGCATCCTTAGCTCCTCTGGACTTAGGGCTAGAATTTAAAATTTCATCTCCCACGCAGTTTAAACACTGTCCACCAGCTCCAAAGCTGTCAAATGTCACAACTTTCACAAAAAGTAGTTTGTTTTCCCTGTTCTCTTAGAAATGCTCTTAACTTTATTTTTGTACAAAGCCAGTAATTAATCCATGAGGAAAATGTACTTTAAGGTGATAGTATTTTGTAAAAAGAAAGATACGTCATAGGAGACGTAGGTTGGGAAAATAAAAACTGTTATTTTGTAAAGTAGTAAGTATATGTGATATACAGTGATTGTTCCTAAAAATATATAATGTATGCCACTGAAAAAAACGCACATGCCCAAAAATTCACACAATTTTGAGCTGACCTATATTTACTGCTGTGTATCCTCTCCAGACAGTGGTATGTGTATTATTTAGTACAGAATACTCCCCACGTTGGTGTCAAACGTCTCGATATCTCTAATCCCAAGCTACTTTTTATAAAATTACAAATTTATTAGCGTTTCTAAGACAGGTTGTTTTACACTGGCATTTGATATGGATTTGCATTCTGAATTAAAAATTGTAGGATGCTTTGGAAAACTGTACTCTTTTCTCAAAAATAATAATGTTCCAGTATATTATATTTCAGGTTTGGAGTACTGATTGCTAGATTTGATTCCATGCAGTTTTATGACAAACCAATGAAACTTGTACAAAGCATCTCTTCTTGTATATGTATATATTTTGAACTGTAGTTGTAGGTGTAATTAAGAAAAACTACATGGAGCACGCTTTAAGATAAAAAGGTCCTGAAGCTTCTTTCAAGACTTTTTTTTCTGTGGAGGACTTAACTAAATTACACATGCGTGGAGTCTGCTTTCACACAGATCTTACGGGCAAACCCAATTATACAGCTTCCTATTAGGGAAGCTAGACAGCATTTGTGCTTCAGCCATTAACTGGTTTTGGAATTTGTCATGCCAGATGAATCTGTAATCAAATCTGTTGTTTTTTTTATTTAATAACAGAATAGGTACAGCTTCACAAAGTCTGGGTGAGTTTAAGTGTATTCACAAATAGCAGACACTCTTCTGAAAGTCTCTAATTAAGAAGAGATTACTAATGTAGCAGAGCTCAGTAGTGCATGGAGCTGAGTTTATTTCTTAACAAATCCAGTGTGTGTTCAAAAGGTAATGTTCTGAGCTACCAAGCTTATGTTTCTTGTTTTTTTTTTCCCCCAAACAAAGGCAAAGTTCATTTTAAAGTTATATTTTTAAAATTCAAAATTAAATCTTATGCTTCTGGGCTCAGTTGCCTCAAAACCTAGGCGTTTCTTAGTTGTGCCTTTTGGTCATCAGCATGTTTTTAAAACAAAGGTTTGGAAAGGTTTTTTAAAATGACTTTGAGAGTTGTAGCAGAGCTTGAAGCCGAGTCTTGAGCCAGAGCTTCCACATCCTGAAGGTATTTTCAAAATTATTGTGAGATGTTGTGTCAAGGGCTAAGGTTGATACACCTGTGGCTGTGATGAGCACCACAAGCCTCAGAGATGATGCACAAAAGCCAAAGAAGGCTTTTTTTTTTTTTTTTTTTTTTTTTTTTTTTTTTAAGAAAATGATAGTAACATTTGCCCTCTGCAGCAGGATTTCAAAGAACAGACCTCGAGGAAGGTGACTCGAGCCGGGCTGAATGATGCAGGGCTGGTGTAAAACCATCCTTCACACAGCCCAGAGAGCAGGATGACGGCTCACCTCTCCCCATCGCCATCACCTCCCAGCCACAAAGCAGCCCAGCAGCTCCTACCTGTATTCCTGCACCCTGGGCTCCATCCACACTGCTGTTTTCTGCCTCTGGCTTTGCCATAGCCACGTGCCCCCTCGCTCTGCTCGTGGGAGCACGGTCCCCACTCAAACGATAGCTGAGGGATGGCGTAGCAGCAGTTTTCAAGAGGAGGTGGGCAGGTGGGCACTGTAGTGGGAGAGGGAGCTGGGGAAGCGCTTGTCTCGCGAAACAGGAGGAGGTAAAATGTGATTAAGCTATTTGAACAAATAGAGCACAGTGGCAGAGTGCTGTACAGTTGGCAATGGAAATACAGTTGGCTGAAAGAATGATGATCAAATTTAAGAAAAAAAATCTCTTCTGCTTTAACTGATGCATCTTTCAGTCTGCTCTTTGGTTTGCTGTGCTTCATTTCTTTTTTGCGGCTAGCACCAGAAACTGGTAAGTTTTTCCCATTAGAGGATAAGCAAGGCTGCTTTTTCACACGGACTAAGGAGAAAGACAGGTTTCTCTCCCTTTGTGTGCTTGCTGTGTTGTTTATAGCAGAAGATTCCTAGTCTTGCTGAGAATACGCACCTTGTCTTTTAACCTAATGCTGATTTCGCTTTTAAGTGTGTTTTCAGAGGTCAGTTAGGAACAATTTGGTTCTCTTTGCTTCCTGAAAAGTGCTGGGTCCGTTAATTCAGCAGCTTAGCGTGAGCTTATGGTTAAGCCATTGAACAGTAGATGAACTGTGCAGTCGTACCTTTTAAGCTACCAACGGCAGTGTGTAGTCATTGACACATTAACTCATATGCATGCAACGTGCTTTCTTGGAGCAGTTTCATTTCAGTGCCCTTTGCAGGAGCCCCTTGCTGGTTGTTTCCAAGCCTATTTTAGCAGAAGGGAGGTGGATGTCCTCAAAAAGACAATCCACTATCTGGCATTTTAGGTCTGCAGGCTAAGGAAGGAAGAGGCAGGGAAAAACCTTAAGAATCTGAGGCAGTGAGGTTTTCTAGGGAAGTAATCCAAATGTTTCCCAGCTTGCCACAAACTGTTAAATTGTTTACAGTAAATTTTAACTGGAAGATCCCCAATGGAGCCAGATGCTGTGGCTGTTTGCAGAGCTACAGGGGGAGTGATGAGGTATCTGGTAAGTGGCGTTTTAGAGATGGAAGTGCCTAGTTGGAGGCAGAGCGCTGGCAGCTGCAACTCCCTAAAGACATTGTTGAGCGAAGGAGAGCGCTGTTCCAGTTGTCACTGGAAGAGGAGAAGTAGCAAAGAAGCTGTAGATTTTTTTTTTTCACTTGGGGACTCTTAGCCAACAGTCTGCCTCTTTCGTTACAGCTTTTGTTTAGCTACCTGAGCAATTTCATCAAAGAATTGCAGAGCAAGTTGACTAAGCTTGTAAATTGTCTACCTTTTTACCAATAATTCAAGTCCTAGGCTTTTCAGGATTTGTTAAAGATGTGGCTTTTCTGTCTAAAAGACTCCTTCCTGAAATTCTGGTTTCTTGTTGCCTATAGCAAAATGTAGCAGCAGTGTGGATCTGCAGACACTGGGTTGGAGGTTAACCCTGGTAGCAGCTAAGCACCACATAGCCGCTCACCCCTGGTGGGATGGGGGAAGAGGAAAGAAAGAGTAAAAGCAAGAGAACTTGTGGGGGGAGATAAAACATGTTTAATAACCAAAGGAGAAGTGGGAGAAGAGAAAAAGTAAACAAAATGATGTAAAAGCAATAACTTACCTCCTCCCACATGTAGACCGATGCCCAGCCAGTTCCCGAGAAAAAGGTGGCTAACCTCCCTGAACACCCGCTTCTCCCCTTCTTCTCCCTTTCTTATTGCTGAGCATGATGTTGTATGGCATGGAATATCTCTTTACTTAGTTTGGGTTATCTGCCTTGTTTTGTCCCCTCCTAACCTCTTGCATACTTGGGGGGAGAAACAGGGATACCCCGGGTGCTGTGCAAACAGTGTTCAGCAATAACTAAAACATGGGTGTGTTATCAGCATTGTTTTGGTCACAGATCTAGAACACAGCACCATACAGGCTGCTATGAAGAACATTAACTCCATCCCAACACACTGGCAAGAAATGTGTAGCTTTTTGTTGACTGGATTTGCGAGTCCCTATTACTTATTGCCATTGTTTTCAAAGCAGCAACAAGTGAAAATTAGTTTTGGCAAGAAAACAATTTTTTTATGATTTTGAGACAATGGATATTTTTTATTTTCAATTTTAGAAATAACTAATAGTTAAAAATTTAGAATTCATCTTCTGAAATCTAAATCTAAGTGTTGTCTAACAAAAAGACTTTATTTGTTATGAAGAAATTTGGGGACTGAGGAAAATGGGAGCAGGAAAGGAAACTGCATATTTGAAAATGGAAGTGGGAAAGGAGACTATATTTAAAAAAACATAATAAAAAGGCATAAGCATATGGTGATTCTTCATCTTTTTTTTTTTGACTTGTGACAGGATGTTTTTTATAAATGATGTAGCATACCAAAATTGACATTGTAAGCATGAAGTATGACTGGATACCCTTCAGTTAGCAGTACACCAGAGAAAAATCTAGATTATCATTTCATGATTATAATGGTCATTTCTGTCTTTAAAATATATAAGTACCTGAAGGTAACTTCATTTTTATAGATCTATTTTGTCTTGTTTTTTTTACATTAGGAAGTCAGTTCTTTTGTTTCCCCTTATCTCCCCAGGCATCCAGGTCTGATGCTGGAATTAATTGGTTTATGACATCCAGGAAACCATTCAGGTTGAAGTTTTTCTTAGACAGGAAATGATTTATAGGTGCAAGTTCCCAGCACAGGCACACACGCTTTCAAACAGGTTGCTTGTTCGTGTCGGTGGGAGCGTGGGCAATCCAGGGAAGCCAGGATGGACCTGAAGTACAGGACCTGGTGCAGCTACCCCAGAGCAGGACCCCTCAGAGGGGCCTCAGAGACTTCCTCTAGGAGGGAGAGGGCTGGCAGAAGGGAAAGGGGAGTTCGTGGTGGAGAACAGGCTGGCAGAAAGGCTGATGGTGGGAAAGGGGTGGTTTGGGGGTGATTAAAAATGAGCTCCGCCCTGCCATTCCCCTGCTGTAAGTGGGGTGAATGGGCAGCCGCCCCTTGCAGGAAGGGCAGGGTAGCGTAACGCAGCTGATGGTCGTTGAGACGTGGCAAAGAGCAGTCGCTGACACTTGCAGGTCCCCGCCACCGTTCTCCTTCATTCCCATGGAGGAAAAGAGCAAAGAGCTGCTCAAATTGCAGGCTTCCCTGTAAAATTCCTGTAACTGAAGGCTCTCTTTCCCCTGCGGGCTGGGCTGGAGTGCTCTGCCAAGACCTCTGTCTGGTAGTACCTGAATTTTGGGTAAGCACAGGACTCTGGACTGCATAATTTTCAGTACATGGCATAGCATGGCAGAGATGGGAACGGTGCTTGTCTTTTAACAGTGCTGTCTTTCACCCGTGCTGTTGGTTTTAGCAGTCTGCATTTCGTCAGTGGTGCTTCAAATACTTTATTTCTTGGTTGATTGTGTGGTTTTGTTGATTTTGTTTGTTTGCAATTTAGAATAAACTGTTTTAGGAAGAGGCAGGACTTGACAACATCTGGCCGTGAAGCAAGAAAAAGCCTTCAGCCAGCAACAGGGGGGATAAAACTATTCCTTATGCTTTTGCCTTAAAAATAATAAGCACACTTCTTAATATGTTTTTAATATGTTTTTAAATAATAAGCACACTTCTTAATATGTTTTTGCATGTATTTAAGCTCATTTATGCATTTTCAAGAAAACTCCCCCAAACTATGCAGCCATTTATTTTCTTTTCCGGCTTACCTTTTACATTGTCTAGCAGCACGAAAGAGGAAGTAGTGGTGCTGAATAGTTATCTTCTTTTTTTAACAGCAACAACTATGAAATATATGTGCACGGATATGTATGTAGTTAAAATTGTATGCCATCCTTTCTAAAGGAACTCAGAAATTCCTGATTCCCCAAATCCCACCTTTGCTCTGATTTCTTCCAACTTGTAATCTCTTCTACCCAGCATACCTTGTCACCCTGCCTCATCTCACGTCGGTGCTCGAGGTTGCCTGTGTGCACTGGGCAACACAAAAGCACACTGATTTTACTTCAGCCTAGCTTTGGGCCTTTTTGTTGCTGGAGTGAGCCACGAATGTAACTGCCCAACTACAGAAATGCACTGTGTCCTGCAGTTTTACCTCCTTAGAAATTAAGATGAACTGCAAACAAATTTGTATACGTGTAATGGAGCTCGTGTGGATGCACGCGTGCCCTGGTTTAAGCCTCAGAGAAGACCACCCCCTCTGGTTCTGTTTTGGTTTGTTCTTGAATTTGGTCTTCTTGCTGGTGTTGGGATCTGTGTCTGGTTGAGGACTGGACAGAGACGTCTGTGGTGTGTATTAATAAGAAAATGTAGAAAGTACAGTAAGAACCAATAAAGAAGGTTTTGTTTCCCTTCCGGGCACTAAATGATTGACTATGATGATTGTCATATAGAGAGGACTGCAAAATCTTGACATTTAGAGCAATTACAGAGCTGCAGACTTCTCTGCCCTTCCAGCATATGGGAATTGTAATAAGAAAGTCTTCATTTCTTTGCAATAAGTATGATTGACTGTGACAGGCCTTCCCACTGAGGCACGGCATGCGTGACAGCAGTGGAAGGGGCTTTTCACCTGGCACCAGGACCATGCTGGCTTGAACCAAGGCCTCCAGGGAGGGCAGGGAGGATGCAGAGTATTTCACAGGGCTGAACAGTCACTGTGAGGGCACGTGGAAGGAGAGGGCATCTGAAAAGGGTCCTTATTACTCCAAAGAGGGATAATAAGTAAAGGGGAGAAGCAAGAACGAAACAGCTGGAGACAGCAGCCACTTATAACCTTCATGAACAGTCATATTTCATAAAAGATATCTCTGAGTTATGATTCAGTAGGACAGTAGGACTTTTCTTCTTGCAACAAGACAAGACGTGCTGAATTTGCGTGTTGCTAGTTCTTATATTTCAGAATATATGACAGATGACTTTGCGTAGCAACAGGTTATCGTCAGTCTGATGAGTTAATGTGTGTTTTTACAAATGAAGTAATTCTGGTAATTTCCTTTGCTGTTGGTGGGTGGGGGCTTCCATGGGGTTGTATTAGTAGGATGTGCCCCGCAGGGTGATGAGTTCCCTTAATTCTCACAGAATTACAAAAACTTTGACAAATTTCAGCATCTCTTAGGAATATTCGTCTCTTGTCTGTCATCAGCTCACTTGTTCTGTAGTTAATACTCCTACTTGGAAGAAAAGTCAGAAGAGCCGCTGCCTGAACCTAAGAAAGGTGTGGTCCAAACAAACACAAGAGAAGTAGGTGGGAAGCTGTATTGGTACATGTATCACTTCTTTTGAAACTCTCCTTTTGTGCAGCAGTGAGGTTGGCTCCTTCCTTGCTAGTACCCTGTATAAATAAAACCAAGCACAAAAAGGTATTGAAACTTTTCAGTCCCATGCTTAAAACAATTTCTTTAGAAATGTCAAGAATTCAAGCTCAAGCAATGCTTCTGATTAATACCTGCTTCTAATCTCTGAAACACTTGTTTTGTGACAGAGGATTAATCAGAGGAAATCATCTATTCTAAAGGTTTATTTTAAGGTTTATCTTTGTTTTATTTTCTCGTTGCTCAAAGGTTCGTGCATTTAAAAGCCAATGAGCATCTCCTCGTACAAATGTACATATTGCCTTCATCTGTCTCCCTTTATGAGTCTGCTGCATGTTGACAAGTCCTATACAATTATTTCCAGCCTGCTTGAATATTTTTTCCCTTATTCAACTCTAGTCACAATGACAAATCAGAGTTGCAGTATAAAATGTATTTTGCTGGGAAATGACTGTGGTGAATTTGATGCCATGCTGGTTACTTGCTGTATTTCAGGGCAGAAGAGCTATATTTGATCTTGGGGGTGGAAGAGAAAACTACAGTGTGCAAGCTGGTGGCTGCTCTGTCGTTAATTTATTGGCAGTTTTGGAAAAAAATCTGCATTCTCTTTTTATTTTTTAGGCCAGATATTAGCATGAGTTATGGTGTTAGCTATTTCAACAAGAGCCATATGGAAAATTTAAATCCTCAGAGAGTTCTTTATAGTTCTGCTCCATAACTAAGGCTTTTAACTGTCACACACGTGCAAATCATAATAAAGAGTAATAGGTAAAAAGCCACTGCTCCTTTAAATCACTGTCACCAGTGACTCAGAACGTCTATTGATTTTTTTTTTTTTTTTTATTCCTACCAACAGTTTCAATTAAGATTCAGCAGATCCACTCTGAGAACACCCTGTCTAAAATGCTTCATAATATTTTTGGTTTAATGCTGCTTTTTAAATTCTGTTTAAGAAATGAGCATTTTAAAGTAGTGTTATCTGTAACATATTAAAACATCAGTCTAAAAGGCAAATATAATGGCTAATTCTCAGCTTTTGTTACAAATTTGTGTGTGTAATTATTAGAATATGTGAATATATATGTTTTGTTAACTTTTTTGAAACAACAGCTATATACATTTAAAAAATCAATTATATTCACCCAGACATACTACGTTCTGAATATGGGAAAAATATGGCATAGTTTTTAAAAACCCCGTACCATATTTTCACCGCAAATAGTGTCTGTACCAACAAATCATCTGGATAAAGTGATTGCAGGGTATTTGTTTTTACCCTGCAATGCACTAAGCAAATTTCAGTGCTTCAACACATCAACAATTTGGTAATTTGTGACCATATTCAGCCCGGAAATCTGGCAGAAGGAAGGCAATCTGAGGCTCTGTCATTCTCCAGGAGATTTTGAACACTTCAAAAAATAAATGAGAAGGGCAGCCATTAGGGAGAAGGAGAGCAATGTGCATGGGTAGAATAAATGCATATTAATAAAAAGGTTTGCCTCGTGAGTCACTGTGCTTCCCATTTAGATTTCCATATTGGCATGTGGCAACTGCTGTAATTGATTGCATTAAAAAGTAATACCAGGGGTGTGATGTGTTCTTACTTTTCACTACAGCAGTTTATCAGTTAGGAACAGGAAGAGGAGTCAGCACCGTATTGTTAGCCAGTTTTCTAAAGATGAGCCGAGATCTGTGGATCATAATTTGGAAACCATTGGCACAAATGGAAGAAATTTTGAAATACAACACTGATATCTCTGAAATTTCCACCTGAGATGCATATATTTGTAGCTGATATATTTGTTAGTTGGTACCTGTAGATCTTTCTGAATTTTTCTGTCATTCCTCAAACAAACTTAGATATACGTTTTCACTTGGGGGGGGTCCAACCTGTTTCCTAAGAAGGCAAGAAGTTTTCCCTTGCTTTCTATATTGTGTTCTGGGGAACTGCCTATGTTCTATGTAACTTCACTGCCATCAACCTTTGGAGGCCTCAGAGAAATGTATTAGTTCTACGCATTTGGTTTTCTACTGTTTTGCATATTAGCAGTTTGCAGGTTAAAATAAAAACACTGAAATGCATATCCTGCATACCAAGTCCTTTTAAGTGAAAATTGTTAAGAAATAAATTGCTGGTGTTCTTCTATGTGAAAAGGAGAAAAAAAAGATTAATTTCTGGAAGCTGCACTGAAATGGGTGATGAAATTTCCTGTGTTGTAATTTTAAAATGCCAGAACAGGAAGAGCCCTTTAGCATTCAGCGGTGTGAAGTTCTCATTACGTGCTCCAAGCTAAAGAGCTATCGGTTGTTTGCATGCTTAAATATCTAATTTATTAAGAAGTTAGAGGGGGGTCACACTACCATTATAAAGCATTTTCTTCTAAGAAAATGTGTTCAATCCGTATTTTCAGTCTTCTGGCATTTCATTATGGAAGGGCTAATATTCTTTGGCTGTCTTCCTGAAAAAATGGAGGATATTGTACATTGACCATGGTAAGAGTAATGAACATAAAGCCGCATGCAAGGGGGATTTAATCATGGAAAAATGTCACTGCTCTAAGCCTAGTGTTCCCTGAGAACAGGAGACTTTCTGATGTACTTCAGTACCGTTATGAACCTTGTTTGTCACTTACCTATGCTGTAGCTGTAATGAGGAGGACTCTGGAACAACATCGCAAAACAAATTCTGGTCCAGTGGGTGGTGCAGTGGCCTAAAAGGAAAAGGAGAGATGAATTTCCAGGCTGTGGTCTTCATCGGTCACAGCTGCGCTCTTCAGTTTTGTGTGAGCCATTGAGTGTCACCAGGACATGAAGGAAAGTAGGGGATGGGTGGTTGCTGGGCCTCCTTAGTTAATGTCCTACCAGAAACTTAAAGCGTTATGTAGGTGTTCCTAATTGCTAATATGGAAAATCTTTTTAAAATTTGGTAAATAAAGCTTGTGGCTTAGTCCTCAAGGTGACCATCCTGATGCTACTGAGAACATGCAGCAGCACAACCCCTCTCCTGCTCTGTTTCAAAGGCTACTTTGGAAGGCTGGGAAAGGGCAGGAAGGAGAAAGAGAAGAAGAGAAAGAAAGGAAAGCTATCAGAGAAAAAGAAGGATACTAGAAGGTCTGGAGAAGGTTCTTTTGGAGGCCTAATGGTGGATCACCTACCTGGTATTCCTTTGCTGTCAGGTCATGGGAGATTCAGATACCTAATTCTTCTCCAGGAGTCCCTGTCTCATGAACAGAAGCAATATCTGTAAAAAGGTTTAGCACGGAACGTATCTCTGCTTCCTTTACTGAAAGGAAAAGAGGGAGAGGGGAGAAGTGAGGTGAAAGATAGGGTACAGTGAGGGAGAGGGAGGGCCACAAAAATAGGAAAACTAGTGAAGAACTGCAAGAGAAGATTGAAGAAAAAAAAAAGCCATACTATATAACCAGGCTTTGGTAAAAAATAAAAAATATTGAGACCAAACAGAAAAAAAAAAATCAGGAGATGAGGATGTGGAGAAAAAGATTTGGACAATATTGATTTAGCTTTCCTGTAATGTCTTTGCCTCTTTGTGAAAGTTAAAGAGTTTAGGAGACCTTTGGTAATGAGATCAATAAAATCTTTAAAATCATTTAATTAGATTGAAAGCCAGAAGATAAACTCTTGTGATAAAAACTTCTACCTTTATTTGCTAGAATAGTGGTAAAAAGGGTTTACCACTCATTTACCTTTAGATTGATTTTCCTTCAAGCTAAGAAGAAAACATGCTACATTTGGACAGAAGAAGGCATTGATGTACCTTGTGCTGATTTAGAAATCTAGAATACAAGGCAATGGTCACTTAAGGTTAATTAAAACTATAGAACAAATGATGAGTTTGCAAAGATTCAAAAGGAAGCAGGTATATATCTGTGTATGAGACAAAACTGCCCACCGCTATGGTTCAGCAATACTAGCTATGAAAGATGATTGGTTTTATTTCCAGTTGCTATAACAAGAGAATTTACCTCTGAATTTAAATCTTACTTCAAATGTAATTTATTTTGGTTATTCAGGCATCAAATCAGAAAGTGTGCTGATTTTAAATTTATTTTTTGGGTGTATGCTATGTTTTTACGAAAACAAAAAGAAAGCAGTGACCTGAAACAGTGTTTTTTTTTTTTTTTTAAAGTACTGTCTGTTTTAAGACATTTGTGTTTTTACATTAGTAAACATTTATTTACATTAGGGTCACCATTACGGCTTTTTCTTTGCAAAGAAGCAAATATCATATTATTGGTGTAGAATGTTGGTCTTACATTGTGTTTAGTGAAAATTGACTCTTCTGCCTATAACTGATACCTTTGGAAACTTCACCGGTGGTAACAGTTTAGCTTTATCTAAATATTAACAGGATGCACCATAAAGATATATTCTCTGCAGGGTCATTAGCCTGTACCTTTCTAAACCTTGGTTTCTTGCATCTTCCTTTCAAACGGTAATTCTTGACAGCAAAGTATATGGAGCTCTTTTTCAAAAGTATCCTAAGTAATCTTTAAGTTACAAAGAGATGAACTTAACAAAATATGTTCAACTCTACGCTTCTCATAGTCCTTCCCCAACAGGACTAAAGGTCACCTTTTGTCAGCTGTTTCATTGAGACTTGATCGTACATTGGTTTGAACCTGGGTGGATTTCTCTGTTTTCATGTTTTTAAAAGTGCTTTTCAAATAGTTATTTGTGCTCTGTTGCTGTATTATAATGCCAAAAGAAAGGTCACGGAAATCTTTATTTTTACATCAAAATATCTAAGAGAAGGTCATGGAGTCTGATCTTGCTGTTGTCTGGCTGTCAGTAGAGGTAAATTGAAAGCTTTTTCAGCCCTCAGCTGAGTAAGCTGGGAGATTTGGGGTTCGTTTGCTTTGGTTTTGGTAATTTTTAAATGCAAGGGCTTTGTTTCCATGTGAGTGTGAGGCTTTTAAAGTCTGTGTTCAGACACAGCTTTTAGTATCTTCCCTTCACAATTGCTTGGTTGTCAGTATTTCAGTATGTTCCATAACATTTAGTGTCCTAATAATCCACAGTGTCCTCAAGCAAAAAGAGTAGGAAAAAATTCAGAAGAGTGCATTTGTTTTGCCTTATTTGTTTGCAGCTCACCTTTGATAAGGGATGGTTCATACTTGCAGATTTTTAGAATTCATTTTGAGTGTGTGCTTGTCTGAAGCTTTTATTAATTCTATTTTTCTTTTCTTTTGAAGATTACAGATAGAAGAATCTTCTAAACCTGTAAGGCTATCGCAGCAGCTGGACAAAGCAGTAACCACCAATTATAAACCTGTGGCTAATCATCAATATAATGTAAGTAGCTTTGAATACTTTCCCTTCTTCTAGCCAGGAGATATCTGGCTCAGGACTCCAGAATAGCAGTGCTGCTGTCAGCAGTCCAGGCTTTTTGTAGGCCTTTGCTCACAGTAGGACACAGTCTTTGGAAATCTTCCATGTTATCTGGTTTCTCCCATAGTTTTTCTCCTGGGTATCTTCTTTCTGCCTCAAGACCCACATCACCCTTGGGGTTAAGGTCTGCCAATTCTTACCCTCTCCTTACTGCCTTTACCCAAACCTTTTCTAATGTCTTTACTGCTTTCTTCCTCTAGTCTTTTTTTGAAATGTAATTTTGAAGTTTGGGGATAAAAGGCAATTCTGGCTTTGTTCTATAAGATGTGGAAGCACTCCTTTGAGCCAAATAAAATATCACATGGAGGTGGGTAAAAGACTTGAAAAGAATCTTTATTTTCTAGTCCTTTGCAGGAACTGACACGAGTAGGAAAGAATAACAGCTGATAATTTTTCACAGTTTCATACCTTCATAGTACGTGTTATTTGCATCATTAGCTTTGTCAATATTACACCCACGCTGCTGTTCCAGATCAGTTGATGTACATACAAACTATAATGTCCTTTTTCTTAAAGATCCTCTTTGAGTAATTTGTATGTATGCATATATAATCACTGTTACTGTTGAATGTGAGGAATGTTAAGTCATACTAAAAATGAGTCAGTGTGTTAGTCATTTAAACTTTTACACTTTTTATTAAGATTTTATTTACATAAAACAAATGATAATATACTGGGTGATATTTAAGCATTACTCTGAAAAGCATGTCTATTTCTACAGAACCCAAAATAATCATTTTTGTCTCATGGGACTGTTTTGTAGTAGTTACTGTACAAAGTCTGATCTATACATAGATAATCATAGCAATATAACTATTTCAGTTAAGGGAATGACATTTAATCAAAATAGTCACACTGGTATATCCTGCCATGTGAGTGCAATTTTGTATGAGTATACTGGTGTTTTATGATGCTATTGTTATTCTCCTTTAATTCTGGAAAAGGCTACAGTGATGTACAACTTCTCTTTTTAATGAGATTCTGTGCCATTTCACTGACACTAGCATAATTACAACAGTATAACTTCACCCTATAGACAATCTTTGAATCTTTATTCCAGTTTCAAACTGCTATGGTTGTATCGTTACAGAAATTTAAGTCTTGTGTATAACTCAGAAAATATAACCAAGATGTAAACAGGCCTCTTAAAAAGTTATGATGCTCTTGTGTACTAATTGTAATGTTCTTAGCAGTTACATAGCTGTCCGTGTCCATCATTGGACAGAGTGTTTAGTTTTCATATCTGCCTTAAAGATGTTCTGATGGAAAAAGTGTATGGGACATGCTTGAACTTGGATCATTCTTGGCCTTGCCTTGACTCTAAAGACCCAGGCAGGACTACTTCCCACAACATCTTTCTTTTCATTAAGTCTTTTATTAAGGTTCAGGCTAGATGGCTCAAAGGATGTTACACTGGGAGAACAAGTCCATGAACTTTTTAAACCCCTTCATTAAATCTTTCTGGTGTTTTCAACAGCAGGTACTTTCTTAAATTTACTGCATTGCTTGTAATTATATGACAGACCTGTTCGGTACTAGACTTTTCACAAGAAAAAAGGAAAAAATGTACAAACTGCCGTATATGCCATATATTCAGTCATCTTCTTGGGAGTTTCTGAGGAGAGAACAAGCATCTACTAAAATAAGAAAGAAAGGGGTAAAATTTCCTAAAGGGAGATGTGATAGAATATTAAATAGGGCTTAAATGTGACTGCTCTACGTACTCCTAAATGAACATACAAATGGAAGGAGGAAGGAAAAAAATTACGTGTAGATGGGAAATCATAGAATCATGGAATAGAATGGCTTGAGTTGGAAGGGACCTTAAAGATCATCTAATTCCAACCCCCTGCCATGGGCAGGGACACCTCCCACTAGACCAGGTTGCCCAAAGCCCCATCCAACCTGGCCTTGAACACTTCCAGGGATGGGGCATCCACAGCTTCTCTGGGCAACCTGTTCCAGTGCCTCATTACCCTCAGAGTAAAGAATTTCCTCCTAACATCTAATCTAAATCTCCTCTCTTTTAGTTTTCCCTTGTCCCTATCACTATCCGCCTGTGTAAAAAGGCATTCTCT
>VXAA01004815.1:8110-163299 GCA_013399115.1 Anseranas semipalmata
AGCCCGGGATCGGGAAGGGGACGTTGTTGCTGCCCCCGCTGGGGTCCGCCACGCTGCGGTGCGGGGAGGGGGGGGCGGCGGAAAATTGAAAACCTCAAAGATTTTTTTAAAAAAGGGAATAATTAAATATTTGCGTGGATGTACGTCTCCGAGGGGAGCTGCGGCTGCCGCCGCGGTGCCGGAGCCCCATCGGTGCCGCCCCCGCCCCGGGTGCCGTCCGTACCCCCGGCGGGAGCCCCGCAGTGCGCTTGGCAGCCTGCGGCCCCCCCGTGGCCCCCTGCGGCGGGTGCGGGGCTGCTGCCCCCCTTCCCCGCCCGGCCTCCCCGGGGCAGCAGCACGCTGCTCTTCAGGGTGGAGTATTTGGGTTGAAAGCTCGGCCTTCGCTCCTGGCCGAGGTTGCGTGGTGGTAGAGGAGGTGAAAACCACGGAGGTTTCACTGGAACCCCAGCTAGGATTTCCACCCAGGAGATCCAGTTGCCCAGGGCAATAATAAACTAATTTATCCCGTGATAGGTGCAGAATTTGAGAACCGGCTTGGAATTGCGTTTTCCAGCGATTCAGCATTTGTCTGCATTGGGTGGCACAGGGGGGTGATTGCTTCAGAGCTCAGCTGATCGCAAAATATTACAGTCTTTAAGGCAAACACAGGGTTGTGCATAGGGAAAGGGGGAGGCTTTGAGAGCTGATTGTATATTTCATTTCTGAGCATAACTGTAGCTGCTAAATATACCCTCTGCCACAACAACAGGGAGATGTTGAATAGCTACAATTACGTGGTGACTCTGTATGTCAACACGCTTAATCACACCACATCCTCGCGGCGAGCCAAATGAGAGCCTAACGCAAACAAAGAGGAAGATGGGCTCCTTGTTAGACCTGGGGTCAAACACCTGCCAGCGGCTTCAGATACAAACGTAGCTTTGCATTTCCTCTATTGAAAGCACAGCTATTTCCACATATGCCCATCAGCTGTGCTCCCGTGTGGTCTGTGGATGAAAGGCACTCTTCCAGCCTGCCGCTCATCCCTGGGGAAGAGCCCCGGCTGCGGCAGGTGGGAGCAGAGCGAGTGCGTGTGCCAGGGCGCCAGAAATCCCGAGCTTTTCTTCTGACTCTGAAGGAGTCTAGATGGTTAACGCAGATGGTGACATCTGCATTGGAGATGATTAAAGTCGGGCACAGAATCCTATCCTGTTACCCATCTGTAATCTCCAACAGAAGAATATGCAACGCTGTGAAACATTTAAATTCTGTTGCACTAGAACTGAGGCTGATAGAGGGAATAGAAAATTCCAGAGTTGTATCTTCAGAACGTTTTTAACACAAATTTGGTAGATTGCAAAGTTATAAACCCAGAAGAAAAGTTAGTGGATAACAGTCCAGTGCAGATGAGACTTGACACAATTCTATCTCCATAATTGCACCAGATACAGTGTAAATGAAAGAGCAGTAATGAACAGTGCCAAGATAAAAATAACATCCTGGGAAAAAGGGTGGAAAAAACCCCAGAGAGGTCTTTTCTTAGCTCTCATTTGAAAGTACAACTGGCAGTTTTAGGAGCGTTGGTTTTTGAGTATCGCTTTAGCTTTGATGTTTCCAGATTCTGATTTAGGATGTCTGTGAGGACTATGTAAACAATTTACAATCAATGATATTTCTATGATAAATTAAATGTGAGGAGCCCTACTCTGCAAAATCAACGGAAATTTTCTGTTAACACCAATAGGGCAAGTATTGTACAGCAAATTTAATGCCACAACTCACTTGAGTAAAATTACTGTTTACAAAAGATTTCCACCAAAATTGCTCTGAAAAGCTGTAATTCAAAGCTCGATGGTGGTACTGTGACAGAAAGATGTTTCTGGCTCTGCCAAGAAAATGAGGGTGAAGTGTGGTATCAAAATCAGCCCCACAGAAGGTTCGAGGAATTGCTGCTGCATTTGGTAGTCCAGGAGAGATCCTTGTGAGATGGACTCAACCTTTGTGGATCTGTGCTTGCTACTCCAGAAACCTTCGCTCAGTCTGTGTCCCCCCGCATGCTGGTGCACCACATCAGTTGCCTATCCCTGCCCAGAGGGCCTCGGGCAGCCCCGCCACGCTGCCTTGCCATTTTAACTGTAAGGTTCGGCTTTAGATGTACAGATGTTTACATTTGGTAATATGATTTAGTTTATAACACATAGGTACAGATAATACCATTTAAAGTGGCCCAATAGTACATACTTTGAAATGTCATTCTGTATTAATGGACTACAGAGTCATGGTATAGTTGTAGATCTAGAAAACATATGATCACGTGGCATAGGAAAACACAACTCAAATATATTAGTATTTATGTCATAATTAGATTTTCCCACATGTGATTCTCTTCAGCTGAATTCCATGTATTACTTGTGATCTTGGCTGAAAATATTGCTAAGCAAGGGCTCACTCACAGCCTAGGAGAGTTGCATGAAATGGCTGTGGATTCAGGATTTTAAGTGTACTTTTAAGAATTTATAATGTGGTTATCAGCCTGATATTTCAGTTCTTTGTCATCTTGAAATCATAGCACAAAGAACAAAGTAGGTTAAAAATTTGAAATTGAGAAAACTAGGTTCCCATCAATTCCCAGAAATAGGGTAATATGGTGTCGATTATTTAAGTGCAAGAAGAATCACAGAGCTAATTACATACTAGATGAATTATTTTAGATTAGATTAAATTAAATGTCGTGACACAAATTCACTTGGCTATTTAGTCTCTAAACTACTACACTAGAGGGAATGTTCGTGTGCGTGGATCAGAGAGCAGCTGACAGAGTTTCACAACCCAAATGGAGCACAACCGTAGTGGCACTGGTTACAAGAGAGGTTGCACGGGCTGGTCACAGCGGTTCCTGGTCTGCCGGGGAGATGCTTAACTCCTTTTCAAAGTTCACATGCAAATTTGCCAATAGGAGCCCTCTCCGGAGACAATAGCATGATTGTTTCAGACTAGTATATTTTACAGTTAGATACACTGTTTTACTTTCAGCCCTTCCTTTCCAGCACTGGTAGAAGAGAGCATTAAATTACTTGATGGGAGCAGCAACAGGTCGCCTTGCTTTGGAGTTCTCCAACCAATGAAATATGTATGCATGAAGGTTATAATGCGCAGTCCTCCAAGTTTAGTAATTAAACAGAATTAAAACTACTTCATTTCCTTGCCATTTTAGCCATGATACAATTTCCCTGAAAAAATATACAATGGCATGTGTTTCCTGATGGTAATTCTGGCTCTGAAGTTGAATTGCACGGAATATATATATTTTTTTCTTGGATTGTAAAAAAAATAGGAAGCTGTATTTTAGTCTTCCTTAAGGTTTTTTTGGTTGAAGATTGTTCTTTACAACATCATGTTCTTAGCTGACAAGAACATACAGCACTGCTACAAGAGGATGAAACAGGTCAGAAGAGATTATCAGGTGATAGCTTCCTCAGCCGGTAACTCCTGACTGCGGGACATCCCGCCTGCCACAGGCATTTCTGTGCTACCCAAACGCTGCTCAGACAGGAAGGGTAGCTAGTTCTGCTTTAAAACACCTGGACGTTTGGCTCCGTGAGCGAGGTCTGCTTCTTGCCATCCTGCCCATCTGCAGCGTGGCATCTGTACAGTGCCGAGCACCCTGCGTGGCTGCTCTTCTGTCCAGCATGGTGGTAAAGTACTTTTGGTTTTGCTTCTCAGGGCATTAATGGCTTGCATACTTAATGCCAAATATTCAACTTTATGGTAAAAACAGAGGGTTAAGAAATGTAAAGAGATAAAAAAAAAAATTGAAAAATCAATTAAAGTCTGGCTGTTGATGTAACTTTTTCCTTCTTTTTCCTCATTCTGTGTCATGGGCTGGCCAATATTCTAGGAAAGTGAGGAAACCCCGATCATAGTGTTTCCTATTTGGACAAATCATTCACCTTTTACACTCCAGAGACCCCCAAATCCAGGCTGTGGAAATATGTCTCTCCTGACTGCTGCTAACTTGAAGCTCAGAGCAGCGTTTTCCAGTCCTGCCGGGGGGTTGCTGGTGCCATTAACTCACCTTCATATGGTGGGTTTTCAAACCAAGCAATCGCAATAGTGAATTAGACGTATTTGGGTGGAAGTGGAGCATGCTGCTTGGGGCTTTCACAGCGCAGGGCAGGGATGACTGCTGCGATGGGAGCGGGCCCGACCAGCAGCGCTGCTGCGTCTTCCGCATTCATTCCTACAGCAGGCCGGCGTCAGACGCGGGAGCGGAGAGGCCTCTGAGATTATTGGGCAATTTGCTGGCTCGGTGTCTGCATCCTTAAATATATCCTTCAGGCAAATATTTCTGAATTTAGATGATTCCCCGTGTCAGGATCTATTAGCGGTGTGTCAGGGCCCTGAGCTGTTACCGTCTGAAATGTTGGAGGGTTTTTTTCACAGCTGGTTAGCTGATGCTCGTGCTCTGAAATCTAGATGGAGTCTTGTTTTGCAGGAAGCACGGTTATTTATTTTCCGTTTTAGAGAAGGAATGTGAGAGGAATATAAGCTCCATTCAGTGAATAGTTCTGCCTGCTTTAGGAGCCATTTTTCTCCTTTTCTCTGTAAAAAACAAATAGTTCTTCTACTGGCATTAGTCATATTGATCGATACCTTCATACTGGAGATTTTCCTGATCTTATAGTACAAGTTGCTTGATCTATAGTGAAAGAAAACAAATTTTAACTGCAATTAGCCATGAAAAATAAAAATAAACATTTCTGAATAGTAAGATATCACTAGAGATACTTTAAAAAGACTTCAGTGTTCCTGTAACATGGATTTTTTGCTACTTAGAAACCATTATTTTTAGAATTAAGCAATATTGTTGTTGTTAAGCATCACAGACCACAATTGCTCCCCATGGTAGATAAGAGGAGCGAGTGTGGTACCTGAGTTATTGCTGTATAGCAACTGCTCACAAATGCAGCAGGCAGTTCCCTGAAAGTTTTCAAATATCTCTTCTGTCATAGAATCATGGAATGCTTTGGGTTGGAAGGGACCTTAAAGATCACCTCGTTCCAACGCCCTGCCATGGACAGGGACACCTCCCACCAGACCAGGTTGCCCAAAGCCCCATCCAGCCTGGCCTTGAGCACTTCCAGGGATGGGGCATCCACAGCTTCTCTGGGCAACCTGTTCCACTGCCTCACCACCCTCAGTGTAAAGAATTTCTTCCTTATATCTAATCTAAATCTACCCTCTTTTGGTTTAAAGCCATTACCCCTTGTCCTGTCACTGCACTCCTTGATAAAGAGTCCCTCTGTCATTTCATCTCTAGCATTGGTCAGTGTCTGATGCATCAGGAGAGGATGAAATGTGATTGTCCCGTGTTCTTCCTTTTCCCTCTTGCCAAGTTTATTTTGGGGGGGCAAAAAATATAGATATATAAAAAAATCCTGGCCCCTGCTGGTTTATGCAGTGAAATAACTGAATATAGTATAAATGTGGAGCAGTAAGCATACAGTAGATGTGTTCCTTCCAGTCTGTTTCAAAGGATAACAAAGTAAAATCAAATCCCTATGACACTGTTCATATGGTGAAATCCTTGGGGAAGAGGGAGGAGTTAAAGTTTGATACATATCATATGCAGAAGAAGTCAAAGAACCTGTTTTACTTGCGTGTGTCATACATGAGCTTTGGCCACCTCAGGAAATAGGTCATTATAGCTCCTTCCCCTTGCAGGTATGTGACTTGTGGATTCACAGGTAGCAGCGAATCTCAGAGGTAAGGCAGTTTACTAGTTGATGTCTCAATAACGCAACATTAAATGGGACTAAACAAATAGGCAGTATTATATGCAGTGGTTAATTCTTGTTGATCAGAGACCAGTTTTTGCTTGATTTATTTTTCCTTTTGTCAAGGTAGTTCACTGAGGTACATTTATAAATCCCAGATTGTTGCAATATTGCAGTTTAAAATGATGTGAATGCTCTAGAAGTCATGAAAAATATTTTTACAGTTTCATCTTTGTTTTCATCTCAGCTACTTGTGTTTACTTTGCTCCGTTTACAAATTCTCTACGTCCCTTTTCCTTTCCTGTTGGTGTTCTCAGTATTGCAAACTTATCTTGGATCTGCAGGTTATTTCTGTTCTTTACCTTGTAACAGAACTGTGAGGGGTTTTAATAGAGTTCAGCTGACGAGTTTGCTTTCCATAGGCTTGTAGAGTTTGCCTTGCTCCTGTGTTTCTTTTGGCTTTGCAATTCCAGCAGTGTTAAAACAATCACTTGATTACAATTTTAGATATAACACGGATACAGAGGATCTAATCTTTACAGTTGCACGTATATAATTGTGTAGGGCACGGAGACCTAAGCAAAGCACAGAAGCTGGCCTTGGTGACAGGAAGGCAGGAATGGAATAGGATTTGCAGCCAAATCACATAAATGGAATACACGACAATCTGGAACAGCTGGGGCTTCGTCTGTCTGTACGGCGGTCTGGAGCGAATGTCTGGCCGCGACTCCAGCACCTTGCCCCTGCGACTCGCGCATATGCCATCCATGCTGCTAGCTGCTAACCTGGCTACAAGTCAGGCACACAGTGCCAATTTTAGGGTTTCTGCTTGCAGTCTGAGTTCCCGTGCGCTCAGCGGTTCCTGCCCTACTCAGACTAAATAAAGCAGAGTCGACCTGAAAATAACGTGCTCTGCCTTTGCCTCGGAGCAGGACAGAACTGCACCGGCGCAGGGGTTGTAGGTATTTGATGGTGATAACAGGCCAGCATGGGTTTGCACACCATCTGGAGCCTGCCCACGACTCAGGGTGCCTTTGGGTACAGAGTTCCCACCCGCTTGGTTAACAAATCCCGCAGGGGCTGGTGCAGCCGATCCGCCTGTACGAGGGGGAATCTCGCTGCTGTCTTCGGCTGGGCCAGCTGGGGTGCTTGCAGGGAAGGTGGAGCCGAGCTCCTCTCACAGGAGCATGGAAAAAGGGCACAAGGCAACAGTTCGGAGGTAAAGCAAGGGAAATTTGTGCTGGCTGTAAGGAGAAAAAAAGAGCAGGGGGGTGCCTGAAGCCTGGAAGAGTTTGCCCAGGCAGGCTGTAAAACCTCCAGCCTCAGGGTTTTTCAAAATATATTTTGCAAAAGTCTGAGTAACCTGACCTAACTTTGAATATAGACCTGCTGTGTGTTAGACCTCTGGGTGTCCTATCCAGTCCCAAATTTTCTGAGGTTATCTCTGCTGCAGAGATCTAAAGGCAGATTTATCTTGAATGCCTTGTTTATTTACCAATCAGTCTTCCTGGCTAGGCTTCACTGGCTCATTCCTATCTCAGGAAATTGGAGAAAAAATCCTGCTTCTTCTAGCGTCAGCTTTGCATAGGACCATTTGTAAGTTCTCCTGCGCTAGGCCATGTGGAGAAAGTGTTTTATGTGCCACAAACCTGTTGAACAGTTGCCCAGAAGATGCAGACCCTCTCCTGTGGGCTATATCCACCCAACTGCAGAGCCCCTCCTCAGCAGACACCAAGTGTGGTGTGAACATCTGACTTCTCCATCAGCGCTGGGACTTCCAGAAATGCTAAGCACCTGTCACCTATGGGTGACATCACTGTGAGCTGCGGAGTGCTTCTTCACTCTGTGAGCAGGCCATTTATTTTTGTGACTAACTAAAGAATCAAAGTAAAGATTCTAACGTCTTTGTTCTAATAGCCACAGCTTCTCAAGATATGGAACTAAGATAACATCTCAGGTGCTGTCTTAATGTGTCATTGGCTATGTCTGTACAAACCATAAGACTGTAAGCATTCATGTTTCATTTTGCTGTATGTCACATTCATTGTCATTATTTAAGATCATAACGATGCCTGTGCTGGCCCAGATTAAACATCTGTGTGGCCCAGGATGCTGTGTCCAGAAGTGCCCATCACCCTGATGCGGGAACTGTGGTTACCAGTGGCTAATAGTAGTATCTTGAAAATTGTGCAAGACCAGGATGAACACAAAGTGGTGCTTCATCCAAATGCCTGATTTTAGCTCTTTTTCAATATCTTGGCCTAAATTTCATTGTCTGCACACAGGGAGCATAACAACAAAGTTCAGTATACATTTGTATCTTTATATAGCTACCCTGAAAAGCAGTTATACTGCTGTCGATTTGATTTTGTCTGTGTTATTATTTGGGATTGACCTAAAACTGAAACCTTGGTTGTGCTGAGGACCCATAACTCCCGTTATTTCTAAACTCAGAGTTAAATAATTTTCCTGGGGTGAACATTATAGTACACTACATTTTCAGGAAAACTGTGGAAGTGGTAGACATTTCAAATTCAAATTTCTTTCCTTAGAGCTAAAATTTTAATTTGTGATATGCCTGAGCTTTTTTCAAGGTCGGTGTTGATTTTCCATGGGAACAACACAGTCCATGTCCTGTAAAGAATATGAGACTAACGTTAGGGTGATGCTGCCAGCTCTGCAGAAATGCTCAGCTGGGCTTTCTGCATCTTGTCTCTGAAGCGCATAAGGTCTGCATAGATCTAGAAGCATGCCATAGTCATGGCTATTTTAGAAGGCAGTACACAGCACTAGCTGCAAATTGAAGCTGGCAGAAAAAGGCTGGCTGTTAAGCTAGAGCTGTCAGAAGCTGCCATGACGTTGGTTGGATACTTGCTTGATTCACCCGTTACAAATTAGAACAAGGCAGCTTCTCGGAGTCTTTGTACATACAAAGGTACTTAATATTTTTGGAAATATGCTATAGATAGGAGGCATTCTCAGCTTCAGCCCTGATTTTGATTTTGTACGTGTTTCAGTATACGATTTCAGTATAGCTGTTTGCACTGTGCCCATCAAACAGCTCACCAATTTCAGATCTGGAATTTAGGCCCATCTTTCTGTTTAATCCTAGTTATTTGTTTAAGCTATTTTTGTGGCGTTGTGTAGGCTATAGGTCAAATTCAGTTGCTTAGTCATCTAATCTCCTACTACTTCTCTGTGTAACTGGTTGTTTGCACTCACATATCCCAGTACTGAGTTGTTAGAAGGAGCAGAGCTGTCTTCCCTGAAGATAACAAAAGATAATGAAGCTATCACTTCTCCTGATAGTCCTTTTCTGTACTAGTCACTCTTCTTGCTTAGAAAGTACTGCTCACTTTTATATTTTTGAAACATTTCCTTTTTTGTTTTCTGTAGCTGAACCTGTTTTCTTGAAGTGAACCTGTGAATGTAGTTTAAGGAGTTGTGCATCCAGCGTCACTTAGAGAGCCCTTTGCAGTGGGTAAATAGCAAACCTTGACGAGGTAAAGAAAGCTGCCTACTCTTAGCCTGCCCTGTGGCTTCTTGCCCTTGTGGTTCTGGAAGGCCGGTGGTGGCTCCTGTGCTCCGGGCATGCTGGAAGGCAAGGGGCTGCAGGTTAGCAGGAAACCCCTATGAATTTTCTAGGGAAATTTTGGTAATCATGGTATGGAAAAACAAAAACAAAAAACAACGGTATGGAAAGTATTATCAGTGCATTGACATTGTTGGACTGTGAAGAATTAACAGTTACCGAAGGTCCTATATTGGTCACAGGCTATTTGACATTTCAGCTTGACAGCTATGTATAGCACTTGAGCAGTGGGGAGCGAGGACTTCTGATGGACAGCGAGAGCTACGCGTGCAGGAGAGGGCGGCTGCACTAGCCACCAGTTGGTCGCCCTACGTGTTTTGCTCCATCTTGTCTCTAGGCTGCGATCTCTTCAAGATTGCTGTGTCTGAGATAACGTTACATCTTGGTGTTTAAAGCTTCTTTTTATCACTTTCTTCTGTTTTTTTATTTATTGCATACTTCAGTGTAAGCATCCTAAAATGTTATGCCCAAAAGAAATTACTGATGCAATAAAAAATTGGAAAGCTCTTCTACATACAAATAATGTAATTAAGAGAGTGATTACTGTTGTTATTAATTTTCCCTATACTTCATCTGACTGCAGTTTATTTAGCTTCTGAACTTTGGGGAGGAGGTTCTGTCTCTGTGTACTGCATAAGCAGCCATACTATTTTTAGTCGCAAACTGAAAGGTAACTTCATCTACTTAGGAAATTTCTCCTGTATTTTATAGGAATTTCTTCCATTTTTGGTAGGATGGATCACTCTTTACATTTATGCTCTCTGATGTTAGGGTTTCCTTTTGGTAGAATTTCATTATGGTACTGTTGGTGTTGTGCGTTTTTTTTAATGTATTTAGCTTTTTAATAGTACTTTCCATCAGTTTGCTGCAAAGCTCTCACAAGAGAAGTGACTTGTTAATTCACCTGTACACACAGGGGAGCTGAGGACAGATTTGTGACTTGCATTTGGTAGGATTGGTCAAGGGGAAAAGAATTAGGAATACCAAAGTCTGAGTTAAATGTTGCATCCATTAGGTCACTCTGGCTTCCTAAGTATAAGACGTGATACATTTTGGGTTGTTTTTGGCATTGACGTAAGTGGCTGACGTTTGTCTGCAGAATTAAGAAAGGAAAATGAACTCTTGTTTGTCACCTTTCACCAAGTTTTGAAAAATGAAATCTGGCCCTCAGGTTGTCCAGCAGCTAAAGGAGGGAAAGAGAAAGGGAAGAATTGGACTTGCAAAAAACTGATTGCAACAAAGCCAGTTTCCCGCTGCTAACTGCCTGCACTGGGCAGCCTAGGTATTCCCCTTCTCGAGCTTTGTTTCTGTCTGGCTAGTATCCGTGAGACTTCATTCCGAAAAGAAATCAGGATTGCAACCAATGTCATCCGTCAGATAAGATTGTGCATGTAAAATATATTAAAAAAAAAAAAATGGAAAAAGTTCTTATTTTTACACGACGTGCAAGGGCTGCATGTGCTGACACACGGACTGCAGCCGTGCAGCCCCACCAAGGAATCTGCAGCCCACGGCACGCTCGTCCCAGCAGACCCCTGCCAGCAGCTGCCACTGTCACTTGCCAGTTGTTTCAAGCTGTTTAAAGGTGACGTAACGCGTCGAGGAGATAACACGCAGCTCTTTGCTCTAGAGGCAGGGTTGAGCTAATACTTCCCTAATGCCAAAGGCCAACACTGTAGGTAAGTGCAGAAATGGGGCAAAGCCCCTGCTCTTCTCTCTGCTTGCCCATCGCCGTTTCCCAGCCGCGAGGGGAAGCTGGGGATCGGGACCGGTGAACTGGCGGCAGTGGGAGCAGGATGCAAACATCAAGCCAGGTCAGCAGTAAGAATGAAGTGAAGCCAGGGCTCTGCTGAAGGGTGTCAGGTGGCTGAAGATTTTTGTAGTCCAGCTGAGATAAGACAGCCAATTTCTGTAACTTTCATCACTCATGACCACATTAATACAATAGGTAATTTGGAAAATATTTTTGATTCACACTGATAATGCCTCTAAGCTTTTGTATCCCCAGTGAGCTGAAAGCTTACTTACTGGGGTGGAGATTATTGCAGTCCTGAGGGCTTGCACTGAGTCAAACTTGTTT
Organism: Anseranas semipalmata; assembly: GCA_013399115.1. Taxonomy (NCBI): domain Eukaryota; kingdom Metazoa; phylum Chordata; class Aves; order Anseriformes; family Anseranatidae; genus Anseranas; species Anseranas semipalmata. The sequence continues at coordinate 19,539 of VXAA01004815.1, forward strand.
ACTGGGTAAATTTGTCTATGTAAAGTGGACCTACTCCAAGCCACACATAATACTTCTGCCAGAAATGCATTGAAACAAGCACATTCATTTTAAGGAAGCTCTAACCAAAGTGCACCATGTTGACTGTCATGTGTTTATCATCAGGTTGTGGTCACGTCATGGTTCCAGAAGAGTATAACCACTGATACCAAATAACTGAAAAAAAACTGGAAAAAGCACCTCTTGCCTAAGGAGGACTGTTCAAATGAGACGTGGAACACACAGGTCACACCAGATGGTGTCCCTTAGGGACCAGTGCAGTACCAGCACAGGAATGGCTTGGGCTGGAAGGGACCTTAAAGATCACCTGGTTCCAACCCCCCTGCCATAGGCAGGGATGCCACCCACCAGACCAGGTTGCCGAAAGCCCAATCCAGCCTGGCCTTGAACACTTCCAGGGATGGGACATCAGCAACTTCTCTGGGCAACCTGTTCCGGTGCCTCACCACCCTCATCCTGAAACATGTCTTCCTTATATCCAATGAAGAACTGAAACTCACTTCTGCTTTCTCTGTTGTTTGAAGCCTGTTCAGATGCTTGGCCTATGTTCCTGATATGGCTCACAATGGTTATGCCTGGACCTATCATGCTCTGGGTCTTTGCACTCTTGTTGGTGAGGAGGAGTTGTTTGACAACCACCAGTTGATTGGAATTGGTGTAAAGCAAGATGCAGACAAGTATTTCTTTGCAGGAGATCCTTAATATCATACAAATAACAGGCTTTAACTGTCAAACAACAGAAGTATATATTTCAAAAGTTGTATTTTGAAAGGTGTACTCAAAAGTTTGTTTAAATTGTAGTTTATTTAAGAAATTTCTTGCAGCTTATGTTCAGAGCTGTTCTCTTGAAGCCACAGATGAAACAACAGCCAATCTTGAAGCCTACAGCCCCCATAAGGAAAGGCTGTCAAAATGCGCCATGGAAGAACATCAAAATGAGGTGCTGGCAAGTTAAATTTATTTTATGCATGTTCAGAGAGTCTCAAGAAAGCATAAGTGCTAATGCTAGGGTTGCTGAATTATCAAAGGAGTACAGCTATATGCAAGAGGATTAATTTTACATGCTTCAAGCTAATAAGGCTCCACAACCTCTGATGCAAATCCACAAATGAGTTAAATTTAGTAGGCATTTTATTTTGCCTTTGTTTTGAAATGGACACTATTCTTGCTTACAGCTTGGCATTCCTCATTTGTAGTGCTCGTTGTAATGTTTTAAAAGTTACTCTAAATTTGATTCTAAAATTGATGTTTTTTGAGATTTTAATTTTCAAATTCAAGACTTGATACACTTCATCACATATAATCCTACTGAAGCATAAGAAACTATACAAATATAAAAACAAAACTCTCATGCTGTAATTATTAGAAACTATTCCTTGTGTTAGACTTTAAAATTTGAAAAACCTTTTTTATGAATGTTTGATTCAAATAAAAGTATTTTAGATTTTAGAGATATTAATGTTACTCAGACCATTCCAAATATAGCTTTGGTCAGCTTCCTTGTGCAGGTGTAGATACTGAAATGTTATCCCTTACAGCTGAACCCCTCAAATCCCTCATCTGTGAAGCACTGTGTTGCAAATTATTAACTGAATATTCTGGAAGTTTGCAGCTGTTTATGTCATTTAATGCAAACAAATTGTAGATAAAATATGCTAGGACATTAAATATTTAAATGTTCTTTTCAGATAATAGTTCTGTTTATTCAGCTTGAGGAAACTACAGGGGAAGTTAGCACATTAAAAACAGGTATGATGCAAGAAAACAGAAGGTTTTGATTATTATTTAGAATAAAATTAATAAGCAAATAGGTCTAGAATAAAATTATGGAAGATTGCTGTAGGTCACTACAGTGGTACATTAACATACTAAACTGTTTGGAGTATGACACGTTTTCCACATCAGAATTAAACAAATAGCAGCTTAATGCATTAAGTCATTTCGGTAACATCTGCTCTGTCAGTTGCCTCCGGGCTGGAAAATTAAGTATTGTGGCAAAAGCTGCACGGATAGATCCAGCAGCTCAGGATTTAATGCTCCAAGCGGTGGGGCCAGTTTTGGGTCCTTCGACACCAGTCACATTGGTGAGATGCTTCTGGCCCCTTCATCCCGCCTGGGCTTGCAGGAGATGTTCAGTACTGGGCACGTCACTGCTGTCCTTTCTCCTCCTGCCACAGCAGTAGAACTGGTGAGTGGCTTGAAGGGGCTGTTTCTGGTGTTTCTGGTGTGTGCTGTTGTAGGTCACTAGCAACCAGGAACAGGAATATAATGAGCTGTGGGAGGACTTTTTTTCTTTCTCTTTTTTTTTTTTTTTTCCCCCCCTAATACTTTTCCCTGTTGCAAGGACTACACTGGGGAGTCAAACTCCCCAGATTATTTGCTCTTCCCAACACCCTGGGTAGGCAGCCTTACGCCAACACTCATGTGACTGTCATTCTTGCTCCAAAGCAAGGTGTTCTAGTGTATCTCTAGGACTTTAAACAATTTTCTACTATTTTTTTAATTACTGTAGTATCACCAGTTTACCAGATACACAAGATACACATATTCTGCTACTATGCAAGCAGAAGTGAAAACCTTACACTTACCCCTGAGATGTAGCTATCAAGTAGGGCATGTACACATGCAGGAAAATTGGGGGACAAATTGCAAGCAATATCATCTGTATTTGTAAAGTAAAATACAACTTGGAGCTTCTTTTTTGCCATTAAGAATTTGTGTTGTTCATATGGGAATGGGATGAGGAGACTTAAAAATGGTAAAAACTTGTAAACTTTTTCTGCAACTATGACAGCTATGAACAAATAATAATAAAATAAACAAACAAAAAAACCACCAAAAAACACAGATTTCTGCATAATCACTAAGTTCCCAGGGATGGTACTTAATTTAAAACATCAAGTATTTCAAGGCTATGATAAAATTGTGAAACTTAACAATGCTTCTTATATTGCAGTCCCAAAGCTGATACGTGGAAGAGTCAGCCAAATTTCAACATGCAGATAGATGAGCAGTGCTAATCACATTGCCTAGCATTTGAATTGCAAGGGAGCTGTGCAGCACGCAGAGCCTCAACGCTGGCTACCTGTACAGTAATGTCTGTGCCTGAGATTGTGCCCCATAGGACGTGTGGTTCAGTGGGATCAGTATTTACTGTCATGACAGCGTTACTACAACTTTTCTAATGTCTGGCCCTGCAAAGTGCAGTGTTAAATGTTTAACATTTTAAAACACACGAATTTCTTTGTATGTGTGGTTTATGCATAGATTTAAAAAGATGGCATTGCTTTTCCACTTAACTGTGACTTTTTGATGGTGGCATCTCCAAGGTCATTGTATGTCTAATATATTATTTGTAGGATTGGAATGAAATTCCTCCTGAACTCTTTGGGTCTGTCCTGGGGCCAGACTGCTGCAAATCTGAAGACAAGCACTGTAAATGGAAATAGGCATATTCATTGTGACTGACAGCGCTATGTAATAAGAAATGTATTTTGACATTTATATCTTAGAAAGAAAGAAATGTCATTTATTTAGCCATTTATATGAGTGTGTCTGAAATTTGATTCTGTTCTGTTAGAATCCAGGGGTCTAAAGCTACAAGTTCAGATCAGAAATGTTGCCCCCTCACCAGGACATCCCAAGTTCCTTATGGCAGATCCAGAGAGAAAAGTTTTGCCTTATTACTTGTGTAGTGTAGTACAATATTATGATGGAAGGTGGCCTTGTAAAAATCTCGATTGGCAAAGATTGTGCAAGTTAGAGGTGTTCAGCAGCACTGAATGCCAGGCTGCTTTTCCATAGATGCTGAATATGAATTTGAGAGCCTAATTGTAATTGCCCAGCTGTAAAGTGTCCTCGTGCACTTGTGGTGGTGTTCGTGCTAGAGAGTCATTTTGGACAGAAGGTCTGTTTTGCTGTCATGCCAGGGGGAAAAAATCCCAAGGGATGTGGAAAAGCACTGGAGCAGGTTGTCCAGGGAAGTGATGGCCTTCCATCCTTCCATCACATTGGAACTGAACGAGGCCTGATTGAGTGGGATCCACGCTGAGGGCAAGGCTGGACTCAATGACCTCCAGAGGTGCCTCCCAACCTGCATTATTCTGTGGTTCTAAATATAGTGTGTGGGAGTGCTAAACTTGACTTTGGCGTGATTAAATTTTTATTTAAAGCTAGAGCAGAAGAGCAAAACAATGCTTCTGGGACTCTCATGGAGCACTTCCAAAAATACCGAGACAGACTTTCAATGGAAACTTAAGTTCTTCTGTAGCATAATTGTATCTCAGCTGAGAGTTATGTAACTGTTCTAAAAGGTAGCCGTGTCTCAGGGTGTGTGTGATGCATAGGTGCTCTTTGTATGGGGTCAGATTTAATTCTCCAGGTCATAAACTGAACAGCTAAATGGATTCAAGACTTGTATTTCCCATTCTGCAACAGATAATGAAAAGACCCAATCTCCTATACAGCTGACCTGAGAATAAAGACAATACATTTCCAATAATCTGTAGATTTTCTGCATAATAGAATACCCAGCTTTTAATTTTTAATTTAATATGCCATTACTACAACTAGGCCAATGTTAAGGTAGTGTATTGATTTTAAAGTTGAATCTCGAGACCATTATTTTCTTGTGGACTGAATGTAAAACATATAGAGAATTCCTAGATATCTATCTGGGAGAGGTAGAATCTCATTAATATAAAACCATCTGTAAAATGATTGTAAAATATATTGTAGAAAAGGAGCTGTTTTAAAGGTTAGACCAAATTCAGTTTTAAAAGAGCAAAATTTATTTCATTACATTTTCCAATTATGTCCATACCTCTTCATACAACCAATAAATGGATTGTTACATAACTGAATTTAGGATTAGCATATAGTCATTAAAGCCTTTGAGTAGATCTGAGTGTATTTGAAAGGGTTAGGCTTGGTTCTAAGTAAAATAGTTAAATCTTGCTGTGTAAGTAGAAGAATGCATTTTAAAGTGATTGTTAGAATTCTACCTTTGTGCAGATGTACAAAACTATAATCTCACTGCTTTAAAAGGGAGCACACAGTATGGATGAAAAACTTTGTCTCAGTCACCTTCAGCTTGATTAGAATTAGTTTATTTTCAGTCTTTTGCCATTTCAGACCAAATGTGGAAATGGTGAATGTGTGGCAGTGTCAGTCTGCTGGAGAATCCCTGGGGGACTGCTATCATACTGCTGTAATGAAGGGCACATCGGCTGCATATCTGGAGAACAAAGAAATGATTTAGAGCCATTTTTCTTTACCCTTCCCCTTTGCTAAGTGGAACTCACAACTCGAATTGGCCCAATCAATTGGTAAATAGGTGTTGATTACATCTATATAGGTATAACTGTGCTAGGACTGATTGCATGATTTACATGGCGGATTTGACCTGCAATTGTAAAGAAAGTGAAATGGGAGCTTAAAAGAAGCCATTTGTAAAGCAGAACAGAAAATATTCTTGAACGGAGGTGCAGGGATTAGGCTACTATCTCTTGACCACCATACGGAATGCCACCGTATTAGTTGCACATTTATTAGTAAAAATAATATTATTACCATATTTATAGAAAACTTCCAAGACACCATCTTCACAAAAGAATATTTTATCAAAAAATCAGTGGATTTTAAAGTAATAGATATTAATCATAGAATGATACAGTATTGCTCCCTTTCTTTTTCCTCACATGGTTAGCCAGCATTTGGGGTACTTTTATTCTTTTGGTTAGGAAGAAGAATTGACAATGAATGCAGATATTCCGTGCAAAATACCATTTTCTTAAGAAAAGAACGTGAAGAAAGACGAGTTTTGTTGGGAATAGTAGGGCCAAAGAAAAGGCCGCAATCTCCTGAGTCAGAAATGCTGCTTTCAGCTATTTCTCCACTGCAGAGAACCTGTTGGAGATGAGTAATCGGTGGGTTTTGCCTTTCCCCGGCTGGTTTTTCTCTCTTCTGGGCAATGCCTGTGTTTGCATGCAGTTCCCAGGTATTTATATGCAGAGGTTTCCTATTGTTTCACAAACCTTACTCTAAAAAGGGTAACTTTCGTTTTCACTGAAAAATCATTCTTTTTCACTTCTCTGTAAAGTTCTCATAAGAGTCTACATTAAAGAGACAGTTTACATCTATATTTAATATATCCTGAATTTGCATAATCAGAATCTGGAAATAGGAGTTTGTAACATTGTGGGAGCATTTGTTCAGAAAGAGAGTTCCTTTTTCCATTGCCTAATTTCAAAGCTAAGAGAATAAAGATGTATCATGTTTGTTATACAGCGCTACATATTGTTAATTGCTGCCCAAGAGTGACGCTTAAACCATTATAAATAATACCTTTGTTTTGAATAAAATAGATTTGCATTTGGTATCATACACAGTGGTCTGGCTAAGTGTCTTTGTTTGGAAATTACTAACTTTCTTCTGATTTAGCTTGCGTTGCTCTTGGCAGTATTATTTCAGCAAGCAAAAGCTGGCATCATGTGGAGATACAAAGTAATTATGAACTTTCCTTGATGGTTTGACCTGCCAAACACATCAAGATAGATATCTATGAAGGTCTTTGTCTTTATACATGGGAGTATTTCAGCTGACTTCAATACATCTGAAATATTGCACTAGTATTTTTCATTCTTCGTTGATGTTCATGTTAGCATGCGCTCTGTTAGTATGAGCATCCAAAAATATGAAAGACTGTTAATGTGGTCACGTCTGCAGAGGAAAATCAAAGAAAGAGACTAGGAAAAGACTAAATAGCCAATAATTGGGATGATTCACAGTTAAAAGTTCATAATTATCTAGAGGTACTTGAAGCAGAAAAAGGACGAGAATGGCACAGTGCATTGTTGAAGTAATGGATTGAAAACTTGGTACTGCGGTGTTATCAGCCTCCAAAAACAATGCTGTGTGTTTAAAGTAATTATATACAGTTCTCAAACTTTTTCTTTGTGGTTCAAAAGTTATATTTTTCTTTTCCTAATGAAGGATAAGATTTTCACATGTTTACAGGGCTCCCACATTGGGTTGACAAAAAGTATTGAGGAGGAGAACCAGGAGAGCTTGCAGCAGTGAGATGTAGGAGATTCACACATGGTTTGCATTAGAAATAAAGAAACTCCCAGTCCCAACAATTTTAAACAAACACAGAAAACAGAGTGATCAGTTACGCCCTCCGGTATGGGTTTATCTCATCTGGTTTGACATGTCCAACATGAGGTGTCCAGCCTGAGCTAGTCAAAAGTTCAGTGGAAAGGAGGCACCTCCAGAGGACCTTCTGTGCCAGCCGATGGTCGGTGTCTGGTGCTGGCATTCTGGCTGCGAGCTGGGAAGTTCCTGTCTCTTTTGTGATAGTGGGAACCTACTTTAATGACTTTCCTAATTCTTGGATGCCTGGAGTTAGGTGAGATGACTCCCACCCTGGCAGACAAAGGAAGACAGAAATTTCACTTTACCTGTGTATTTATATAAAACTTGTGTTTTCACAGAGTGAAGAGCTGAGAATGGCATTCCTTTAATGATTACAATTGCAGTTTGAAATGTTACTCTTCCTCATAGTGCTTTGAAAATATAAAGCTGTCTAAAAACATTGATGTTATGAAATCAGTGATACAGTGCGTAGCGTTAAAACCTGTCTGCCTTCAGTTGTCAGCGTGCTGTCAGGTGGTGAAGCTGTGACATGATGTGGGTCATTAAGCTATATGGCTTGGGGCATAAGTGCACGTCATTCCCATCTTCCAGACTGAAATTCAGACCACGCTTTTCAACTCTATTTCAACTCAGTGCTGGAAGAAATTGAGATAGCACTGGAATTTCCAACTCATAGTGATACAGCAAAGTATTATTAGTAGAGTAGTTAAAGAGATGGGGCTGATTTGTGACTGACAGTATGAAAGATGTTGTTAGAATGACCGAGTCTGGAAGATAGCTCAAATTAAGGGGTTCTGCAAGTTACGATGGCTAATTTAGAGATTCATGCTTTTGGCACCTGATGTGCCACTGGCTGGGGTGAGTGAGGTGGTTAATGAGCAGATCCAGAAGATGCCTCATTTTGCACAGCAGCAGTGACAGTTGTAGCTAAAATTATTAGAAATGTAAGGATTGGATTGGATTAAGGAATTGCTTCTAGTTCTGTGCTTATTTAACATGCTAGCCCTTACTGTGTCTTTTTTCTAGCTCTTAGGTAAGAAACTGTATTGCTGAGATAATTCAGTCACATCCTATCATTTTTCATACCCTGAGAACTTCATCAGTCTTTTCACAGAGTTGGATATCATGCTTTGAATATGGAATTGATATTCACTTCTTCTGGCTCAATCAGATTAACTTTATTAGACTACATTTCTCGTAGGTAGGTTACTTAGTGCTGTGTTCATATCCGTGTTTTAAGAAAGTACCCAGAAAAGCAAAATAACTTTTTGAAATTCAGGCCTGTTCCTAGAGAGTCACTATTGAAACCCAAAGGTTTTGAAATACAGATACTGATCGTGCTCAGTAGTGCAGAAAAACTAGTCATACTGGAGCAAATGTTGATTTCATTCATTACAAAGCAGAATTGTCTTTTTTGATTCAGTGAGAGCAGGGCTGTCACTCTAAATGATAGAGAGAACTGGGATGCCATAGAATCGGTATTTACCGTCTGAGTCATCACTTACTTTATGAGTGTTTGGACTGGGAGGAGAATTATCTTTGCTCATATTCCGTTTTCGAAATAAACACTGGAAATGTACTGTGGTAGCATGGATCACTTGCTTTTTCTGTGTAGCATGTTAAACTGAAGTTGGACTGCTCTCTTATTAAAACCAGTGTTTTTGTGTGAAACCTGGGGAGTAGAGCAGAGCTGGATTGTGCCCTGATGCTCCTTTGGTACGTGGTGTGCAGTGGGGAAGAGTAAAAAGAGCTCCTGTGTTTTGCAGTCCTGCAGGACAGTAAGGCAGGCTGGCTCCCCTGCCTCCCGTGGTCCACCCGGCTTAGCCAAGCATCATTTATCCAGCTTCTCCTTAGTACCAGCTGGCCAAACATCAAGCAGCAGTGTCACAGACTGGCCATGTCGATGACAGCCAGACAGACCGAGTCTCATTTCAGCAGGATATAGGTCGAGGAATAGCTACTCGCGGCCTACGTAATTGTCGTCTTAGTACATTGTCATTAAAGACTTGAGCCTGTGGGATTATTGGCAATTGGAGCAGACTGCGGGCAGATGAAGCTCCCCAGTTCCTTCCTTGGTGTGACCGACATCTGCCCAGAGGTGCGGCTGGCCGGGATGGGCGGCGGGCGCCGGCCCCTGCTTGGCAGAAACTCTCGGCTTCGCTGTGCTGGGGATGGAAAGAAGGGGGTCTCTGGAGGCAGAGGAAAATAAAGGTTTTCCTAATGCTCTTGCAAAGACAGCTGGTATTTACCAGGCCTTGGCTACGGTCTTAGGTTCGTCATATTTTTTGCATGCAATGAGAGGATTTACCAGACTCAGTCACAGTGAAACTAAAAGCGGATTTAGATTAAGAAAGTTCCTCAAAGTGTTTTCCTCTGCTTTCTTTTATTTTGAATTGAAAAGTGCTCTTAAGTGCTGTCCTCCAACCCTATTTTACAGTTTTCCCCTTGGTGAACAGTAACCAATTTCCGAATCCCACTTCCCATCACGCAGGGCTGCATTTTTTCCTTCTTTTCCAGGCAGCTGGACCAGCTGACACAGGCACCACGAAGGCTGCGGGAGCCGGAGCCCAGCCAGCTCCCACTCAGTGGTGCTCCCCACAGCCTCCCCCTGCCCCGGCACCGGGACCGGACCCCGGCCACCAGTTCCTGCACCTCCTCCAAACAGAGCTCTCTGTGCAAAAGCAGCCCGGGCACAGAGGCTGGGGCGGGATTGGCGGCTCCAGCATCTCCTGCCCGCACACCGCACGCATCTTGCTGTTGTTCCCTTGTCACGGTGAACGTAATTTGTCTGTGTTTCGACCCTGTTAAAATCAGGGGACTGAGGCTGGTGTGGGATTTGGCATTGCATTTTCATCCAGCCTTCGATGAATTGCATTTTTGTATGTTACCTGTGAAAAGTGCTGTGCAATACCTTTCCTTTATAACTAATAGACACTTTTTTTAGGTGACATTTCGTTTCCCCCTTCTTTCCATGACAGGTTTATATAAAGCTTCTGACCAAAATACTTGGTTTTACATGAATTCACTAACAGAATAAACTGGCATGTTGCAAAGTAAGCAAACCAAAAACTCAATCTTGTGCTCAAAGACTGTGTTGTAAGCAGCTACAAAGAAGTGTCTGGAGGCAGTAGAAATGTTGGTTGCAGAGCTGTGCAAGAGGTAGCACAATGGCTCCAGGCTCAGGGGTTGTGTTTGTGTGAATGTAATGCTTCTCCTATGGATGCAGTTTTGAAAGATAGGTGATTGCAGAAATTGTGTAGCCTAAATGTGAAAATGGAAGCAATGTGCTGATGTATCTGGTGGGGATGATGCACAATTTGACTCATGTGTGACTGAACCTGAGTGGTTCTCATGCTGTGACCACTTCACTGATGTTAACTAATTTGCACCTGTTTAAAGTGGTGTGACTTTAGCTCCAACACTTCAATGATGTCAATACCTATATATATTTGAAGTAACTGTATGATTGCAACAAAACAGTGGTTAATCCCATCTTAATGCCAAATTAAGCATAGTAAATAAAGCCAGGAGGAGTTCAGTTTTATAATGCAGCATTAATTATTCAAGACATTTTTATATTCCATGGAATAACACATAAAGAACCTTTGGAAAGGTCCTTAAATTATTGTTTGCAATCCTTTTAGAAACTCCATTTCATATAGCGTTAATGGAAAGTTAGTACCTTATAATGTAATTGATGGTTGGGGGTAATTCCTTGTGGCTTGACTGGCAAGATGAATGACTGGCTTTTATGTTATTTTATTTTGCTTTTGCTTTTAGGTGTTGCTATAACAAGTAGGCATGGTTGTTGTTACTCTGTTTGTACCAGGGAATGGAAAGAGAAATGAGCCATGGAAATTTGTTCTAAACTGTTTTTTCCTGGTTCCAAACACTTGCTCATTTCCTAGCCAGGGAATTTGCTTGTTCCCCTCCTCTGCTCAACGACACAGCTGAGAGCAAATATCACCATGAAAATGGGGGGGAGGATGCTGAGCAGGGCCATAGCCTGGTCGGTACTGCTGACCTGAGGATGGGAACCAGCACCAAACCAGCCGGTTCTCATCTAGAGCATCTTTTCTATGGCTTGATACCCTAAAGATGGGCAGGAATATGGCTCCAGTAACCGATGGAGGTACTAGAAATGACCATGGGACAACCAGGGAGTTGCAGAGCGGATCCTGCAGTCCAGTCCCTGCTTTACTGCCCATCAGCTGCACCCTGCGTGGGGGTGAATCTGTCCGATGCTGCCAGCCTTCAGCAGGATGCTCGTATCAAGAGCCCTTTCCGTTATCTCCAGGTTATGCGTATTCACTACTTTCACAGCTCTCTATGAGCTTCCTCTTACGATAAATCAGCATGTAATGTTCTAGCATTTTGAGCATTTTGGTTTTCTTAGGTTCATGCTGATACACTGGTAATAGAGTCCAGTGATTTTTAATTGATTCTTGAAAAAAGAGGCAGTTATTAATTTTGGAGCTGGCACTGAACAATAAAGAATATTAGTTAATTCAAAGTACTCCAAGAAAAAATCTTTTTGCTTTGTTTCTTGGTATTAAAGTGAGCTCAGAGACATAATTCCCTTTCAGATGTTGCTGATGAGACATTGTAACCTTAGGCAAATAGGGGAAAGGCTGAACTTTCTGATAGTGAGTAAATTGTTGAGATCAAAACTTAGCCGAACCGAGGTCAGAAATTAATGGTGTTTAAAGCCTTCCACTCAAATGAATAGCAGTTTTACTGGAGGGCATCACTGGAGCAGGGTGAAGTCCAATGATATCAGGTTTCCAATGATTACTTCTTTTTTATCTTTGCTTTCAAAACAGCAGTCCATACCGTTGGCAAATTCCTCGGTGACCATCAACCAAAATTAATGTATTTAAGCAGGCTTTGGATCTGCCCTGCTGCTTTGCAGCTAGATGCTTTTATAGAGGATGGGATTTGGAAAGCAGGCAGAAAATTGTTTTCTGGCTTGGTCACTGTGGGCTTAAAGCACTGGAAGTTGGGTGCACGTGCATGGGACATGGCGAGCCTTTGTCCTGAGCAGAACAGCTGGAGATGGGACATGTCTGAAATCCCCTCTGGGGCAGGTTGCTTATTCATGGCTTTATTCCTGGGATTCACAGCCTGGATCCCGAACCTGATTTCAGTGTCTGTCCTCACCTTTGAAAACCTGAGCAGAGCTGTCCTTGCAAAGTCAGGGCTTAGACTCGCAGCAGAATGAGCCCTGAGTAAATGAAAGCTTTGGTTCCGTTTTGAATCTATTGGGGTTAAGCTCACCTTGCCAGTTTTTTGGATTGCCGTAGTTGGGAGACTACAGCCTTTTTTTTGCACAGGTGGTTCCCATGTGTCTGTTTGGCCATAGATGTCTGTCCTGGCGGTGGCGTACAACAGAGAGACGCTGAGCTGCATGGTCTTGCAGCAAGGACCAAAAAGACTGAGGACCCAAAAAGGCTGCCAGTCTCTGTAGTTTTCTTGCAAGGCGAGGAAAGGAACTCTTCAAATAGAAGGTCCTCAGATCTGCTGGGTAAAAGCCTTAAGAACAAATTGAGCCCTTGCTCCATAAGTCCCTTCAGGGTTGGTGTCACTTCTTCCAGTTGTGCTCCTGTTCCAAGTGTTAGGGCTTCCTGAATCGCGATGCCTGTGTGGTCTCCTCTGGGAGACGTCCCATGGGTCCCACCATGCATGCCCAAACTCCCCAAACATATTCCAGGGATGGGGGATGACAGGAGGGGGGGAAACTCCCTTGCTGGCAGGACAGCTGGCAGCTTTCTCCTACATATGGAAGAGTGGGGGGAACTGAAGTCACTTCCTTGCAGTCCTCCGTGGATAGCTGGGAAACGCGAAGTGAAAAGTCAGCTTGCAAGTCAGCTTGCTCTGCGTCTGGTCACGGTGAGGAGCAGGTGTGAGAAAGCTGCAGAGAAGGGGGTTTTCAGCCTTGCAGATCTAGGTTTACAAGTATGAGGTTTCAGGTACAGGAATATTTCCTTACATAGTCCCAGCCCTCTCAACTCTCAAAATCTTGTTTTCCAGTTTTTTTTTTTTGTGCATTCATTGCTTTTTCATTATTTTTTTTTTTCTGATGAGACATGTCTATAGTTAAATTTCTGTATTATAATAAAAACATGTGAGAGCATGTTGAATCTTTTTTCTGCAGAGCACCCAACCCACGCTGTCATTTGATGATCCTGTACAATAGGTAGCTTATGATTGCAAAATTATGGAAATGGCTGTGTAACTTTCCAGAAGAGAGCAAAGCAATGAAGATCCTTTAAGTCTATCTAATTACTTGGTTAATAGTTGAGTTTATTCTCTATTTAAGCACTGGAAATTTCCATTGATTAAAAATCCAGGCAATTTAAATGGTAATTCTGTGTGTAAAACAATGATAAATTAACATTTAGTGATCTCTTTCTCCCTTTGTGTGCATGCGTAACATCAGCCCACATAGGAAAAATCCATCTTTAAAAACCTGATGCATACATTCATTGACTCCCAGAAGAAATACCCCAAAATGATCTTGGCGTCTTTGCAGTGCCTATCATCATTCTTGCACCGTCCATGATCCTCTAAATGTCACAATTCACACTGTAGTTTAATTCCTCCTGTATTAAAGGGTGTACATTAGCTTTTCTAACTTCTAGGGAGAATTTTGGACATGCCGACTGCCATTTATTGCCTCGTTCTGCTCCTGCCATTTCCCTTCCATGAAGTGCCATGCTTAGATTCTGGGTTTTATCTTGACGGTTCTTGTTACGGTACCATTTTATTGCTGCCAGGATACCTTCCCTTAACACAACACATCCCATTCTCCTGACTGCGCTCCTCATTTAGTGCCAGCTATTCAGCAGAGGGTTTAAGTTTCCCTCCCTCTCTCAAATTCTCTCTCTCATGAGTCCCATCTAGTGCCTGACCTTTTAGTAACAAATACCTTTCATTAATTGTTTGCCTTATCCGTATTACATGGCAGTTTTTCTGCACTAAATAGCACGTCAGCCTATGACCTCTACTTAAGCAGTTCTTGTCTTTTCTGACATCTGCTTCATTTTCACTGGCCATCCCTATCAGTTTCGCAAGGTCAGCAAATTCCCTGTGCTGCAGGTTTATTTCTAAGATGTGTGATGCGTTGTGGCATCTCTGTGGCTTTCACTGTCACTTCGCTGCTAACCAGAGCGTATCCGTTTACCCTCTGACCTGTGTCACTTAGCAATCCACTTTCTGGATGTACCGGTACGCTGTGACCTCATTACGAGACAGGGATTTATTTTTTTTTTCAGTTCTCTAAGAATTTTCTTGCACCTCTTTTATTGATTTTACACAGTACTTGCTGCCATTACGAAAGCTCTGCTAAAGGCATTGCAGGCTGTATATTTGACTTCTGCTCACCATTTCGTGTGTATTAGTACTTTTATTGTTGAATTCTGGAGGCTGGTGCTTGTGTTGCAGTCAGGGCAGTGAAAGGGGACAGCACGTCCTTTGGTCTGGTCTGGGTCTGCTGTAGAGGGACCCCTGTGAGAAAGAAGCTGGCAGTGGGAGAAGTTGTGGTTTCATTCACCCGATGGGCTGGCCAGCAGACAGGGGCTGTCATCACCAGTTTCAGGGCTGAAGGAAGCTCTTTATTCCCAAGAGATAGCAGGGGGCAGGAAAGGACTCATGACCCAGTTACCTCAGGAGCGAGCACAGCTATGTGCTATCCTTTATGCAAAGCTCAGAGTGAATTCTCAGCCTCATCTCACATTTGAAGTTTTTCTGCTTTATAAATATGCAGCGTGTTCAGCATCTTATACTTCAGTGCCTTGTACTACAAGAAACCACAAATTGTTATTTTTCTCTGAGTCGCTTGTGTGTGTGTTTCAATTAGAGCCATCCATGTGTATTTCATTGTTGTGCAGTTGTTTTCTCATGCATGGACTTGAGGATGGACGTATACGATAGCCAGAAGTTGGAATTTAGGCTGCTTCTGCACAGGACAGATTTGGCAGGGTATGACTGGTCCCGGTGAGTGCAGTTGGGTGATGCTGCAAGTCCATTTCCAGCAGGAATGGGAGCCATGCTTGATAGCACCAAGAAAGGATGGGCAGAAAGTCAGAGGATATGGGTTTAGTTGTAGATGCACCATTTATCCTACTTTATCTCGTTAAACCTTTACCCTTTTGCTGTTTGTTTTCAGTTCTACCATATGTTTGTCCTCTTTGTTTAGATCATAAGTGCTTGAGGGCAAGGATCATTCAGCAATAGTGCCAACTCTGAGCACAACCACTACGGATTACTTCAATTCAACTAATAGATGATGATAATTAAAAGGAAATATGTGTTTCTTAATTTGTCCTAGTGATCAAGCATTGCCAAAATCTGTATAGTTACATACAGATAAATACTTAGTTTTATTGTTTTTTTGTTTTTTTGTTTGTTTGGGATCATTCTATCCTTAATGGAGAATCTAGATAAACACTATCCTAGGGAGCACAGCAGGCAGTTTTTGTGACCTAGGAGGAAAGATACCTTAAAGCATACTGAGAAAAATCTGTGAAATATGATTTCTTGTATTTTCCAGCATACTAAAAGTAAAATTCATCAGTTACAGATTGCATATAAGGAGTAGTTTTTTTTATTATGTAGTGAGAGTGAACTCTGTAGTTTCCATGTGCTGTTAAAGTCATATACACTGTTGGTTAGAAACTTAATAAGAGACATGTAGTTCAGGGACATGCAGACCCCAAGCAGCGTGAGACTTGCTGTGTGCAAGCAGGCACATGTATGTAGTATATTGCAAAATCCCTGAATCTCAGATGTTATGTTAGCTCTGATTTTTTTTTTTTTGAATTCTCGATTAGAAAGTAGTTCATTTTTTATAGTGAAGAAAAACAACCGCATTTTGCCATATTTAGTAAAATAGATTTTTTTTCTAAACATTTTCTAAGATAGGCTATGGAAAAAAAGCTCAAAATGGGTCTAGAAAGCTGCTCTGAGCAGAGAGAACAGGAGCTGTGTTAGACTGTATACTCTCTACATACTATTGCCATTCACTTTAAGTGGGAAGAGGGAAGCGAGTGTAGGAAGAACGTGAATTAATCAGGAACAGATCTGAAATCTTTGAAAAATGCCATTTACAACCAATGGCACCATAGGCTATAGAGAGCTTGCAGCCTGCTAATCCATTTCAGCGTGGCCTGAATTTGTTGCTGAGCTGTCTGGCTGCTGTTTGCAAAGCTGTCGGTAAAGGCATTGACCTCAGTGATGTAACCTTGGTTAAACGAAACCCAAAGCAGAAAGATGGTGAGGGATGCAGCGAGGGCAGTGCTGTGGCTACCAGAACTTGACTTGAAGTTTCAAGAGGAGCCAAGGGCCTCGTCTTTTTCTATAGCAAGGGCAGTATATTGTTCCTGCCAATACAGCAGAGCAGTTACAGGTGTTTGGCTTGTGCTGAGTTGAGAAATCAGGTTAAAACTATAATGCTTTATGCATCAGTTGCAGCAGGAGTGTCAGCAGTCAGTATCTGAGCTGTCTTGCTTGTGCTGCCATCACTGTCATCTCTTGCCATGGCCTCCCCTTGTCAGTAAGTCACACGAACGAGGGGCAGTAGTCTGCTAGTAGTCTGCCCATTAAGCCAATGCCCGGTGCTGGAGTTTCACTGTAACACCATCAAAAACCTCTCAGCTATTCATGTATGAGTTTTCCTCCGCTGTAGCCAAGTTGTGAGACCGTAGGGCTGGCTCAAAGCTTACAAGCAGAATTGTAAATACAAATTAGTACACCACTCGACTCGTGTTATGATTGTATAATGTCAAAATGTGGGTTATATAGCATTTAGCCTTGAAAAGGAGAAGGTCTGGCAAGTGGAGGGAGAGGCTGCATGAGAGGGAAAGCTCTTTCACGTTTCCTGCCTATTAATTTACCTTTCTTCTGAGTGGTGCTATTTAGCAAAGTGCCTTCTGCCTCTCTGCCAAGCTGAAGTAGCCTCTGGGAAAAACTAAGGAGGCCAAATCCTGCAAATGTCTGGAGCGCTCAGCCAGGGTGTCTGGTGGGGATCCAAAAGAGTGCGGGGAGGGATCTGGCCAAGCACAGACAGAACAAAAGTATTGAACAAAATAAAATACTGCCATAAGGTTTTAATGCCAAAAGTCCACTCCTGTAAGATAGGGCATACATAATACTTTATAAAAAATGAATTCATAGCTTTAAACTGATTTGATTTCAGATATCACACCTCATGTCTGCAGTTTATGGTGCACGTGAGCTTATGGTTTCGGTGTGCAGAATTTGGGCTCCGGAGATGAGATCTTCAGCCCCACTTTCTGAGTCCCAGGCCATGTCTGCCAGGGGCTCTGTGAAGTTACGGACCATGTCAGGCATGTCCGAGGGACACCACGGGAATCTCAGAAGTCAGAGCTCCTCAGTTGTCCTTATAGACACGCTTACTCCATTCCTGGTAGTCAGTACTGGGCAAACAAACCAATGTTTTATTTTGTATCTGTTATGAAATGTAAAGTAATGAACTAAAGGGCTACATTCTGCAAATGTGATGGTTATTCATTTCTGCTTTAGTTGATGAGCATGTCTGTAGGATCTAATAGCCATCAGCTGATTCTAGCTTATCATCATGAAATATTTCCAAAATTGATCATAATTCCGTATTGAAGCTTTTGAAGCACTGATGCTTTCTGTTTTGAAAAAAGAATAAGGAGCCTCCACCCACCTCTTTACATAGTGTGTATAACAATTCATCCATAGCGAGCTAGTAAGAGCTTAAAGAAATTTGTAAGAGCTTCACTGAGCCTTTTTTAAATAAAACTTCTGCTTTATTCTGCACAAATAAACCTTTTTTTTTTTTTTTTTAACAAACAAAAGCCAAAAGCAAGCAACATTTCAAGCTTTAAGAGATAGCCTTTTTTTTTTCATGGAGTTTGGAAGATATTGAACTTTCTGTGAAAAGATTCAGCATCGACTATAGACATCGACAGAGAATCACCCTTAAACATAGGTGCAGCTAGGATCAGTTCAATAGATTTTAATATGATTTGGTGCAAAATATTCTTCAACCTGTGCAGCACAGTGAACTTGCTGTACCCGTTGTGCACAGTGCTGTGTAATACGTGTTGCTTTCCCAGCCCTCCCTCAGCAGCATCCGACACTGAGGAGGTGTTTTCACATTTACACCCCTGACCAGTTTCTGTTTGTTGAAAGAAAGAAGCTGTTTCTTGGCAGCTTGGTAAAAAAGCAGGCAATGACCGGGTAGAGGATGGTGAATAAGGGAGGAGGGGAGAGCGTTTTGTCAGCTTCAGAGACTGCAGGAAATAATAAAATCTTCATGTAAAAGGGAGAGGCTGTCCCAGCACTTTTCTGCAGGCTTAGCCAGGTTGTTCTCCAAGCCATCAGTCCCCTTTTGAATATAAAGGCCACCTTACTGCCTTCACACAAAGTTAGTCCAAAGCAAGAGCTACAGATTTTAACCCCCATGGAGTATTCACGTGATGACTGGGCAAGCAAGTATTGCTTTAAATAGCTCAGCACATCACTGTTATTCCAGTGATGCACAGTCCAGCTCCATATGAGCAATCGGGAAGAGATTTTTGGCTGCCAGCTATCTCCGTGACTGCCTTCTGGAGAGAGATGAGCTCTCAGCATCTCCTTCTGAAATCAGTGCCGTGCCCTCCTGCACACAGGGACAGGGAGCGGGACAGCCTGTATCGAGGGGATGGCCGGAGGGGTTTCCCCACTGGTGCCAGCTACCATATTTTTAATTTGTCAGCTGCCTGTATTTTTAATTAGTGGCCAGCCAGTTTGAAGGTTTTTCTTCTTTAAGCCTTTTTTCCACGGTGCCCAGTGCCACCCTGCAGTGCCCATGAGAGGTGGCATCGCCGGTCCCTCCGTGTCCCCACCAGCGGTGGCCCACCACTGGATGCCCTGCGGACGTGCGAGCATGTAGCCATCTGCAGGGCGCTATTTTTACACGGCGGCGAGGTTTTGGCTCGCCTCCCGCCTGTGCGTGGGTGCTGCAGGAGTCATCTGAGCCCTGGCCGCAGTTGTGCCGGAGCGGCTCTCGTGACAGCACGCTGCCGCAGCGCCCGCTCGTCCCACTGCCCGCTGCCCCTGCTCCTCGCCGCGAGCGGGACACGGGAGCGCTTGGTGGCATTTCCCATGTCCCTGTCCCGGTAGACCTGGATTAACGTGGGAATGCCGGAAGATACAGGTATGGTGGGATGACTCCACGTTTTGGGGAGCACAGACCTTAAATGATTTGTTTTTTGTACGGAGCTGTGGTAACTTAATCACTGGTGTTGTCATGAGAATATTTATTCAGGGTTTACGTGAAAATGCTGTAGGGTAGAGAAAGATGGTTAAACACTTATTTCAAATTATGTTTCAAATTAATTACATTAACGAAGATTTTGAAGTTATGACAATACTGGCACTTATTAGTTGACAGGTGAATTTTAAAAATTCCCTGATTTTATTTAAAGTAAGTTGACTTTAGACTTTCTATTAGATTGTAATGAAAAAAATACCTACCAGTTTATGCAGATATATTGGACTGCTGTTCCTATACTCATTTCTTATTGCAGTCTTACTAAAAGCCATACAAAAATAGCCTTTATATTGCTGCAGTAACAGTTCCTAAAATTCAGCAGAGATTTCTTTCTAACTGCACTTGGATTTGGTAAATATTTTATTACAATGATGAGAGCAGGAGGTTAGCTGGTGTTAGGCTTGTTTATGTGACGTGAATTTTGCACTGAGCATATGGTGAGATTTGGAGCTCTTGTGTGCTGAGTGCTTGTTCTGGGTTGCATATCTTATGTGTGTTTGTATTGCTTTGCGTTCTGCTGGATAACACTTCTCGTTCATCTCTGGTGCCATAAACTCTGAAATTAGGAGAAAAATCACAGCTCGCTTCAGTCTTTATGTTAACTGCCTGCTGTCCTGTATCAGCTATAGATTTTTGCTTTGATTTTGATCCATAGGAAGTGCTGGGAAAGGCGTGCAGTCCTCTCCTGTGTGCCAGAGGAAAGGCACTGTGCAAGCTGTTGTTTATAAACAGTAGAAGCAGGTTTGCGCTTCAAGAGGGAACACGATTCTCAGACTGTGTTATTTTGTCTTTTTGGACCATGCTAGTGAATTTAATTAGAGACCTATCACATAATACGTACTGAATTTGCTGAATTGCCAGTCTTACGGAATATGAACTAAAGAGGGGAGCAGTGAAAGGAGTCAGGACAGAGGTGCTGGGAGAAGCTGTGAGCGTTTCTGCAGGAGCGCCCTTACCTGGCTGGTGCAGCAAAGCCCTGCCTTGGAGGGCAGCTCGCTCGTGTGCGCTGGGTGGGCGCAGCTCGGCCCTCTGCATGGCTAGCTGGGGTTCTCAAGGGCTACAAGGTGTGGAAATGCAAGGCAAACCTCGTTTAGCTTTCCCTTTCTCCTTGTGAACTGTCTGTTTTGTTGTGATGTACGAAAGGAAAAGGTATTGCGTGGTAACGAAAAGGCACCGCTAAGCACACAAACTCATTATCTTGAAAAAGGGTTTTAACACAAACCACTAACCAAGAAATATGTTAAAACAGGCTGCCACGAGGTATTTAACATGCTGTTGCAGGACTATCGAGATCTCACGCCCCCACAGAGCTCCATAATGAATCACACACACACAAAAAAAATGTCTAAGGGAAATTTTTAGCTCACGCCCATGTATTTCTCCAAACACCGTGTGTATTATCTTATTACTTACTTATTACTCTTGTATTATCCCAGCACCCATGCCAGCACTGGAAGTGTTCCTAGTCACTGTATTTTACACACAAACACAAGGCAGCAGGGCCAGCTTTAGGCACCTAAAACCACAAATAATGCCTAATGGGATATTTACGGGCAGTTCAGTGCTTTGTTTCCTTTGCTTTCATCTGGTGGTTTTGAGTCCAGCCCTGACTGTCTTGACTGAGGCAACACCAGAAATGTTTGGCAAAATGATAATTCAAGCTTCAATCTCTAATTCTCATCTGATTCTCCTCTAATCTTCCTCAGAGAAGATTGCAAATTTAATTCCCCTCCAGGCTGTCCTGAACCACACCCTCCCCAAATTGCTAAATACAGGGTTTCAGCACTCAATTCTTCTGTCCTGTTTCCCAAATACTTAGTGAATAAATGGTATTTGTGTCTCCTATTTGTTAGTCTGATTTTCAGGAACCATCTCTAGCTATAGACATGACAAGTTTCAGTGTCAACACTGCTGAGATAATTTTCTTGTAGTGCAGTCACGGAGAATAATATTCATTATCAGAATGATAATGTGTAGTTTTGGTTTGGAGTTGGAATATGGCCTTTGGCTTTGCTGAATGTTTTTATGAACTAAATAGCCAATATTGGTAATTTTAGATATTATTTTAGATGTTATTAGATTTTTTTTGCTCAGGCAAAATGTTTCCGTTTCATGAAATGAATGTAATGGGTTATGAAGAAGGAGTGTTTTTGCTGAATTTATGGAGGAGTCAATAGCGCTGATAGTTTTTGAGGAAAAACTCATGTAGTTTTTCTGCTGATGGAGGGTTGCTAATGAAGGCAAATGACAGTGCATTGTATGAACCTGAAATGAAAGGATTGCACCTTTTGAACCCAACCTAAAGAACTAGAGATAAAAACAAACAAAAAAAGCAAAACAAACAAAAAACCCCACAACCAACCAAACACACACAAAAAAGACAACACAAAAAGAACAGGAGAGGGGAATCATCTCCACATCCCAACAAATCCCTCCTATTTCTCCGGTTTTCCTTTTACTTATGTCTTTAAGCTCTGGTTCTACACTATCCATCAGAGAACCTTGCATTATTAGAATTAGCACTTTCCATTGATTGAGAGGTAATTGCTGGGACTGCTAAAACTGTTCTTTAGGAATAAAATATTTATTCACATCAATGTTGTGTACCCATTCAAATTGCACCTTACTGTTTATTTCACAATACTCTTTACAATGTCCATATCACAGAACAGAAAGCACCTGTCAAACCAATTGTTAAATTGTGTGATTTGGTCCTTTGTTATTTCACGCTTCTATAGTAACCAAGAGTAGGAAGTCTAATAAACTATTTTTATTTTTATAACAGGGTCAAATAGCATGGAGTAAATGGGATGTGTGGCCTTACTTGTGTCCATATACTGGTCAAAACAGGTGGAAGTCTTTATTATTAAGCTTCATATTTGAGGTCTGATCTAAGATTGAATGTATATTCTTAAGCGTGACCCTTCTTAACTTTTCAGTACTTGGTTTCTAAGCTCAGTAATGGCTTCTGTGGGTCCTTAAGTTAAAATAAAAGCACAAAACTGGAAAAAGCATTAGGACTATGTCAAATTAGGCAGTTTCTGGCCATATGTTTCTTCATAGTGTTTGTAAGCTACCGTGAAGATTTCTGTCATTTGGCTAAAAGATAGCCTGATAGCAAAGTGGTTTGTCATCCTCTGCATGGACCAGTCCTAGATGGGATCTTTTGCCAAGGATTTGATTTCTCTGTTCCAGGCTCCAGAGCAGAGCATGACCAGGGACTCGCAAATCTTCTCTCTTTCTGCCACCACAATCAGCTTCCTTTGTGCTACTTCCAAAACATTCCCATCTCAGCCAGATCTCTTCTTCAGCCCTGGCACCTCATTGCAGTCCCCACTGCTGCTAAATCCTAGTTAGTCTGGCAATGCTGAATGAGCCGGCTTTATTCTAAGTGTTGTGGGGTTTTTGACCACATATTTGTGGATTTTCACAGAGCTGTGTACCTATCATAAGTCCATCTCCTTGTAAGGCTTCAGCCTTTAGTCCAAAGTACTTCCAAAGCCAAGGTGCTGTTCTTTCTTTTTAACATTGCAAAATAATATCTTTTATCCTATTCTGTTTTTCACCTTTATAAAAAGCTTAAGCAATTTGTCTGAAATTTCCTGTAAAGAAATGAGATTGAGAACACCAAATGTGAAGAATGCCAATATAAATGGGTGAAGTTTGGCAAAGACATAAGCACATTGAAAACATGATTTTACAGTTGCAATAAGGTGCATAAAGCAGCTTTAATAAACGGTGATACCATTATCCTCTCTTCCCCATAGTGCTTGTAGCAAGTATGTATGTCAAGCAAACAGAAAAGAAGTAAACCTATCTGAGGAACTTATCTTATTGTATGTTTTTTTTAACAAACCATACCTCTGCTAGAGCAGAATGCTGCCAAATTGAGAAGAGGCAAAATTTGGAAAATCAGGCATTCATTTATGTTTCCAGTCAGAAAGAATCATTTAAAGTTAAGAAAGAAATTTCTAGTTTGATTACATTCTGCAAACCAAGGTATAATGTAATCATTTAGTTTTTAATGAGCTCCTTAGTTGTGATCAGATGAGTCTCAGATCATTACTTTCCATCAATAATTCACTATTTTACTCATTAAATATGTTGATTGTAACTTCTGCTTTGAAGACTGATTTTGATACATAAAGGCATGAAAGTAGAACAGTGAAAATTATCATGTGAACATATTTCCTTAAAAATGACTCAAAATACACACAAGTTAAAATTTTAAATTGACTAATAGTTACTCAAAATTGTATTAATCATTGCAATTTTGACATAAAGCTCAATATATTTTAAAATCTTCAGAAGTGAATATAAATATATATGCTAATGATATAAATATTTCATTAGTTACATCATTTTGTGAGAAAGAGTAAGTATTTAAAACTGTCTTCAGATGCACAGTTTTATAACAAGCCCAAAGGCACTGCATTCCCACTTGGTTTTCGTGTGAAACATCAATTAGTTTAGGTCTGAGCTGAGAGGAAAGCAAAATAATTATTCATCTCCCATGAGTATTTTAAATATGATTTGTGTTTCTTCAAGATTAATACAATTCCAAAAGAAATACTACATCTTTTTTTCTTATTATTTATTTATTTATTTATTTTAATTCTATACCTTGATAAGAAATTGTGCATAATAAAAAAACAATCTTCAGGTGTTTTTAAAAAGCACAGATGTGGAGCACTGAACTGCCAGGTACACAGCATGAGAGCAAGCAAGCGGCATTACGCTTTCCCAGTGCCAGAGTGATGCAACCAATGTTACGTGTAATACAAATATCCCAGGCAGCATGGGATGCTCGGGGGCACCAGCTGCCTCCCCTTGGCTGTGGTTTGTAGTGATAACGTGGCATCTCTGTGGAGTCAGGATATCTCCTACGAAGGAAGTCTGGCTGGGACAGGCCACAGGTTTCCCTTTTTTCCTTGAGACCCCACCAGGAGTATTGCATCCTGCTCTGGGGCCCTCAGCATGAGAGACATGGGCCTGTTAGAGTGGGCCC
Source organism: Anseranas semipalmata (assembly GCA_013399115.1). Classification (NCBI taxonomy): domain Eukaryota; kingdom Metazoa; phylum Chordata; class Aves; order Anseriformes; family Anseranatidae; genus Anseranas; species Anseranas semipalmata. Next base: position 44,045 of record VXAA01004815.1, read on the forward strand.
AGGGGAGGGCCACGAGGATGATCAGAGGGCTGGAGCACCTCTCCTGTGAAGAGAGGCTGAGAGAGTTGGGTTGTTCAGCCTGGGGAAGAGAAGGCTCCAGGGAGACCTTATAGCGGCCTTCCAGTACCTGAAGGGGGCCTACAGGAAAGCTGGGGAGGGACTCTTTGTCAGGGAGTGCAGTGATAGGACAAGGGTAATGGCTTTAAACTAAAAGAGGGTAGGTTTGAATTAGTTATTAGGAAGAAATTCTTTACTTTGAGGGTGGTGAGGCACTGGAACAGGTTGCCCAGAGAAGCTGTGGATGCCTCATCCCTGGAAGTGTTCAAGGCCAGGCTGGATGGGGCTTTGGGCAACCTGGTCTAGTGGGAGGTGTCCCTGCTTATGACAGGGGGATTGGAACCAGGTGATCTTTAAGGTCCCTTCCAATCCAAGCCATTCTATGATTAGCTAGAAAGTAGAGTTTATCAAAAATCATCATTTGACATGAAAAAATAAGGGAAAAGGGTTGAAGTGGGCAATTCTATATATGCGTAGGCAGGATGTTTTAGTGTTTTGAGGAAGAAAAATGAAGTTTTCTCTGGAAAGATGACAATATTTTGACTCCAGTGAAGAGCAGTTTTTTTGGCCTGGCAGGCCACAGTGGTACTCCCTGGTGGTGTGTCCAGCACCTCCGGCACCTTCTTTTAGGCCAGCATGTTCTGGGTACAGTCAGCTATTTTTAAGTCTAGTCGTTCATGAATTACATGCTACAAATTTGATGCTTGTGTTAATAGTTCTGGAGAGAGCAGCCTCTTTCCTCTACAGTTAAATGCTACTACTATACTAAGTAGCTCTCTTAGTTTCAGTTCCTTACGGGGTTGGTTCTTCCATTGTTTCAGGGTGGTTAGTTTTGGGCAGGTTGCAGTAAAAAGAAATTTTCATGTCAAAAGTTAAACACTGCAAAGTTCAGTTTCCTCTGTTTTCTTTTGAGGAATAAGGCAGACACTCATGTTAGCTTGAACTGTGTGCAATGTTTGTGTAAGTTTGAGCATCTGCCTTTCTATAAACTTCTAATTGCTTGTTGTACTGTGTTGTTTTTATTGGATATGTACTTAATTATAACCAGGACTTCAGTAAAAGCTCCAAAATTGACATTGCCTTGAGCAGAACTTTTTGACAGTCAGAGAATGAGTAATTTTAGCAGACAAGGCAGAATGCTAATGGCTGGTGAAGAATGCTACAGGCAGCTCAATCCCATGCATCTCCTTGGGTAGAAGGAAAAAAAAAAAGACACTTCTGCTTATGGGAGTAGAGTGTGCCGATTTGGGCAAAACTTCCAGAAACTTCCCCCAGAAGACTGAAATACTGACTTCTTAAAGTCAGTGGACATGGTAAGGTCTTTTAGGTATCTAGAGGTGGGAATGAAGGTGAGAATAGAGGAGGAAGTGCAGCAGGGACAGACATTAAAAAAACAGAGCTGAATGAGGCTCTCTTACAGATTTTGGTCTAATTTGTTATCATGTCTGTTTATAGTGGCCGTACCATCATAGCCTCTCTGTATCATCCCTACTTATGGTGAAGATACAGACATCAGGCATCATTGTGGGTTTTTGGTTTTAATTAAAGTCAATTCTGTGGGATTTTTCCATCTTTTTTATTTTTCCATCTTTTTTATTTCTCTCAAAGTCTTTTTTTTTTTTTCCTGACATAGCAACTCTGATATTGCAGTAGGAATAGAAACTAAAGATCTGAGTTTAACTCAGCCTCTTATAAATTTATTAATCATATTGCAGCAGTCTCATAGAAAAAGTTATTTCCTGATTTTTTTTTTTTTGAATGTTGATGGAAGAAAAGGGTTGTGCAGTAATGGCATTATTCCCTGACAAAACCTGAAAGGGAAACATATCTGATTCCCGTTCATACTTAGTGTATTTGCCTATGAGAAGTTGCTCAATGTTGTTAAGTTTATTTTGAAGTAAAATTTTTAAAAATTCAGTCACTTTGCAATAAGCAATCCAACCATAGAATAAACATGCCACATTAAAGAAGAACCTCATTAAGTATGTAATTTACTTAACGTATGATAAATTATTCTGTTACTAATTTTTCTTCAGCTGTGAAAAAAGACCATCTCCTGAATTATCATACTGCTCCAATAAAATTAACTGTCTTGATGTTTACTCTCTAGACTCTTACTTAGTACATTGCAATAAAAAACATGCATGTACTGCAGCTGAATTGCAAGAATAGTCATATCTCACCTGTACTGCATAATATGTTGCGATGCCAATTTATATGGTTCTATCAACAGCCCAATAAATGCAATGTCTAATTTACATCACAAGATGGCAGCAAATTTTTAATTCACTTAATCTTTTACTAACCTAAATAAGCCTAATCTCTCGAAAGCGTTTTTCTTACAAAATGACTTTTTATTTAATGATCAGATATATGTATTTACAGACATGCTAATGTTTCAAAGTATAAACTCAAAACATCTTCAGAAATGTATTTCTGTCTTAAAATCAATTAAATAGGCAATTATCTTGAATGTTAAAGATCAGTAGCTCACGGTGTAATAGTTACTAAATCCCATTCAAAGTATTTTGCATAAAAATAGTAGCTTCCATCTACAGTTTTTGACTTCCTGAAAAGAGCATGCAATAAAGCATTTCTGGAAATTCAGGCAGCGGCACTCAAGACTTGATCATGCAGATTCTTTCTTTTGTAAGCAATTCACTTTTGTTTGAAATGTTTGCAGGCATGAGCTTCGAAAGTTATGAAACAATAAGTGTCTCAGCTCATTCAGCAGATCTTTTCTCCTTGTGCTGGCCAATAATAGAAGTTAAAACTGTTCTATCCACATGACATGATTTGTCCCAAATGTTAATTGTCATGATTTGTAGGTCTCACAGAAGATGGCTTTATTGCATTTATGCATCTGATGGCCTTTAAAATATTCTACTTTTTGTTTTCCCTTGCAGTTTCACAACCACAGGCTATACATAGCCAACTGGAGAAGCCATCAAGTACTGCAATTCTCTGCAACACCTGTGGAAACCCATGCAAAGGAGAAGTTTTGAGAGTTCAGAACAAATACTTCCATATTAAGTGCTTTGTTTGCAAAGGTGAGTGTTTGTGACAGCCGTTACTATGAATAGTGCACTAACACAGGACATGTGACTTCATGGTACTGGAAACTTCATAAAAATAATTTACAATGCAATCCATGCCTGAGAGGATTTATTGTAAACTGTACAACTGCTTACTGTAAGACTGTAAACATCCTAAATCCTAAAAGTGGAGTATGTTTTGAATGGATATAAACCCATGGAGTTTACTATGGAGTTGAGACCTGAAGAAGAGCAGTTTGGGAGAACTGGTAACAAAGGATAGTATGGGGTTAGGAGAAAACTAATATTTATGGAGAAACTCAGAGGTTAGCTCTCTCTCAGCTTTCTAATGCATGCCATGGGGTGAGCCATTGCCTCGTTTGTTCAGACTGTCTTGTGTCACAGTGTGATCTTTGAACCGTGCTGTGACTGGGCTTTTGTGTTTTTTGGGGGGGAACTGTTTGGTTTGCTCCAGATTGGCACCTGGAAGGGGTCTGATATTGGCGCATTGTGGATGACAGGAGTATAAGAGTCTTGCAAAGAAATAGGGAATTAACTGGCAGACACACATTCTGTAGGTACATGGTTGTTTCAAAGATTACCTGGAAGTTGCAAAGATCTAATTTGTTTTGAATGTACAAATGAGTAAAATGTTAACTGACATTTACTGGATAACTGGCTTGCTTCATCACTAAGCAATACTTAAAATGGCATTTATCCATGCCTGTAGCACCACCTACAATTGGCTCTGGTCCCAGCTGTGTTGATGTGACGATTTCCAAGAGACTCTAACTCCTCGGGATAGAAACAATCTAGAGGGCAAAGTTAGGAGAAACGTTCAAAAAAGTGATGAAGGGACTTGCCAATGGTATCAGAGCTGGTTACTGCTAGATCAAGGTTTAGTAATTCCTACACTGCACCTGTCTACCAGGCAATGTGTACATTTCAATAATAAATTGGATGTTTCTTTAATGCTGTTTAAAATCTGAGCAAAAGACTTGAGGAAATAAACAGAAAGAAAACTGTCATTATCTGTCAGCTACACTGATATTTTTATAAATCCCATGGAACAAAGAATATTGTATTCAATATTTGAGTCAGTCTTTATTAAAATAGATGGTATTAAATGTCCAGCTCAATAATTGCATTCTTTGCAAAATTACACAGCAAGGAAAGTAAGCATAGTGTGCTATCCTAAATAGCAAAAATATTTGGGTTGCCTATTCAAAACCAGAATGGTATTTAAAGCAGCACACAACCCATACATAAGTTTTTCTCTTTTAAAGTCAACTGTTCTTTTGGCTAGCTTTATTATCAAATTAGTTTTTCAGACCTAATTTAGTAGGAGAGTGGCTAATTTGTTATTCAGGGGTCTTGTTTCTTGCATACTGGTATATCCTCCATATAATTATCTTGATGAAATCCAAGTTCCCTTTTATACAGAACTGCTATGAGAAAACAAACTGACAAGTCCTATGGAAGGGACTGTACAAAACTACACATCCATTTCATAGAGCATCTCCTTTTACAGGCTGCCAGGTCACCCACAAATGCAGCAAGCTGATTCTGAAACTTTCACTGATCCCTGGTCTAGGCAGTGCTGAGGGTCTTTTTTTTTTTTTTAACCATCCGAAAAAAGAAGATGAATGTACTGTAGGAGCCGTATTACTCCTACCTGCCTTGTAGAGATAAGTAGTAGTTTGTTCACTTCAGGCAGATCTTGGACAAAATGAGAAAAAAACCCACCCCACTATATTAACAAGCAAGAAGTAGGGCAGCTTCTGTCAGCCACACATCAGACTCAAAACTAGCACAGGAGATAGTATAAGAGATTCATGGTTAAACTGCTTCTTGGTATTAATCATTTTGCTAAATGCTAAGTTTGCATGTGATTTTTGTTGTTGTTGTAGTTTTCCTCATTTTTTAAATGCCATAATTCCTTTTATTACTTTTCAAGGGTTTCCATCAATTAGCTGACATATTTCTGGTACCTGTTTTTATTATGTTTCTGGGTTTTATTTATTACTTAAGAACCATAAGTTGCTTTCCAATGTGGATTTACCACATTGTTGTGTGAGATGAGATTAGAAACAGAACAGAGCACTGAACATACCTTTCAGTATCTAATGTAAAGGGAAAAAAATCAGGTTAGACAAATGTGATTTGGGTGTTTAATCATGTGCTTAAATCTGTGGATGAAAAAATTTAGTTAATGTGTTAGGATTTAGCAAAAAATGGTCCTCAGTTCTCTTGGTCGGTTGACCACTTACCTCCTTTTAGGCTTGGAGGAGAGATTCGTGCCGCAACCCCTTTTCTGAACCCTTTTCTGTCATGCCACTAGACTGTTGTGCGTGGGCAGGGTGACTACCCTGAGAATATATTTACATTACGCTTGACTCCTCCCTGTGGTGCATTTATTTTGATGGTAGTCAGCGATGCAGTTTGCCCCCTCTTGCTTCATCTGCCAAAGATAGCACCTCAAAAGGGGATGTCCATCCAGCTCAGCAGCAGGACAGTCCCAGGACAGATAATCCTGGGTGTGGGATGGTTGAGTTGCGTGCTGCCTGTGTACTGAGGTTGACTGCCTCCATATTAAACCATCTCATAGCCGTCATCAGACAACCTTGCTTAAGATACTTGTAAGACTGAAGAAAATTATGTTTCTTCACATGTATTGATGTAATAGGATGAAGACCACAAACTAACCAAGAGATCATGAAGAGCTACAAATGACCATGTCTTGAGAGGTGTCTAGAGGTGTTGGAAGTATGTTTAAATGACTTCATGTGTCACAAGTGATACTACACTTGAAGAAGTTGTATGCACCTTTCTGAATATGTGTGAAATGTGAAACCACTTACCAGATAGCGCTGGAGTTTTGGATAAACTGTGAGGTTTCAGAGCAGTATAGACACTTAAGTGTTTCATTTTTTTAGGGTAGAAAGGTAGTTTTGTATTTTGCTGTATTGCCATCTGATTATTCTTTTGAGGACTACGAGTTTCAGAAATGATCAGAATGGTAATGGCATGTTTGTAGGTGCCTTTTGTATTTAAACTAAATAACTGTGCAAAACTAAGGAAGGTTAGTACAAAGGCACTCATTCCACCCAGTTCTTCCTAAATTCCCCAGATAATGCTTCTAAAGAAATCTAAGAAAAGTTTTTAAGTGCTGATTCTTGTTCTGATTCAATAATGTGACGTATACATCCAGGTTAAAAATTTTACTGGCAATACTGTGAACACCTGCTAGTTTTTCTCAGCATCAAAGCTTAATAAGATCTATAGAGGTAAATATACATCATAAATAATGCTTATATCTATTATACATATTATTTATTGTTAAGGTGCACAACTAATCTGCTAGTAAAAGGCTGTAGGGAATATGCCATCAAGTCCCACTTCACATTTTTACTCGGTCTTTAAAATATCTCCCACTTTAATCAGGTTTAATAAAAGTGCAGTTACAAAGGAAATGCCTTTGAAATATAAGGCAAACATTTTATTCATTAGACTTCAAAGCTTTGCTTCCCTTATTTGCAAATTCCCGTATTATTTCCTACTTCTGTAATGAAAGCACCAAGGAAAATGAGAAGAGGTGATAAAATATTGACAACACAGACTATAAAACTCAAACTAATTGCAATGTCTAGTTCATTCTGAGGGTGTCTGTCAGGACAGCTTCTCGTACAGCATATTGTATTAGGCAAATACGCACCTGGAGCTCATTCACTACAGCATAATTTAGCGAGCCTGTAGAGGCACAGACTAACATAGAATTGTAGATAGGAGAGATGTAGGTGCTGTGATTTCATTATCCTGAATAACCTCTTTGGTCTTTCATAAAGATAGAAATTATCTTGTTCTCAGAGTGATTCTCAAGTATTTCTTTTTCTGTGGTGTAATAGCATCCTGGCATTTCCGAAGTAGCGGTAGCCTATGTCAAATACAGTATTTAGGAAATACTGGAAGTCTGAATCAAAGCCCAATGTTTCTGAGGGGGATGGATAATATGATTACTATAGCTTTATATAAAACCAGAAAACATACTTTACAGTATTTTATATAGTCACTCTAGCAGACCAGATAATGGAAAATCCATAGCGTGTTTGCAAATTTATTTACATGCAAAATTCCTGCAGCCTCTACCCTAGTTAAATGAGAAAATCCTGCAAAACTGTTCTTTGTACAAGATGACTCATATGTGAGATGAACTGTAACTTGTATCTGTCCTTAACTGGTTCAGTCTTTGATGAAATCCATTTTTGGTGAAATGAAGTAAGCTTGCAATCCAAGCCTCAGAAAAAGAAAAAAAAAAAAAAAAGAAAGAAAAAGTGGCCATTGTGCTATATCAGCTTCACTATGTATGTGTCTGTAGGTTGTGTTGCTTGACCCCTAATCAAAATTCCCTGGATTGCTGTCTTGCTATGGATGCAGAACATGCAGTCTGCCATGGCGGCACAACTGCCAGGTTCAAGTACACTTTTTTTTCCCCATGTATTTTGATTTATATGCTTAATTAACCTGGTAGAACATTTCACATCTTCAGCTGGAGTTGAGTAGGTAGGTCAATGTTTATCTTGTAGCACTACAGCTTCCTGGGAATTGTGAAAGAGCCCTGGACTGGATTTTTATACCAACATTTAGGCCCCTACACACATGCTTTTTTCATTAGAACATACAGTGCGGCCTGGATTTATATCATTTGTTGTGAAGCCACGTTAATGGGAAGGACTAAGACAGAATATTTGGTGAAAAGGTTAAAAACATCAAGTAACTTGGTAGTAGGAGTGATTTGTTTGTTAGATCAAATGCATCTGCTGGGATATAAATAAGTATGCTAAAAGCTATGCTGTGTAATCTGAGGGACTGGTGTTTGAACATAGCTAAGGGGTTTCACGTTTCAGAATGGGGGTCATTTACGGGAAGCTCACTTGTAAGATTTCTGAGTCCCAACTTTTGGCAAAGCAGTGGGGCTTCATGGCATGTGTGGTATCTCAGGCACTGGGATGAAACGTGGTGGCTCTTGTTCATCAGGCACTCTCAGCAACATGTCCATCAGTTCTGAAGTCCTTTAGGATCTTGCAGTCCCATATTAACTCAGTATAATAGGAAAAAAAAACACTTTTGACAGAATACTGACAGAGTCTTGCTTTGACAGTATGGCTGGTGTAGGACTGACTTACCAATGTCATCCTAACTTTATATTTTATATCACTGAAAAAAAATCACTTTTGCCAGTGTAAAAGTGATCTAATGCAGGGGCCAGTGTTTCTGTGTTGTTGTTTGAGATTTTTAAACTTAAACTTTAAAAATGGCTAATCACTAGCTTTCTTAAAATAACTCAATAATTAAAGCTTGCATTTATTAAGTATGAAAATAAAATTGGTCAGTTAGTGAACTCTCTATCACAAAGTAATTGTTAATTTTTCTGTTGTTTTAATCACATACTCTCAGTAGTTGCAACCTTTCTTTGGATTCATAAAGAACATACTACAGCCTGTCATGTCTTGGTTATATACCAACTCATCAACACTTCAGTGAAAGCTTTGTTTCAAGGCATATATTTCATCTAGAGTCTGATGATTATTTTTTATAAATATCATTCATGAATTTTCATAATATTAGTAAAGTGTGGTGAAAGGGCCACGGTTGCAAGTATCATGGTTGCAAGTATTGGAAAAGGAATATCTTCCCAACATTTCAATGGAGGTTGTCTAACCATCCACCACAGGAATCCAAACTTTCGTTATTTCTGGTTTCCCACTCGATTCATTTTGTTTAAAGACCTAGAGTGTCTGGGGTTTTAGTTAAGGCATAGTAAAGCTGTTCTTGCTTACTCTAGTCTTTACACATAGGATATTACCCGATACTTGTGCTTTACTTTCTTACTAATAGACAAATATATTTTTCTTTAGTCCTTCCATTGCCTTACTTTCAGCCTTAATCCCATCCTTCTAGTCCAAAGACTGAGCAGTTATACTTGAAAGTTAAGTGCTCAGTAAAAATCAGATCTTTAAAGAAGTAATTGCTGAAACTTCTGGGGGATGATCCGAACCACAGATACAGCCGTGTGCAGAAACACAAAACTGAACGCATTTAAAAATGATGCTTAACGTTCGTTAAATGAAGTGTTGGATGGAAACATAAACTTTGCAGGCAGTAAAGTTCTTATTCAAATAAGGCAATTTTGAGCATACATAATTTCAGCCCACATTAGATAGTGTCACCCCCATGAAGAGCTTGTAATTCTTTTGAATTGCTGAAGTTCTCTTCTTAGGGTAAAGTTTTTAACCACGCAAAAGATGTCAGTGCAGAGTTGCCTCTATGAAGAGGGGCTCTGTCTGTGTCATGCTCTTTCACATGGGGTACAGCAAGGATACAGACAGCATGCTGGAGTAGTTACTGGGCATTTCAGTGTGCCAAGGTGATGGGAGGTCTGCATGGAGACCCAGAGCTGTTGCATAAAGCGTATCACTGCCACAGGAGTGTTATTCCACCTCCCGCTTTCTGCCACTCATTAATACCAGACCATCTGCCGTATCTGTGCATAGACAAATGAAGCACTTAATTTGCAAACCTGTAACTGGCACCCAAAGCATCATTGTGAATAATTAGAAAATATTTAATGTTTTTGCTTTACATGTTTTTCAAAAAAAAAAAAAAAAAAGCACACTTTTTTAATTAGTCTGGCAAATGACAGCCATATTTTATCAGAAAGGTCAAAGGTATTACAAGATTGAAAATGGCTGAAAGCACATTATTCTGTTTCTTAAATCTCTTTAGCTTGCTTGTAAATTAAAAATAATCAGATTGATTCCTTAAAATAATAATTCAATACAAACCAAACAATTTTTCCAGTTTTCCTGGGAGTCGTCATGGTAGCTTGGAAGAGCCATGTACATAGTGCTCTCTATCACTTGTAACACTACACGAGAGCTTTTATAGCGCAGTTATGTTGTGTTTAGGCTATTGGGAAATTCTGCTTTCCAAGAGGGAAATGGAAAATGGATGTGCACTAATGCAAATATTACTAGATATGTAGTTCCAGTAAATTACAGGAGTCAAGTTACATAATGCACAAGAAACTCCCCAAACTCTCCTTCATTTTAATTAGTGCACCTGAGTCTTTAATGTTTTGTCAGTCCCATAAGCTCATTCAGAATCTCTAAGGCTTCTCCTGCACTGAAGAATGTGTAATAGCCAGTCTAGCTTGAGAGCTAAACTGTTATCAATGCTATACATGTGTGGTGAAATGTTGCAAGATGGATAAGAAACATTCCCACAGTTCTGTATCTTATCTGCTCCAGAAAGTTGTTCTGGTTGTACTCTGGTAGAACTGTTTGCCTGTGTGTTCCCATTTGGAAGCTGGGGAAAGGTCCAGCACGTCTTTTCTGATGCTGCATGCTCCTTCTTTTGTTAGCAACAGACTGTAACAAAATGAGATGAGATTCCAGTCCTTAAGATTACAGGTATTTCAGATATTATACCTAAAACACTGTCAGTGACTGACAATTTGAGTATTCTTGATATCATGGACATCTGCTTGGAAAGATTTAGATACAGTCACTCCTGTCTAGGAAGATTGGAGTATGTAGATTATATGGATTTATATACTATCACAAGATTCCTTCTGTCTTGCCGCTGCCTCACCTATAGACAAGAGTTTCAGTTGTGAATTGAACAAGAATGCAAGTGAGATGATATTCACGTGCAGGCTTTGCATGACCAGCAGACTTCCAGATGATGAAGAAGACTTCCCCATATCTTTTGTGAAAAGCTCACCTGGATTGTCAGCACCAGAGCACAGAGCAGAAAGAGAGCATCACAGTCAGTTATCTTCTGGAAACTGGTTTAGACTGCTTCGAATTAATTGTGAGTTAGTTTGTAGTTAAGTCCAAGTTCTAGTGGTGGAAGCTTGCCAGGTGATTGCTATTGTTTCTCATGGGCATAGTGGCCATGAGAAATCTTCCAGAAATAATAAAGGGCTTTTGGAGAATGGGCTTCCAGACTGCATCAATGGTATATTTCTGCCAAAAGAGAATTATGTTAGCAGTATACTTAGCGTGTCGTTCTTGGGATCTTAGTCAGCCACCAGGATCCATCTCAGAGATGGGGAGAAATAGTAGAGGGCTGAGGAAGAAAACTGTTACTTAGCTGTTGGGAAAGCAGAGATATTATTCCTTGTTTAGCCTGTAATGTTATGATTGGGCTTTTATTGCTTTTGTTTTCAAGGACTCTGCCTCTCTCTCCTGCATTGGTTTCATGCCTGGTTGCTTATGTCAGGAAACAAATGGGAGAGGAAACAATTTAAAAAAAAAGAAAAAAAAATAACTTCATACGTGCAATTACAGGTTGATCAGCAAAACGCTTGCTTGTTTGGCAGGCTGAAAGCAAAACAGCGCTGTTTGGATGACGAGATGACCAGTGCATTTTACTGTTACAGCCTGCTGTAGCGTACAGCAGCACAGCAAGCTCAGCATCCTCTGAGCCTCTCAGGACACAGGTGATTTTCAGGCCCAGCACGCAGCCAAAAAATTAATCTACTTTCACTAGTCTCATTTGAAAGTAAGGAAAATAGACAGGCGCTCTATATTCACAAAGTGCAAATGGAATACTGATGGCATACAATAGCAGGACTAACAGTGTGCTTAAAGTGCCCTAATTAATTGCTATTATTTATTTTTATAGGTTGTAGGCCTTATGTGATGAACTATCCATAAAGAATTATGGAGTTAGGCTGTGAAATCACACAGCATAAATGACAGTGCTCCAGGTAGTGTTACAGACACCAGGCTGGGGAAAAAAGTAGCCTTTTTCTAGCAAGTAGAGGAACCCCTCAGATCAGTCTACAGGTACCTTAAAGGAGGCTGTAGCAAGGTGGGGATTGGTCTCTTCTCCCACGCACCAGGTGATAGGACAAGGGGGAATGGGCTAAAGTTGTGCCAGGGGAGGTTTAGGTTGGATATTAGGAAAAATTTCTTCACTGAAAGGGTTGTGAGGCATTGGAACAGACTGCCCAGGGAAGTGGTGGAGTCACCATCCCTGGAGGTCTTCAAAAAATGTTTAGATGTAGAGCTTAGTGACGTGGTTTAATGGTGGACTTGGCAGTGCTAGGTTAAAGGTTGGACTGGATGATCTTGGAGGTCTTTTCCAACCTAAATGATTCTGTGATTCTGTGATCTGTATGAGGTATTTTGGTGTCGGGTAACTGGAAACCACCTTCATGTGTGGAAATACTGAGCTGTCAGAAAAGCCATCCTGAGGTACCCTCCTCCGGAACAGTGCAGCCACCTTCTGTCTCAAGTCCCCCACCACGTGCTGGTACTGGCTCGCTGTCAAATACCGTGACAGGAGACAAACACTTGTTTATTCGCTACTTAAAAATTGCTCCTAAAGCCGGTAACTGCTCAGCATGGGGCATTGCCTGGGGGTGCAGGGTAATACCAAGATGAGCAGCTGAGTTCTCAGTGTTACTGTCTCTTTATTATCACAAGTGCTATGTTTGCAACGCTTTTCTTGTTTCACTGAGAAGAACTTCAGTAATAGTGGGAAGCTGTTTTTAGGTTTTAAATAACCCTGCCCCCAGATATTCATTTCGGATGACAAGTGTTGGGTAGGAGTGGGCCTGTGACATAACGCTGATTTCCTATCCTAGAAGAGTGAGGTCTGGTGGTTGCCTTCAAACGTGCTCCCTAGGCATCCTTCAGGTTTCCTTTCCCTGATTTCTTGTCTCTGCAGGTGTGCAGGATCATCTCAGCTGGGCAGTGTCTCTCTGCCCACGTCAGCAGCAGGAAAGGGAGGCAGCATCTCACCCAAGGGAGGGCTAGTGGGTCTATTTTCAGAGCTACTCTTCTCAGCTTTAAACTGGGACTTCTTTTAATATTCAAGCCAGCGTTTAACTGGATTCCCAGTGTTGTCCTCTGGTCAGCTGGGTATCGAGTTAAATCGTATCAAATGGTTCAAAGAGTGCAGGATGACACGAGGGCTCATGACTTGGGTTGTAGGTGGCAGAGCGTAGCGGGTGGAGGGAGCCGATGGGGGAGCAATGTGTGAGGAGCAGAGGAGGTTGGTGGAAGAGCTGTGACTTTGCCCACGCTGCAGGGTCAGTGGGTAAGCGGGAGGGTATAACCACGGAGACTCTGTCCTGTGCCCCAGAGTCACTCATGAGCTAGATTTTTCCCCGTTCATGAATAAATATGAAGACTTTGCAGAGGGTAGCACTTCTGTGAACTGTCACATATGTGGTGTCTGTTATGGGCATGTGCTAAAACAAGATGCGAAGAAAGGGCCAAAAGCCCACGCTGCTCAGTTTTCTGTGCCAAAAAAATTTATTAATGGACTTTCTTGCTTAGGAGTTTTACTTGTAGCTAATCAGTTTAGAGGCAACTCCTAGAAGAAGGATGACCATTGAGAAGAATTGAGATTAAGGGGATAAATGCGGCATCAAGATTTAATAAAATTTACTTTTAAACTGCTTAGAATGCTAAGACACTGAAAAAACTGTAATAAAAGTGATATTAATGACACGAAAGAAAACTGCTGTGTGATGGCTAAGCCTGTTTGAAAACTTTTCATCCCAGCTTTTTTCTGTGATGAAATATATTACAATGTACCTGATGTTTTTGCACGAAAAGCCTCTCTTCATTTAAAAGCAGAAGTGAAAAACAAAATTTCTTTAATATGGCACATGTAAGATTGCTTCAGCTGTAATCTTCACAAGTTATGTTTTTACTGACATAAAAGCAGCTGAGTTTATAAAAGAAATATTCAAGGAAGTTATAATACTCTGCCATAAAAATGTTCTTTTACTAAACTGAATCAGCAGTCACATTGATGTACATTGATGAGGTAATAGCCTTGCTGAGTGGTAGAGGTTATCAAATCTCCAAAGAAAAATAAGTATGTTGGCCAGTAGTGACAGTTCAATTTGTTACAGATCTAATTGGTTCCAAATAGATGTTTACTGTAACTTATTTATATCAGTGTATTTCTACTACTATATTACACAGAAACTAGTATTGTCATGCACTTTCCATTGTAACCATAGAATTCAAGAACTTGAAATTTTGTGCATTCTTGGGGAACAGTTGAATAAAGTTAGTCAGGTATTTGTTATGTTGCAACATTTATTAAGTGCTGATTTATGGAGGGTGACAGATGCATCTGCTTAATTAAGCAGAAACATTAAATGAAAGAAATATATTTTAAAATGTTGATATTTGTATTTCATGGATGTATTGGGTTTAAGGTATCGAATCCCTAAGAAATTTAGTAGATATATATTTATAAATATATATATATTTATAATTACATCCTAGCTCATCTCACACTTCATGCTTTTTATTATTCTGTGATATCTCTTATCCTTTAAAAAAATACTCTCTTTAAGCTAACACTGCAATCACATCTCATAATCCCTTTTTAATATTGCTCGGACTTAATTACAAGGCTATAGAGATCTGAGGCTTTTTTTCCCATCTTTTTATCATTCTTACTGGGATACTGTTCCAACAATACTTTCCTGTGATGGTTAGAAACACTTCTATTAATTTTCATCCTCCGTTTGTTCATGGCCAAGGGTTTCCTCACTTGTTCTTGTGACAGCGTTCTCACTGGGTTTAAATAGCTCTTCATCTTTTCTTTAACTCTGTTTGAACCTCAGATGTATGTTTATTTATCAGTAGTTTTCTAACGTTTTGATTTGTTTCAGTAGGCTAAACAAGCCAAGTTCTGCTTTTCTCTTAAAATACGCTTTCTTTCTTCATGTCATCCTGATAGCCATCCTTACACCTGCTCTGGTGTGACTCAGTCTTTTGCAAAAATAACTGAGCAAGTTATACACTATGTGCTAGATGAGGTCTCACAAGGTATAGTGTCTCCAATACTAGCTAGCTCTGTGGGACCTACTTGGCACAGCGCATCCTTTCTTATTCAAAACATTAATGACTTGTAGTTCTGTGATTGCCAATATTTGCAAGTCTTTCTTTCCTTCTGCCACTCAGAAAGGATTTTTGTTGTTGTTCATGTTTGCATGGAAGACGTTTCATCTTGTGTCCTCCAAATAAATCCCTGTTCCATGTCTCAAGGCATCCAGCTCCAGTTACTATCCTGATCCCCTCCTTTGCGTTAGTGCAAGCTGCTGTGGAGAAGCCAAGGTAATTGTAACATTGGCAACAGCAATGGGACAGGCAAATACTTTCAGGGTGAGACAGGGTCCCATCTAACACCAGTGGCAGGGCTGTCACCAACCACGTCTGCCCAGAGCCTCAGCAGTGGGGTCCTGTTAGCAGCAATGAGAAAGAGCCCGTGTGGGCTCCCTGGAGGACCCACGTCAGCAGGGAAAACATTGGTTTGCTTGTGTTTGCTGCACAAACAGGTGAGTAGCAGGTGAGTAATGGCAAAAGTGCAAGACAGAGTAGTGACAGCTAGTTTATGACTACGTTATCATCTCATCTTCTCCTTGTTTTGGAACACAAGCTCCAAGTTGCTTTTGGATGGCGTAGGCAAAAATGCGTAGGTCAAAGCCTGCCCTGCATCTCCTGCCAAGCTTGCTTTATGAGGGGCTGTGGCAGAGGGCTGAGGGCTGATGCTTACCTGGTGAGAGTGAAGGCAATGGGCAGTTGAGGCTTTTTGGAGAATTACGAACATCATTCTCCAGACAGCTGCTACTTCACTGTGCATTTTGTATAATTTTGTATAAAATCTGACTTCACCTTTTGTCAAAGCGTCTCTGTTTATGCTACAATCTTGTCTTCATTGTTCAGACGCCTATAGTAACTCTTATGTTATAATTTTGCCCAAAACAGTTCTTGGTGGCTTTTTTCAGTTGCACTCTAGTAAGATGTGCCACTACTGGCATAAAGAAGTACTCTATAGGGAAGCAACCTCTCCCTGCTCACTTTGAAAACATAATTATGTCCTTTAAATTTCTTCACTTACGATCCACTTGCCAAGCTTAATCACTATCTGATACAATTTAGAACTACCACATCATTAATATCAGCTCAGCATCCTGCTCATCCTCATCTTAAATCCATAGCTAATTCGTGTTTTTGTCACACCGGTACATACCTAGTTGAAATATATCAACTAAAAGAAATCCATAACACTTAGCAAGTCTTGTGAAGAGTCTGTACAAAAAGCATGTCCTTACTAAAAATTAGACCAAGGGCTAATGGTGAGGAAGAAAAATGTTAATGCTAATGTCTTAAGCCTGTGAGGTAAGGCACATGAACAATATGCTGCAAGATGAATCATCTAACCCATTGTTGTTGTCCATGGCAAATGCAACATAATTGGAATTATTTTGACTTATAAGGAAGAAAGCTTAATTAACCCAGGTTCTTCAGTTCTTGGTCATATACTGATACACTTTCAGCATGGTTGTTGTTTACTGTCATTCAGTGGTTAGGGCCATCTCCAGGGAGAAAGATTAAGATTTAAATGCCCACTCAGGGTTTAAAGAGGGCCTTGAGTCCAGGCTTCCTGTGCCACGGTCTCTAGCTATTAAGAAAGATGATAAAAAAAAAAAAAAAAAGATGTGATTGGATATGGTTTTGAATGAACAACAGGATCCTATGCTTTCTAGGATTTTCTGTGTTGTGAGTATGTTACTTTGTGCCTTGAGCATGCTTTCTGGACTTGTTTCTCATTGTTTAGATGCAAGATGGATGATTCTGGCATTGCAAACAGGCTTTGGTGTGAACAGGGAGACTTTACTTTTAAAAACCAGAGTGTCTGTAGACTCTGGTACCTAAGCAGGAATCTTAGTCTTGAACATTTTTGAAATTTAAGGTACCTCCACAATTTTGGGACCAAGGCACTGAACAGCTTTGCGGTGTTTAGTACATGGAACCCCAATGTGGTAAGCAACATTTCCACTCTTCTGTGTGCTGCATCTGAGTAGTGACACTGCCAAGGTCGTCTGTTCCTTTACACACCTCAGACTCATTTGACTGTAAGCACTGTTTGCTGCTGCTTGGTGCGTGACATTTATGAGGTAAACCTAAGATCTATTTTAAAAGATGTTGTAAACTGTCACAGAAGTTTACAGCAGTTGCCATGCACACCAAACCCTGCGTTTAGAGGGAGCAGTATTTTATCCACTTTTGTGTCCAGGAAGAATATCAAGCAATTGTAGAGTAATTTCAGAAACATCTCATCGTAACGTTGGTGCTGTGGATTATGAAGGTTTATATTCCTTATGCATTTCCTTTAACCTATTAAATATAATTGTGGGTATTGTGGGTATTGTTCAGCCCTGTACTCGAATTCTGGAGACTTAACTCTGTACTAGCAGCATCTGCACTGAAGTTACAAGGAATAAATCTAAACTATTAGTGTACAAAATACATCACTGATGTAATTTACTATAAAAGCAGTGTTTTTCAGATACAGAACTGTTCTGTGATCATAAGCCCACGTATTAAAGTGCTAAAATACTCCACTAGGAACCATACTGATCAGCATCGTCTTAGAGAGCTTTCCTTTTCCAGCCTTCTGAGTCTGCCTTTTTTCTTCCTGCAGTTTGTGGATGTGACCTGGCTCAAGGAGGATTTTTTGTGAGACAGGGAGACTACATCTGTACTTTGGACTACCAGAGGCTCTATGGTACACGGTGCTTCAGTTGTGATGAATTCATTGAGGGAGAAGTGGTCTCAGCACTTGGCAAAACCTATCACCCAGACTGTTTTGTTTGTGCTGTTTGCAGGTATGTGTTCTATGAAGTTGTATTTCATTTTAAAAAAAGATTTTGAAAGACTGATGCCAGGCATTCAAACTCATAGCATATATAAAAAAAAAAAATAAAAAAATAAAAAAATCTGTTTTCTATTATCCGCTCCTTAAAAATTAGCAGATTTTTTAAAATCCAAATTCTGACTACCTCATTTTTTTTTACATGCTTTCTCTGTTTTATGATACTTTATATATGAGGTTTTCAAGGTACTTGAGAAACTGCCACTGCGTCTACAGTCAGACATTTTGCCCCAATTATTGCCTTGTTTCTCTGGTGTCTTCTGTTTTGTATTTTGTTGACTGAAGTTACACGGGACTCAGATACCAGTGCCTGAGTCCTAGGAAAGCCAAATGGATACCATATGAATAGACTTACACCAAAATATCACAGCGCTGCTTCCCAGAAATTACGGTAATCATTTAAAATAGAACAGAAAGGTCCTGGTCTCACAAACACTGATGTATGTGTTGGATTTCACCAAGAGCCTCCAACAGGCGTGTAGGTGACAAGTGACACAGGATACAAGTTGTCCCTCTCTGAGCAGCCTGGTGGAGTTCATTGGGATCATTTCTTGTGTGTGCACGCGCGATGTTGTGACCCAGTGTTGGTGGCAATGTTTGCAGGCTCTGAAGTACAATATTGATGTTCGTTGGAACCATATCTTAATCCTTTTCTGTGGAAATAGCACAAACATATGTTGAAGACTTCTGGAAGAAACTTTACGTACACCAAAGCTTCAGGAAACGCACTGTTGTTGCAACAGTTTGAAGCAAACGCAAATGCTGTAATAATTTGTCTGTCTAAATTTGAGCCTGTACCAACACAAGAAAGCAACCCCACATTCAAAGAAAAAAAGCACAGGCTGTATTGCTGTGAGTAACGGGGTACCGATGCCTCACGTTACAAATGCTATACCTGCTGGTACCATGTTCAGATAATTGTGCAGCTCAGATGTCCTCCTCTGCTGTTACAGAAACAGGGCTTGCTTTGAATTCCAGAACAACCATGCTCCATGGCAGGATGTAAGTGTAGCTTGAATATATCAATTGCAGAAATAATTAAATAGCCATGTTAAGGGGAAGTCTCCAAGACTGACAGGTCTATGTTAAATTAAATTATGTCTGTTCAGTTTTTGCCACAATTAGTAGGAGATTTTTCCTTTTGGATAGTTTAAACAAACATGAAGAATGAAGATAACAAATAAACCTAAATATATGTGTATACTTAATAGGAAGTAGGATGATTTAAATGGCTACTTGTGACACTCATGAGTTAAATGCCAACTGCACATGCTGTTGGCCTGCAGCCTGTCAGTATTACAGCTCATCTGCAAAGGAGCACAGCTAATTCTTGGTACTTTTCTTAGCACGAGTACCTTCTGTAAAGTGAGGTACTTGTTCAACTAAGAGAAAAATAAAAATGCATTGATTCTACTTTCCTGGTAAGTGTGGTGATATCCTCAGCCACACCATTAGGGCTTAGCACTGGGGCCTAATTTATGTGCCTGTGTGTTAACTGTACTTAGAAACTTGTTACCTCACACAGGTTTCAGTCAAGCTGTTGCTATACTAACCTCTCGCTGTATTTAGTCAGTCCTTCAGCTGATAGTTTGGAGCTTTGTGGCACAATTTGCTTCCTTTCCCTGGAAATTCAGAACAAGCTTCCATATGATTAAGCTAGTTAGGTACCTAACAGTTCAGGTGGGCTGAATTGCAATACAGAGAAGATACTTGCTGGAACATGCTACAAATATCACATGTAATGAAGACATACTAAAGCTAGGTTACAATTTTAAAAGTAAAGTTGCTGATACAATAGTATTTTATATAAAATAATAAATTCAGAGATGTTCTCTAACCTTCATGTGAAACTAAATGATTGAATTAAAAGGTGTTCTACTGATAAAGTTTCTAATTGCTGCTGTCTAAAACTTCATTAGAAAGACCCAAATTTTGCTTCCGTTGCTTTCCTTAGAAGGACACACAAATTCGTGTTGTCTTCATCAGAGCCAACTAATGTCCAGCTGACTTGCAGGATTCAATTTGTGTCTCCTAGGGGGGTTGTAACACTGACTTGTGGTGTAGATCAACAGAAGAATACTATCATCTGTTTATATTAAAAACACAGGACCAGGTTCTCAACTGCTTTAAATCAGCATTGCTTCAATTATCCTAGTCTTTGCAAGCCAAATGTAATTCATGTTTTTTATGGGAAAAACTGTCCTATCTAAACATCATCAGCATTTATTTTATTAAGTGATATCGTCAGCAAAAATAAGGTGAGTAGACTGTAAATACATGTGGTTTAAGCTGACATAGAACTAGGCAAAAATGACCCAGAGCCATTTGATTAGGGGTACAAAATTGTAAAGCACATTGCCTTGGCATTTTCTTTGGAGTAAAGGGTCCGGAGTACCATTTGTGTCCTCATGTCTTACAGATGGGCAGAAACAATAAATAATGAACCAAAAGCACACCATCTTAGGCAGCTGGCTGATCACACAAATTGCATCTGACTTTGCCTGTTACATCTGGACTTTAATGTGGGCTTTCTGTTAGGAGCCTGACTTCTGGAACAGTGGCGACTACCTTTCTTGCTCTGATGGAAACCAAGCATGGCTCTTACCAACTTCAGCAGCAAAAGAAAACATTGACAGCAGAAGGCACTTTGCACTCATGACAAGGGTCTTCACAATATTACAGGATTGTTAAGGACTTTAAATGAGCACTTTTGTAACTTACATTTCTGTAGCTGCTGAAGTAACTGTTCCTGCATTGAGTAGTAAACAAGTGACACTAGCAACTCCTTTTTGTTCTTTTCTTATTTTCAAAGAAGAGAAGATTTGAATAAAAACTGGTAGGTAGTGTACCTGGCTTCAGATGGTAAAATCAGTGAGAAAATCTAATATGCACACAGCTAGCTGGAGCAATAGGAAAATGCCAGTAACATAGCTCTGTTCACTTTCTGGAGCTACTGACATTACTACTTTTGAGTGCCATGCGACCCAGCGTCACACAAAAGAGCTGTATTCCCTCCTGCCATCTGCACTGTGTTGATAAGCTGCTGCACTGCTCTGTGAAAAAGCTTGTGTGTCAGAAACCCAAATCTTCCCTGAGGCATCCACTGGGACTCGGATGCTCTTGCCCGTTGGGCTGCCACAGTTCGAAGTGAAAAAATTCCTTATCGATGAGAAAAACCAACTGTTAAAAATACAATATAACCTAGTGTCCTATGTGATTGTTTCTCTCTATCTTGCATTGATCAGTTGGCTCCTAAACAACTTCAGGTTTGAATTGCATGTTTGCTCTGCTGTCATAGTTTGAAGGCCTAGCGCCTTCTCTCAGTGCTGTTTGTAGTCAGTGTAACTGTTTGCAGCTGTTGTGTATTGTGATGATATTGCCTAAAACCAGGAAAGCATAGAAGAATAACAACATAGATTGAAAAATGCTGCAGATTAACTGCTTACTCTAAATTCTCAGGAAGTGGGTAAGCAATCCTATTCTTACGTTTTCATTAACTGAAAGGGGCTGTGTCCTACTGAGGGCTGCCAGAGACATTTCCTCTGAAAGGTGCCATATTTGTAAAAGTGAAATAAAAAGAGGGACATAATTAAGGCTATCTCTATCAAGAGGAGCTGAGTTTTATTAACATTGTTCACAGAATTCTTATATGGCGATCAGAGGCTGGATGGTATGGCTCACAGGAACAGCTTGTGCAGGACCTGAAAGGCCAGGAAATAGAGTGTTTCAAAAAGCAATGGGAAATTATACCTGTGATGATAAAAAAAACTTTTTAAAATGGAATTTTCATGAGAAGTCTTAGTGTGATAATAAATCACATGTGAGATATGTGGTATGCATATGGTTATACTATACATAGACTGTTGCATTCAGTGTTAATGACATGCTAAGTGTGCAGAGTATCAGTCTGGGTTTTGGTAATATGGGTTAATATAATTAATAAAGTTTTAGGTGGGAGTTATTTATTCAGCCAGTTGGATGAATGTATATATAATCATTATCCCTATGCTTTCACTATTCTTGTAATTATAAACTTTTTTGTGTGTGACATGTAAATGATGAAGAGGGACTCTTAGGTGGGTGATAAATTAGCATGAATGTTTTGGGTTAATGTCCAAACAGCTGCATGTTTTCTTTGCAGAATTTAACTATCCACCTTCTGTGTTTTGTCTGAATTTAGGAAGTTTTCTCTTGAAACAATGTATTGGCAGAAGTAGAATGTGTGCCAAGTCGTGAATATGTGTGGAGGGGCAAGAGGCATGGTTAGCTATTCTTCAAGGGGCTTGTGCCAAATCCAGATCTAAAACTTCTCTCAATCCATTTATATTTCTGTTATCTTCAAGAAGGTAACTAACTGTAGCCAAGCAGTTAAATATAAAAATTCAGAAAACTGAAAACTTTGTTGAAAAAAAAAGTTGTAGTTTTTTTAGTCCTATATAACACTGCTATTTCTAGAAAGAAATTGAGGTCTTTTGTGTATGTATGACTTAAGAAATTAAGACAATACTGAAAATTGGAAGTTAATTCAGTTCATTCTCAAACATAGCAATTATGTCACACTTTGAATATGCTAAACCTTTTTAATTGCTCACTTTTTTAGTGCTGCTGAAATTTGAAAGAGTTTGGTTCCCACTTAAACAGCACTGAGTACTTCTTAAAGCATCTCATGAAGCAGACTTCTTCATGTGGATGTTGACACCAAAATTTTGAAATCAGACTGAGTGTTCTTGGCATTTTGATTGTGAAAAAAATGCATTTATCAATATAATGTGCTTCCTGAACAAAGGACTCTTACTGTCCTGCTCTTCAGGTTTACACATGGAGTATACCTATAGTCTAGGCTCATGGAAGGGACCAGTGGAGATCCTGTGGTCCAGACCCTGGCTGAAAGCAAGTCCAGTTTGATCAGGCTGCTGAGGCCATTGTCTAGTCACAGTTTAAGTATCTCCAAGGATCCCACAGACTCTCTGGACAGCCTCTTCCGGTGTTTGAACACACTGTGGGTATTTTATTTTATTTTTAAACCTTATATTAAGTTGGCATTTCCCATGTTTTGGTTTATGTCTGATGCCTCATGTCCTTCCACTCTGTACCTCTGAGAAGATTCTGACTCCAACTTCATATACATGCCATCGGGTAGTTTTAGACAACAATAGAACATTTTAAGGCTGAACAAGTCCATCTCCTTCAGCCCCTCCTTGTGCATCCTGTGCTCCAGCTCTAGGCCTAGCTACCTCCACTGGCCTCTCTCCAGTATATCAATGTCTGTCTTGTCCTGAAGAGCCCCAAACTGGATGTACGACTCGAGATGTGGTCTCTCAGGTGATGAACAGAGGGAAAGATCACTTCCCTCATCCTGCTGACTGCCCTAATGCAGCCCAGGATGTCGTTGACCTTCTTTGCTGCAAGGACTTGCTGCTGACTCATGTTCAACATGGTGTCCACCACCAGGACTGCTACATCATTTTATGCAAAGCTCTTTCCAGCTGATCAACCCCCAGCGTGTGTACAGATGCATGGGATTATTCTTCCCCAGTTGCAGGCTTAGCATTTGCCCTTGTTGTACTTCATGAAGACAATAGCTAACAAGTAATGTTCACTTTGTCTCATCAGGTTTAACATCCTGGGTCAAATTCTGCCCTGTGGAGCAACCTTGAGGGAAGTGATTGTACCAGGTACAAGTTAGAGCACGATATGATCCTGTAGGTCCTCAGGTTACAGTCTGACATTACACTGACCCAGTGTAACTGCAGGCTGCTACTGGAATGGATAGCTCTGTTCTCCCCACATTCCTGACCATATGCTTCTGTTAATTTTCTTATATCAAATTTAGTTGACTGTTCAGCTGCACAGTCAGATCAGCAACTTAAAGAACAGAGAGCCATCGGTCTGCTCTGGAAAAAATGAACATCTTCTTTTTGGCCCAGAAAGCTTGAATTATTTGCTCCCAGCTGCATAGGCTGAGGCAAGGTGCAGAGAAGGACAAGAGGAGGGCCAGGCCTTTCAGCGTCAGCACACAGTTACTCTGGATTAGGCTGGTGGTGGTTTGATGTTTTACAACATAATTTTGTTGGTCAGCTCCAGTCATTGATGGCTTTCCAAATGTTGGAGGCAAGTGGATAAAACAAAATTCAGTGGGAAATAAATCATAAAAGATGTATCTTACAAGTCATTTCAGAGAAGTGCTTTAAAGATGCTCTTAATTTTCATCTTAAAAATAGATTAGCCAACTGTGAAAATCACAGTGAATATTTTTAAAAGGATGAGTAGCTAATTAAAACCCATACCTAGCAGTGTTCAGAAAGTGACTGGTTGTGAGATCTCATTATATGCAAAGGCAGATCTACTGCTCTTAACCTACAATGCTATATATAGTCCTGCTCACAAGTTAAAGAGCTCAGAAACTGAAACCTTGTTAATTGTCTGTTACCACCTTCTGTTGTGCCTTCAGTCATACTGGCATCGAAATCCTGGAGCGGGGTTGCTTGTGGAAGGGAGAGGTCAGATGTTAAAGAAATGCTGGCAAGTGTGTTGTGTATGAATTTTGGATTGCCAGTGAATGAGATAGTGGAACAAATGCCAATACTTAATTATAAGTTTAGAAGGCTGGACAGTTGCTGGTCAGGCCCTGCTGCCCCCCTCAAAACAGCGAGGGAAAGAAAGGGCTGCCTGTGCCTTTGGGAGGACAACCTCCAAGGAGGATTTCCCAACTTTTATAGAGCAAGGTATCATGCAGACGTGGAAAACTTAATAGAGAAGTAAAATTATTTCCCTTTCCCCTCAGAATGAAAAGGCACAGTGATTAGTTACTAAACTTTCAGAAAATAAACCAAATAAAATATGTTTATGGGGTAGTAAAGCCCCCCAAACCCTTCCCCTGAGGTAGGCTTTATGGCCTGTTGTGGTACATGTGAGCTTTGGCATGTTTTGTGGATGTCATCTACCAGCTCTGTGCCATAGGAGGTCAGTTATTCTATTCCTCTCCTCTGGTTTTGACTGCATTTGCTTTCAGATTGTCTAATTGCCTAGCATAGATGGGTCAGTTCAAAGTGATTGGTCCCTACTTCTGCTTTTCTTCATGTTTGGTGCATCTGTTTCATATGGGCTTCTGTGAAAGAAAGCTCCAGAAGCTCAGCTGGATTATTGTCAGGTAAATCAAGTTAAAGAAAAAAAAAAAACAGCTTTCCTTCTGACTACTACTCCTAATATAATAGATACGAGTATGCTCAGTAGTAGCAATACTTCTTCAAAGCAGTGAATCATTCATGGCTTCCAGTACATCACTATCTCTAGGATTATAAACAATGCAAAGCCTTTTGTTTTACTGAGACCTCACATGAGAGTCCTGTTGGGTCATTAGCTGATTCCCAGCCTTGTTCCCGTTAAAGACTATGGCAAACCATAGTGGATAGTAACATCCTGCCCAGGGAATGCAAACTTTCATAAGAATGAAAGATATTAGGGTAGTTGTGTGGCAGTGTAGTTGTGTGATTGTATCTGTGGAGTAGGTTACCTTTTGTGTTGGGGATTTAATTTACAGTAGATTACCATTGGTCATAGTAAAACTATGTGTATCTGTAAATCAAAATGAGATTTCTTCCTGAAAACATGTAGCAGGTCGATTATAAGTTCTTGTCTCAGTTCTGGAACAGTTGAAGATCCTTGCCTTATGCCTTTTGAAGTGCTTGGTTTTAGACTTGATTTTGTAATATTTTATTAAAATGAACATATGATTAAATGGTCTTTCACATTGGCAGTAGAAAACTAGGAGAGTATTTGAATTACATCACTCCACAGTTGAGACAGTTTTGGGTAATTAGTCCTTAATTTTCATTATCTGTATAGAAGTGTAGCACATATAGTAATTTTTATTCAAATCACTCTGTGTTCGTTTGAATAAACTGCTGCTTTGGACCAGATGACCTCCAGAGGTCCCTTCCAACCTCAACTGTTCTGTGATGTTCATGAAACCCTTTTATTATTCCACATATTAGAAGGCTCAATGATTTCAAGCAGTATATAAAAATCCATTGTGAGTAATAAGTATGACCTAGAAAGAACATTTTATATATATAACACAGGAGCTTGCTGTTGCTGCATTGCTACAAGATGGGACAGACTTGCTGCTCACTGGAGCAGTTTGTCTCCATCACATCCCACCTGCTATACTAGAGACAGTGCTGTCTTCTTTTAATCAGGTTATGGAGTAAAAGTAATCGTAGAAAATCTTCTGTTGAACAAGTGGAAATTTAGCACTCCTGTATCTATACTGGCATGGCTTTGGGACTCTATATACCAGAATCACACAGGGACTATTTAGTTGAATCAAAGAGCAAGACAATTTTAAAGGCTATTTCCATAAAATATTACTCCTTAGCTTAATTTAGGTAAGTAAGAAGGAAACAAATATTTGGAGTATTAAATCATTAATAAAGAAAAAATAAAAAGGTGAAAAGCAAAACTCATTATCAGATTTCCAAAGATATAACAATAATTAAACTATGTGTTCTCGTAATTTTTTAAGTGTTGCCCATAGTCCAAAATGGATCACACTGTTGAACACTTATCTAGCTGGTTTAAAATAGATTTTAGTAACAGTATTTAAAAACAAAGGATACCATTCCTTTTGTTCTCTTTTTAAGTAATTAATTTTTTCATTTAGATGCAACACAAATGTAGAATAAGCCAATCTCAGGCAGTTTAAAGAGCAAAATAATGTTTATGCTTACCAAGCAGTATCTGTGCAGCTTTTGTAGCAAAGATAACCTCTCATTTAGTATGAATTTGATAGCTTTTGTGGGGGAATGTCATGCAGATTTCTAATGAACTGGTAATGAATTAATCTGGTCAGATACACTTCACAAGGAGGCAGAAGGCCTGCCTTATGTTTATGGCCCACTTAAGCCATATTTTGATAGCTCGCTCGGGATTTAGTTGAGTTTTGGGTAGAGTGAAATGTAGTTCTAAACCCTCACCATCCTTTGCTGAATTATACAGTGATTTGTCCATCTGGTCCTCTCATAAAGAGAAAAAACCTTCATGTTTCTGTGCATGGACAACAAAGCTCATGGCAGAAAGCTTGTTGTTTCAAGGACATTGATAAAAAGGAAGGATTTAATTAAGTGTAAGGAGAGCCGTTCTTAGGTAGAACAAACAAGTAATGTGACGCTTCTGTTTTTATAAGAGGGATATGTTTTCTCCGATGAGAGTCCACTAATATTTGCTTTCTGAGTAAATGGATTAAGAGAAGGATTTTGATATGATCAAAGCTGGGAAGACAAATGTTGTCTTCTTTAGGGTATAAAAGTCATCACTCTCATGCAGCATTTTAACAACATAATAGCAGCTGCATTTGCTGGTACTTACTCCCTGTAATTCCAATTTTATTTTCATTCTGTAGCTGCTCCTGTTAATCATCAACCATTGCTGATAATACATTTCTTAGATACACATGAATTTGGACTCAAGTGCTCAGCGTGTTTTTGTATCTCTCAATTTTCTTTTAAGTAGCTGTAACATCTGCATTTGCAATTGTCTGATTGATATGTCCCTTCGATACTTTAGCCTCCAACTGGCTGAGAAATCATGAATGAGAACTGGGCAAGTAGAGAAAAAGCAACTGGAGTAATAATCAGTTCCTTTATGGGAAGATATTTCATTTCTATAAAGGTGTGAGAATGTAACCCATATGCTTTTGTTTCCTCTGTTGTAGGCTGCCTTTCCCTGCAGGCGACCGGGTAACTTTTAATGGGAAAGAGTGCATCTGCCAGAAATGTTCCCTGCCCCCTTCCAGCAGCACTGGCTCTTTCCCAGTACAGAACTTGCGAAGTAAGTAGGGAGTTGTGCTGTTTTCTGTTGTTATTTTTTAGCCTGCACATGTTTAAAGAGCAAATTTTACACCAATATGTGTAACTGGAGCTTTTACCGCTATGTTGTATAAAAGCTGTCAACAAATACAGTGTAGTCATGTGAAGAAATATATGACAACTTTATGAGAAAGCCTGATTTTAAAATGAAACACAAATGGTGCCATTATAGAATTAATAACACACAGAACCTCTTGGAACATTTGATTAAAATTGGAGTAAATCAAAATATTTGGAGGAAGGTGTAATGTAGATGTTAATATTTTTGAGAGTTTAATCCAATTCCAGCTAAAATAAAATCCAACATGAGATTTAGTCATTTGTATGTTTTCCACGATTGATTCAAAAATATCAGTGACATGGATGAATGTCTAAATAATACACAGGAAGGGTTAATGTATGCAATGTGACCAGAGGGGCATTTGCATTGACTTCAGTATTATCATGTACTATTAGAAGATACAGACACTACAGAGAAATATGATCATTTCATACCACATTTTTTGCAGCAAAACTGAGGTTTCATAGAGTAGCATTCCTGCTCTGAACTCTGTTTGTTACTGTGCTCATTTGTTCACGAGAAGCTGCCACATTTTAACATTCAAACATTGCCTTTATGAAGGCAAAACAGCAAACAGCAATTTGATTAAATGATGAATACAGAAATATTTTTAATGGCTATCACATCACATCAAGCTGAATTTGGCATGACTGAGGAAAGAACACCTAGATTGCTTATATTTTTATATAAAGAATCCAGCTCACTTCAGGGAGAAATCTTTCCCTTTCTTTTTCTTCATTTTTTCCACACATCTCTCTCTTTACAGCAGTTTTCACCATCTCCTTTCTCCTGTTTGTCAGCAAAAGCTGCTGTGTGAATGCAGCGTGAGACTCTACGCTGATTCCTCTCCTGCTAATGCCATTCTCTTTAGGGGAGGCAATGTCTGCCTCTTTTCGGTGCTTTCTCTTGTCACTTATTCTAGAGATGGATCATCCTCAGCCATGAATCTAATCCATCTTGGCTGGCTGCATTTGCAGATCCATACTTTATGGCCTTTAATTATCTGTTTGTCTCCTTTTCTTATGGGAAAACTGGCTTTGACTTTAATGGAAATGATTTGCCTGGTTGAGTACTGACAGAACAAGTTCATTTGATTATCTGTGATACAGAATCCTTTAATGTACTTACATTCTTTGTCCACACACACGTCATAGAGACTGCTTCTTGTGTTGTATTTCCCCAGTTCTCCTAGGTCCCTTCACCATGCCTCCCCAGTGCAGCGGTACTGCAGCTCCTTACCTGCAGACCCTTAGCAAAGCACATGCCTCGACGAGAATGAGCCCCGGTAGCATGTCTTTATGGCAAAACCTGACCTTTGAAAACAAAAATTTGGCTTTTTGCCAAATAAAACCTCAAATATATGCAAGCATTTAAACCTCAAATACAGGTCTGCTTTAAGTCTCATTAGAAAAGGAGGAAATCTTTCTGCAGGTTTCAATAGAATTGGATAAGAGTTGTGGTTCAAACCTGGATAATATCTGCCACACTATGTCCATTCTTGTCTCTTCCTTACTCCACTACCCCAGTTTCTTGCAGTGCTGCTGCAGGGCAGCATCTTCTGATTTCATGGTGACATGCAGTGCCCAGAAGCTGCAGAGCTCATGGGCCTCAGGGAATTGGGTTGCAATTGTGTAATCCCTGCTTGGTGTGGGAAATAGTGTTCGTGAATAAGTAGCTGGATACATAAGTCTGGCAAATGACGATATGCAGGAAATTAACCAAATAGCTAAAAGAATAACAAAGAATTTGGAAAATATTCAGAAAAAATATGCATTTTATGAAAGATAAATATGTAATAACATATAAAACAGCTGTTTTTCAATCACTTGCTAATCCTTAGGATAGAACTGGCATTTCAGGAATAAACAAGCAGTGTCAAAGACAAGTCAAGCAGTGTCAAAGACATGACGGTTAAAGTGCAAAATTGAAAGTCCAGAACGGTTGTCTGTAGCTACGCTACATATTACACAAAGCCGTAAATATCATTAGTGTCTCCTTGTTTTAACAACAGTCTTCTTGGAAAAGACCTTAATGTTTTAAACAAACAATTCTTTTTATGAAAGAACAGTAGTGCACAAAAACATGTGTCCTCAAGCAAGCTGAGTCAAGGACCAAGTGATGTGTTGACCAACTGTTACGTTGTTTTTGCTCTTGCCTCAGAACTGCCTGATATGTACTATGTATGCTATTTGTTAGCCTATTTATTTCTGAATTGAGCTCAAGAATGCTTTCAGCAGATGTCTTGGGACTTACTGATCTCCAAGCATGACAGCCCCTTCTGACCAGTTCCTCTATTTCATCTTCCCCATTTAGTTTTGACCTCTTATATGCACTACATTTGGAATAAGTAAAGAATGTGAAATATTCGCTTTTTACCTGTGCCCCTGATTTTTTTTATGATTATATAAATGCCTACCTACCTGTTTTGTTGAGTTTATAAAACACTAGCAGTGAAAACTCCTTGTGGCAGTGATGATGCTGAAAGAGTACTCAGGGAAGAATATCACTATGTAGCAGCAAATTGATGTGTTCTGCAGAGTTATTGTTTGAGATTAGGTGAGTCACCAAAGGATGCTACATCCAAGACAGGAAGACAAGGACATCACATCAATAGGCAATGTTGGCATAGCAACCACAATATTTGTTTTTACTTATCTGGAACTTAACAGAGAAAACAGCAGTTAGGAATAAAAAAGTAGCCCACAAAATGCTGCATTTCTGCCCACCCAAGCATAAGCAAGATGAAAGGTGAATGACTTCTCAGCACAGTGATGTATTAAGTTTGCAAAATAAACCTTCAACCAGCGAGATTAAATTAGATTACCAGATAAACCCCTGGTGCATGGGAGATCACAAACAAATTTCTGATTGCAGTTAAAAAATAGACACTGAAGTTTTTATTGTCTTGTGGGACTAAATCCAGGCACACACCCAAATGTTCTCTTTTATTAGCAAAACTCAAATGTTCTGATCTGTGCTGCACACACTTTTGTGCTGATCTTGTTTTCACATATTGGTGCTCTACAGAGTGATATTAAAGAGACATGCTATTACTCCCTTAATCCATTCCAAATCCACTAAAGGAAAATAAGAGCTATCCTTTATTGTTGTGTGCTCAGAGATTAAACATTTACAATTGCACTAACAGAGTGTCTCATTAGGGTCATGTAATCAACTAAATAGAATCTTAAATCAGAAAGTTTTTAAGAGGACTGTTTAAATCTTTTAATAAGATCCTATGTTTGGAGTTCTTTCTTCATAACTAGATAAATCTTTTTTTATGCTTTTGTGTATCTTTCTCTTCCACGTAAGATGTTTTCATTTTTCTACTCTGGCATCTTTAAATGACTCTTTAATGTGTCTTTCAGGTTTTGTCTTTTCTCTAGCACACTGTTGGTATACATGAAGAATTCCTCCAGAAAAAAAAAAAATAGTTTCAGATAAGATCATACAGAAGTTCAGAAAGATCACTGAGTTGTTGATACTAGAATGAGTTAAGCACTAATGTTTACCCCTGTTTTTCCACATATTCTCAATTTGAATATTTTAACATATTGGAAGGAAATTATACACAGATGGGGGTCTGCAGAGAGTGAAGAGTGAATGTGAGCTGGACCCTATAGAGGATTAATGTAGGGTATAGAGAACCAGTTTCAAATCCCATGTCTTTGTAGCTTCCCTAGGCGGAGACATGAATGTTAGATTGTTGGCATGGCACCTGAGGGTGGAATTGGTTATTACTAGCATAATCAAAAGCATCCATCTTTCCTAAAATAAAATAAAATAACATAAAATAAAAAATAAAAATGTTTCTGGGGAGTATAGCACTGCTTCATGTGTAGCCTGTTTAATCAACATAGCTTAGGCTATGTTATCATGATTTGCATTTAATTTTTCTTAGAACTTTTTGGAGCTTTATGTAAGTGAATTTCTATAAATAATGAATATATAGCCAGCCATCACTTTCACGTATTGCATATCCAGTGTCACTACTGTTCAGAAATTTGTAATGCCTCTCAAGTTTTGGTATACTTTTTGTGATTACAGAAGTTCATATCAGAATTTCAGCTTAGTTTTTTCCACAGTTGCAAAAAAAATCTTGAAATATGAGTTAAACTGTCAGACCTGGAAGCAAAGTCTAATAAAAAGAATCAATGATTTATTTTAGTCTTGTAACTTTTAGGTCTTTTTTTTTATTATTAATTTTTTGAGGGCTGACTTGCAATACTTTTAATCAGCAAAACTTATTTTTAAACAGCTTGTAAAGGAATTACAACAAAACCTAAATCCTTAGGAAACCTAAGTTATTAGGGTTGTTTGTTTGTTTGTTTGCTGAATGATTGATGCCATCTAGGATATTAGGACAGGACCACATGCCATCCATCAGTGAGCAGTCAGCAGTAAGCTTTAGAGCGTGCACAAGCTGTTACTAGGACACCAATGGATTCATGTACTGCAGTAATGTGTATTGTTGCTTGAGCATGTAAAGCATGTGATGCACTCATATTGGATTTTTCTCGTGCAGATTGTGGAGGCTGTGGTTCAGAAATAAAAAATGGGCAGTCATTGGTTGCCTTGGACAAACACTGGCATTTGGGCTGTTTTAAGTGCAATACATGCGGCAAGCTACTGAATGCAGAGTACATCAGCAAGTAAGTTGAGTGGGGGAGCTCGGAGCATTTTTGCTTGTTTTCAGCAGTCTTCCCATACCAAATGATTAATTTGGTGTTGCATATCCTTTAGTTTATGTTTCTCAGTGTTTTGAGAGATATAAAAGATTAGCAATCAGTATCTAAATTATCTAAATTATATTAATATTAAAAGCAAAAAAATCAAGTAGAATTAGAATTTGTCCATTTACGTGGTATGGAACTTACTGAAGCAGCTATGCTAAAGGAAAGCAATGGGTGGAGTATGCTTCAAAGCCCTCTAGATATGCCCTTCGTTATCTATGTCTGCCTTTGCTCTATGCAATGCTGTAATGTGAACAAATAGATATTATCTTTTCTATGTGTTTCACGTAAGCAAAAACATTCTCACAATGTTCATTAAAGAGGTATGTATCAGGCTTTTGCACTACTCTAGACCCTCATGCTGTCAGATTTGGACTGCATTTGATGACAGCAGTGAGAGTCAGCAGAAAGCACAGACAGAGACCAAGTCCCATGTCAACACTCGTATCAGTCTGATGAGATACAGGGCTTTCACTGGCCAAGGCAACTGGGATTAATTTCTCCTTTGGAGAAGTGTGTTGATACAATGAAATTTTCCTAAACAGCTAACTCAACCACCAGCGCCCAGAGATTCAGAGATGATGGGATTTCACAGCCAATGTCCCACTGACTTTCAACAATTCTCTGGATTTAGATTAATACAAGTTAATTTCACAGCATGCATAGGAGATTGAGCAAACAATATTTTATAAAGTGGTGTTCCTAAATATGGTTTTGCATTATCTCAAATCCTATGTTACTCTGCTGTATGTTGGTACTGTGTTGGTTTGGTTCTTTTTTGCTTGCTATTTGTTAAGAAAAAAAAAAACATACATTTTAAATATATAGTTACTGTGAAATCTTCTCTTAAAAGAAAGCTAAATGCCAAACAAAACTGAAGAGAAGAAACATCCTTTCTTCAATCAGTTCAATTAATTTTTGTGATAACTTATAGGTTAGTATCTAGCATTCTAATTATATGCTATTAAATTAATACTTATTTTTCTCCAATAAAAGTCCAATAAAACTGCCTCTGCTAATAAATCTATCTGATCATTGGCTCTTTTAGCATATTATGCACTAACACACTAAACATATTTAACTATGTTTAATTTGCACTTCACGAGAGGATAATAATCTCCAGTTTCTTCTAAAGCAATTTCTTTTAATTCATTAGTTTAGTGATATAAATGTAAAATTTTGTAAAATTGTGATCTAAATGTGAAATTAACAGATAGGTTCACTTCAGAGAAGTAGTCCAAGTTCCTTGGTTCTAACTTTTTAGAAAAAAATGCTAAGACTCCCATCCTTATTATTCATGTTTTTAAATTGTAATTGTTAACATATTTTAGCTGTATAATCTCCCAGAAAACCTGTAAGCCTATGTAAAGCAATCTCTGTGTTGCCTGTCCTTCTTCCCTAGAGATGGCATTCCATATTGCGAAACAGACTATCATGCAAAGTTTGGTATCAGATGTGACAATTGTGAAAAGTATATCACAGGAAGAGTGCTTGAGGTAAGGAGAATCTGTCACTCAAACAAATCTCATGGTATACAAAGAGACTTGCTCTTGTCCATGTATACTTATGCTTACAAATGAGTGTTAATGCAACGGTATAATGTTATTTTTATGAAATACTAGGGATGGCTTCTATAATTGTTTTCTGTTTCATCTTTTAATGATTTGATAATGCACTTCCTAAATAGGTATTTGTGGTACTGGAGAACATTCAGGTAGCAGGCGTGGGATGTGAGTGGGTTATCAGGCACATTTTAATACTTATGCTGAATTCCTCTGTAAATTCTGCTCTTTGATTCTGTTTTACGTTCCTCAGAGTTATGATGAAGATGCTGAAAAACTAGAATGAGTGATTAGAAAATTATTTTTGCACACAGAAATGAGCTATGTTGCAGGGTTGGTTGCTGGGAGTTTTTGTTTGTTTGTTTGTTTTGAGCAAGGATATCCATATTTATGCTTTATCCAAAAGAGATTTCCGCATAACTGACCCAGGGTCAGAAGTTAGTATATTTCTTTGATTTGAATAGAATTTCGCCTTGGATCCAAGTGTGTGGTGATCCAATCAATGTTGTCCTTTATCTACTTCTTGTATCTGCCCTTTCCCTGTATCTTGTTAAGCCTCAGCAGTATTGCAGTCAGGAAGAGGTTCCCCAGATCTCTGCTCCCTTCTCTTCATCAGTTCAGAGAACCTGGAGAAGCAGCAATGGATGTCCGCCAGAGAAATAGCTGCTAGCTGTACAGACTTAATTATGCAAATGGTAGACAATAATAGCTATGGAAGGAATTGAGAGGCAAGTGGAAGGAAGCAGTGAGTCTGTACCAGTTGGCATAATGTGTTGTTGTTTTAGTGCATAGGAAACATTTCAAATTATTATTATCAAATGTTTTATAGACATATTTCAGAAAATAGACTTCTAATAACATCTGTACAAAATATATATATATTATATATATATATTTTATACATATTCTTTTTATTTGGTAGAATTTTACTCACAGTTTGGTTAAACAATAACATGTGGTGCAATGTGGTTAAGAACTGAGTCCTTACTATCTCTGTGGATGAAGAAAAGAAAAAAAAAAAACAAGTTATAAAGAAGATCTATATAGTAACAGTGCTCAGTTTGATTTGTGGAGCCTGGGGGCATGTGTGACTGTATCCGTTTCTTGTAATTACTTGGTGAGAGTGTACTGAGCAGCACAAGAGTTCCTTGGTTTTGTTACAGATGGACCATAATAAACTTGAGAAAAGATAATTTTTTAAAGGTGTTTTAGGAGTTTTACCATCACTGCTTATGCATGCCATTGTAGTTCTAGGTGTTGTTTTCGGTTAGTGCATACATGGCCTTCTTTCCCCTGTCCTCCCTGCCTGCCCCCCGCAATGTTGCTCTGATGAAAAAGCTGTGGCATTGATACTCTTACTATTTTGATACTGGTGCAGGTTGGGAGTGACTTTGATTGAAGTCTGTAGCATTTAACTGTGGACAAAAATACTGATTCCGATTCTGAAAACGTTTTAAAAAGCATGGCAGATAAGTAGGAGAGAGGATTTTTGGAGTCTGTGAAAGCACAACAGCATCAGATAGTGTCACTTTCAAATAGGAAAGCTGGGATGAAGTTAGTATTAATCGGGCAACGGATTAGAACAGGTACATTGATATTCAGTGTCTGGAGGTTTGTTATAACACTCTGAAAACTGGACTGTCCTGTGTCCTAGCATTTTGCTGCCATGATAATTTCAGCTGCTCCTCTTGGACTCTCCCAAACCTGCTCCCATCCCTTCCATTTCCTCTCAAATATCTCCAGTACTTTTCCTTTATGTTTCCTTTGCATGTCTACATGGCCAAGAGGTGACAGATAGTGTGAGGCTACCTACATGGTGATCGGTCCACTGGCTGGAGAGTTACCGCTGGTGCCTCCCCTCAGCAGGAGCACTGATTTGACTCTCAGCCCTTCACCAACCTGTGATTTCCACCAGCCTTTGGACCTCCATGAGGGATCACATAAAATGGCCATTTAGTTCCAGTGTCAGCAGCGGAGAACAGCCAGATATGGAGGTAGTGCACAAACCTCATTTCATGAGGAAGAGAGACTAAAAGTCACGACTTAAGCAAAGAAATTTGAAAGAACACAGAGACCACATCCATCGCTAACACGGTTAAGTCATTTGTTGTTTGCCTGCAGCAGACAGATTTATTCGAAAGGCTTGGAGTTGGGGATGATCTCTTCAGTCTGTCTGGTATCGAACTCGGGGTGAGTTTGTCACTGGCCAGCTTGTTGGGACATTTGCATTATCTCCTGGTCAGGAGGACCAAAAAAAAAAAGAAAAAGTAGCTGTGGCTGCTTTTCATTGTATGAGGTTTTGGGTAGAATTGTTTGGAATTCTAAAACATTTTTCAGTACTTCAGTATTTCTTTTTATGGTCTTGAATATAAACTGGAGATACACAGAAATAATAGGGCAAATTGCTGTTAAAGAGGAGAAAAAATCTTGACAGCGATACTTTTTAGCCAGAGGAGTAGTCCCCCAGGGGAGCTGCTGGAAGCTATCACTTAGATCATATTAAAACTAGATTGGACAAGGCACTGGAAAATCTACGTTAGGGAACAATCCTGCAATGACAAAGGGTGGGACTATATGACCTAATAGGATTTTTTCCATCTCTGATTTCTGTGATAATGTCAGGAGGACAGCTGCTTCCACAATTATTCTGTGCCCAGATTTTATAATACTGTCTCCCTTTCCAACACTTGTTTGTTCTAAGTGTTTATTCAGCAGAGGAGGAAGGGAGAGTCAAGTAGTGTGAATTACTGATAACTTACAAAAATATGTCTGTTTTTGTAGGTTGCCAGCCAAATACAATGATGATTTAGTTATTTAAATTCTTCCTTCAGCCCATTTTCTGAGGGACAGATCCATTTCATGTAGTAAATAGGCTTAAACACAGGATAGCTCTGTTTATAATTTCTTTCTTGTGTCTTTCTTTCTCTTCTGTCCACTTTGTCTTGCCCCCAGTCTCCCACGGAACTTGTACAGAAAAAGAAACAAAAGGGGCCAAGCAGATGATTTATGGAGACCATAAATTATTCTATTGCTTTAAATAGCAACAGTTTTGCTGTTATTTTTACAAAAACCCTTCTCACCGGTGATTGTATGGGCAAGGATTGGTTCGCTCATGAAAGCCTAAAGAGCACTGTTTAATGCAACATCAGCCCTGTCCTAGAAATTGCTACTTTTTTTCCTCTGAATATATATATATCGGTAAACCTTCCATCTACAATGGGCAGGAAGAGATGGCTGGAGTTTGCTTTATCGTTTGACTTAAACTGCAGTGCATCTGAAAGCCTTTAGGGGAAAAAAAGGGTTTACTTTTTATGCTATAGCTATAGCATATAGCATGTGCTTATGCTGTAGCTCTGTTCCCCATCCAGCAATAGCAAACATCGTGCAATAACACAGAAAGTAAACACATTTTAAAATAACAAGCTGTTGATTTTTATAACCATCCATTTCCCTTTTGTTGTGTTGCAATCTTTTTTTCTTCATTTGGCACTAAAAATATTTTTCCTTTTTTTTAATACCACAAGCATTTATTAATTAAAATTGCAACTTGTGCTAATAAGCATATCATAAAAATAAGTGTAATTGCCTTGTTATAAAAATAATACTATATTTCACGTGATAATTCAGATCCTGGTACGAACTCCTTTCAGTCTAAAAAATGCTTTCCATTTATTATGTGATTTTTATTCAGTCTCCTAGTTGTGTTTTGCTCAGAGGGGACAGAGGTGGCTTCCCTACCTCCCAGTCCTTCCCCCAGAACAACCTGTGCAGAGGCTTGGAAGGCTGATGTGGTGCATAGAGGTCCTATTCTGGGAATTGTGGCTGGGTTTCCTTAACCTATGAGAATTAGAAACTATCTCAATTCCAGCACCTCTCTGTTTGTGTGCGGTCAGTCTGTAGTTGCTAATTCTTCTGATAAAGATTGATTTTTAGCTTTTTTGATCTTGTCTTCCTTTTAATCGATGAACTCTAAGGAAAATTTATAGAGAACAGTCTTAGTTCCTACCAACTTTTGTTTTGCTAAAATGAACAAGCCAAATTCTTCTCCGCTTATAAAATCTTCTCCAGGCTCTTCTTGTGATGCTGGTAGACCTTTGCAGTGCCTACTGCCAGCTGGAATCACCTTCTCTCAGCATAGATGGACATTGTACTCCAGATGATGTCTCATCGCTACCTTGTGCAGTGGTAGCAACTCTTTTCTCTGTTTCTAAAGAAAGTACCTTCCCTGGAACATCTCGCACTGAAGGTGTTTTTTTTTTTCCTGTGGCTTTGTTACTACTGACAGCACATAGTAAGATATGACTTGGGGGATGTTTCTCTTCATCTGCTTTTTCAGCTAATGATTTCCTAGGTTGTTAGAGAAAACCTTCATATCCTAAGATAACTTCCCGGGGATATTTTGATGGCAAACCCATTGTAGACTGTGAGGAAATCGGGTGTAATTGCTTAGATAGGCAACTGCAGCAGTTATGGCCAGGCTGAGCTGCCTCTTGGCAGCCTCCGTGACCAATTGCAGGGGTAGCTGATGAACAAGCTGATTCTCTGTCGCTGCTAGCTGGTGTTTTGTATTTCACCTGAATAAAAGTTGACAGTGTAAAATGTTGGAGGATATGCTTTTGGAAAGATCTCTTGGGACTTATTTCCATGCAACCCAATTGCTTCTGTAAGCACTGAGAAATATTTTCAGCTCTTGACTAGACTTTTGTCTACGTCTGTCAGCTGATTTACAGCTACATGGCTGTGCCATAAATGTGTCCTCCATGATTTGGTGAAAATGGCCATACGTGCTAAACATAAAGATGGGTCCAACTGCTGTGTCTGGCATGGCAGCATTGTACTCATTGTAAGGGGAAGAAAGGGTTAACATTTTGCTGTTTTATATGTATGTGTAAATATCTAGAAAATATAATCAATATATATTTTTAAATCTATTAATCATAACCTTACACTGCTTTAAAATGAGGTAACAAATGCAGTAGGCACTAGACAGGAATGAGACTAGAAATGTGAATTATGTGTGTGTCAATTAACTGGCAGTTATACCTCAGTGACTTATTAATTAATGAATATTTTTTTTTTGTAGTTTGCTTTTTGCATTGCCCTAGGGTTGAGCTGTTTTTGTTTGCAGCCACATCTACTTTGTAAATCAATTGCCTTTCCCTTTGCAGAAGTCTCAGTATAGCAGAGAGACGAGACTAATTCTTTGCAGCAGGGTGTACGAATTTCTGCCTGCAGTGTGGAATAATGGTTCATTCTGAAATGTCTGTTACCCTGCTGTTTCACTAACAACAAAACCTAGTGATGTGTGAAAGGTACTTCAGCAGCTTATAATGTAGGCATTTAATACTGAAGCATGCAATAAAAGCGACTCCGTCTGTATGAACGAAGTATTTCCTGTAGCATGGACAGCCTTGAGAAGGTTGTCAGAGCAGCAGAAGGATCTAAGTGTCTGTACTGATCCTCACTTAGAAATTGCTCTGTACGCCAGTTTTCTCCATCACAAGAGAAGAAGGAAAACTGTTGGAAAAGATACTTCTAAATAAATCAGCATTAGCTCTTGCCAAAGGAAACCATCAAAGGTAGGAAACATTAACTAGCACTTTCAATGACTAGTGTTTACTGAGATGCAAGACGTTTTGCAGTTTGAGAACTGTCTCTGTTTTGGTGCCACTTGCATTTGTCGAGAGTTGCTGGTTTGCAAAGGCAGGTTAATCATCAGTGCGTTGTGTCTGAACTTGGCTGGGTGAGTGTTAATTGACAGCTGACCTGGGCTTTTTGCTTTGAAACAGACATCATTAAAAATACTAGCAACAAGCATATAAACAGCAATGCAGACATTTTGAGCTTAGTTTTTAGCCTTTTCTGAAGCCCAATTGCACTGTTTTAGGTTCATTCACCTTATCTGTCTCCCACCCTCATCCTTTCCCTTTCTCAACAGCCTCTTGTCTCCAGAAGGAGATACAGGGCTAAGCTTATCCATACTTATTATCTGAACTGTTAAAAACTCACAGCTCTTTAGATGTCAGGAAAAACTAGTACATATTAGAAGGAACTGTCTGCATAATTTTTACCCTGTAAGTCATTTTCAGGGTTCTTGAGTACACGCAAGGAGTAGCATTTGTTGACAGCTTAAGGCTGTTATATTTTTACCAAAGTAAGAGATTCTGCAAACTATTTCTGAATAACACAAATGAGAAGTTCAAAATTTGAGGGAAACTAGTTGATACAGAGGTAAAAATTACTACTGCAGATTATTTTTTTTCAGTTCCATGCTTTCTTTTATTTTGAAATATATTTATTTCTTTTATATTCTCAAATGCATGGAAAAGGTTCCCGATAGCATTGCTGTGCAGTTTTGCCTGTGTGGGTTTACATGTGATAGAGTTCTAGTGCATAGTTAGAGTCCAGGTTCATGGTTAGACTCCTGGAGTATCAGTTAACTAAAACTGTAATAATTAATTACATTAGATTATTAATTAATTGGACTATCTTAATTAATCAATTAAGACAGTTTTGCATCAAAGCAGTGGCTTCAATATTCACCCTTTACCTTCTGAACCTCAGCTGCAAACAGCATACAGTATGCCAGTTACGAAGCCCTTCTAAGCACTGTGTTGCTGTGGTGATGCATTATTATCTAGCGCTATTTGCCAGCATTTGAATATTTTGACAATGTGAAACGTTGCACTTTTTGGATGTCTTCAGTTCCTCATCCTATTACTTTGCATAATTTCTCTCACTGCTGTTTCTCTTCTGATTCGTGCCTCGGGCACACTGTGGTCGGCTAGACTGCTTCTCTGCAGTGCCCTGTAACACAGCCATGATCCAGCCAACAGCACGCCAGCCTCCCTCCAGCTCTCTCCTGTAACCATGACAGTGGTGTAGCAGTAAGTGTACTTAGTGACAATCGCCTTTGTTGATAAAGCATCTCCAGTATGCTCTGGCCCGTGTGACAGTGGTTCTGCACGTCTGCTCTTAGCAGGAAAGCAGACTATAGGACTCATTTCTTGTATTTCTAAGTTTCTTCTGCCTGCCAACCTTCAGCATTTTTTTGCATTCAAATTTCTTTTCCACCCCAAAGAAAGAACTTGTGAATTGTAGTTTGACCCAAAAATGTGCTGGTGAATCTGAAAGCAGCACCTTCCTACTCCCAGGAAGTACTATTAATGTCAATTCTGCATATGACAGTAGCATTTCTGGTCCCAGCTAAATTTGGGGATCCAAAATATCAGCCCTTATTCAGGCACATAATGAGAGACAGCTTCTGTCCTCAGATGTTTGCAGCCTTGATCACCACAACCAACATGAGAAGAGCTGTGCTGGCTTCATTTGATAAATCATCCTGTCTCTCCAGGGCTGTTCAATGTTGGTTGCAGCTTCATTCTTCCTGTCTGAAATGGGTGGGCTAAATCCACAGCTGCAAAGTTGAAAAGGACGGGGAATAAGTCTGCAAGTCATCTTTCTCCTTCTTTGCTCCCTCTTCCCTATCAAGGGATGGCAGAAGTGAGAGCCAGCTGCAGCTTGTCTTGGCCCATAAGTGGGTTTGAAGGAGTGGGAGAGGAAAGTTGAAAAGAAATGAAGGAGGTTGTTGAGCAAATGGAAAACAGAAGCCTCTTCCAGTCTCAGTGGGTGGCAAGAAAAAATTGCAAAGCTAAGTAGAAAAAGACAAAAGGGGCAGATCACTCATTGCATAACAAAAGCAAGTGAGTGCAAAATTAGTGATTTTAGGCATGTTCGACCTTTTTGGTTTACAAGATCATATACCAAGTTGTGTAGAAAAATTGCTCTGTTGGCCTTTTTCAGCTTTTGCCTCACTGTGGTAGGGCTGAAATTGCTCCTGAGTCAGAACTTGTTTGCAGGTGTCACAGAATAAGATTACAGTTCTAATAGTGCTTAGCTTTTTCTATTCTTTCTTTTTCTTAATTATTCCCCTTATTTTTTTTTTATTATTAACCACTCCCCCCTTCCCCAAGCATTAGAAACTTCTACTTTTGAGCATCCAGTATATAGTAAGTTACTATGATTCTGAGATAAATGTCCCTGTTGGTACATTCGATTCTGCACTTCATACCTGGAAGAATAAAAAATGTGTGGGAGGCAGTAAAAATGACTCAAATGTGGGTGGGAAGTCTCAAGGCTCTGCAAAGTACAGGGGATGAGCCAGAACCAAGACAACATGAAATAACTGTACATGTGAGAGAGCTAAAGCTGTAAGTAAAGCTGCAGGTGCAAGTGCTGAACAATTCAAATGACTGTTTGTTGGCATCTAATGGGATGATAAATGAATCCAATAAGGAGAAGATGAGAAGGATTGATTCAAAACATTACACAACATTTACACTGGTGTAAACCCCATTGAAAACAGTTCACTTGCCCTGGCACACTGCTGAGGTGACTCAGTGGTGAGTCAGGTCCACTGTGACTAAGAGAATTAGTAAGAGTTTTCCTCCACATAATTTTCTTTCTGTCTCGTGGCTCTCACATTTTTCTCTCCTCAGCACTGTTGTGTAACATAAGCAATAGATATTTTGCTGAATATCTCTGCATTGTTAATGTTGCCTGTCCCTTCATACTCAGTAGATGACATGACAGCTTTTTACTAACTTAACCATTTTTGTATACAACTGTTACTGATTAAACCTTCAAGTTCTTCTGTAGCATATACAAAGCTCTGGCTCTGCTATAAATGTGAATGGAGATTTTATGTGGTTACACTTAAAGCTGGCAACTGAGCGCAGTCATCTACTTGGAGCAGCACTGGTTATCTGGTGTTCTGAATATCATCACTTATTTGAAAATAGCCCATAGACTCCAGTTTATGGAGCCAGTGTAGTCCACATACTGTGCCACTGTGACCATGCAATGGCAGAGTTACTAGTGTGTGGCTGTTGAACAACACTTGATGGTATGATGCTGTGCACCTTCTCCCTGGTAGTCTTGAGATAAAAACAGAAAGACAACAAGAAACAAGAAAAAAAATCCCGATTTCTGCCTGGTAGGTGGAATACCTAGATAGAAATATTTCCTGGGCCAGTTCTGTGCTGTTTGGTCAGACAGTTATTAAATAACATCTAATACAGTTCTGCGAGCAGGAACTAGAAATTTAGCTCAGCTAAAGTCAGGGAACTGCATTTACTTACAGAAATTGTGAATTTGCCTCCATAAATCAATGCAATGGCTGGTTGGGTCCATTGACATCAAAAAGTTGTATCTCATTCAAAAACTTTATTGAATTTCATAAAGATAAAAATCTGGAGTTCCTTTTTATACCTGTATTTCATTATCAGTTTTCTGTAGATTTCTA
Source organism: Anseranas semipalmata (assembly GCA_013399115.1). Lineage (NCBI taxonomy): Eukaryota > Metazoa > Chordata > Aves > Anseriformes > Anseranatidae > Anseranas > Anseranas semipalmata. Next base: position 87,420 of record VXAA01004815.1, read on the forward strand.
CTACCTAAGGAAAAAAAAAAAGTTCATTCACATAACAGTTTAATTCTCCAGTAAAAACAGTTGTTTTAGGAATGAATGAGGAAGTATAAACAAGATTAATTAAATATCAATTAAAGGAATTTTTTAATTTGCATACTCTGAAAAAAATTCTCAGTGAAGGTAGATGCTCCTTAATGCTGAATGTAAAATGATAGATAATTTTAGGTAGAACTTCCTTTACTCAGTGTTAAGATGCTGCTTTTCTCCCCAGTTATGAACCCATGGATGTAAGTTGAAAACAGTAGTGGATTCATTTATCAAGGAGTTATATCTTGATTTTGTGTTCTATTTCAGTATGATGTACAATGAAGCACATCTTGATTTATTCTTTTGTCTTGTATTCATTTATCAGCGCTTGGAAATGCATATGGGATATCTGGGGTCCTGGTGGACCATCAGCTAAACCTGAGAGCAGTGTGCCCTGGGCAGCAATGAAGACCAACAGCATACAAGCTCCTTACTGAGGTGCATGCTCGGAGAACAGGAGACAACTATTGTAAATTGAAAGAGTGGAAGTTCTAACTAGATAAAAAGAAAAAAATAATCACTCTGAGGATAACTTAGCGTTGGAGTAGGCTGCCACTGCTAAAGGTTGTGCAGTATCCATCCTCGGAGGTGCTCAAAACCCAACTGGACAAATTCTTCAGCAGACTGGTCTGAATTGAACATCAGCACTGCTTTGAGCTAGAGGTTGGATTAGATAACTTTCTGAGGTCCTTTCCAACCTGAATTATTCCATTATTCTGTGGTGCACTTCCTGACTTTAAACTGAATGGTGTTTCTACTATTAGCTGAATTACAAAATATAGCTGCAGAAATCTCAGTGACCTTTAATGTGGTCCAAGTTAATGGAAATTATTAACGAAATTTGAAACAAAGTATAGAAAAGAGAATAATGTATTGTCTAAGTGAAGTTTTAAATTTCTGTCCACCACTACATTACCTAAATATTTTCCCCCTCCCCTCCCCAAGAAATAGTTAACTCCCTTCCAATTAAACAGATAGCGGGTGTCAAGTCGTATGTGTTTAAAAAAAGCTTTGGTCCTTCTTTTCAGGGTGAGAAGCTGCCTGATGCAAAGGTGTTGATTGTTTGTGGTTTTGTTCTTTATTCTGTTTCCCTTTGCTTGAGCAGGTGGCTTTTTGGTGATGACCCAACTCTCTAGTAGATTTGTTCCATGCAAAAAGATTTTAACAAAGAATCCTTTATATGAGTCTTTCGTTGGCTTTGTTTCTGGTTCATGCAACTGCACCATGCCTTGGCATAACAGGAGATTCATTGTTTTGCAGGCTGAGTTCCATTATCTTTGTCCAGAATAGGATGCAGTCAGGACTTCATTTAGAGATTTTAGAGTATGAGGATGGCAGGATTTGGACTTATCTCAGTAGATGAGACTCAGGGGCTAATAATGCGGTATTACAGCAACCTGTGTTGTATTATACCCTTAAAATAGAAAATGTGCTTTAATATGATGGAATCATTGCCACAGTCTAACCTCTTTTTTCCACTTACACAAGCTCTTTACTCCCAGCAGTAAAAGAGGTCACTTACTACTGTGCATTTTGATAATGAGATAGATTTTTGTTGATGTTGTTGTTTTTTAAAGGAGGAAATTTACTGAAAAATTCATTGTCAGGACAGCAACCAAATAGTTACAAGTTTAATTATTTAATACATTAAATTGTTTTGTCTGCTTTCTGTCTTCCCTTTACAAACAACTTTACTAAGTCAATAATATGGTGAGATAGGATGTACTTATGCTTCAGTTGTGAGAGAGTCATCAGAAATCTTGAGTCTTCTTCCCAGGACTTAGCTCACACTTTGAGCTCTGGGCCACTCTGGTTCAATCCGTCGAGTGTCAATCCACACACAGTTATTGCTCATCACCTGCAGTAAAAAATGACATCTATCACAACTTCCAACAATGGCATGAGAATCCAGAATAGCAATGTCATTGTGATGGAGTTTCAATTACTATACATACAATCTTTTATATATTTTACCACTTCATCAATTATTGCAGCCATTGCAGAGGTTTTCACTGAGCTGTCTACGATAATGTAATATCTTTTTCCTGAGTGATGACAGCTAATTTAGAAACCACCTTTTAGTAGTTCAGGTTATTCTTCCTGGTATGAATTACATTGCATGTTTCCCAGGCATGATGTTCATACTGCTCTCAGTTCCGTACAGACTCTAGGATTACTGTCTTCAGTACAGGATTATTGTCTTCAAATTGTGCTTTAAGTTATGTGATTCACACTTATCACATCAGGTTCAATTTTTTTATCTTGTTCAATCCCTGAAGGTATGGGAAATGAGAAGATGCAGTTGTGTACACTTTTTTGCAGAGCCTTGTAGTCCTGTTTCTAGTGAAGCTTGGGTTAGCTTGTTGAAGTGCAGTAGGACAGGCAGTAACTCTGCGGTGCCCCTCATGCTTCAAGAGGAGAGTGTGGGGAGTTGTCAGTGGTCTTCATCCAATGTGAGAACATTCCTTATGTTGACCCCGTCCAGAAAACTCTGCCTACTGCACAGAAGAGAATTACCGTAGGAAGTGTTCCCTTGTACCTAAAAAGGAATGAAGTAACTCGTAGTACTTTTTCTCAGAGTTATAAGGACTGTTTTAATTCCGTCTTTAAATTACACACCAAGACTTTGACTCAGTGATTGTGGAAAGCTGGTGTAGTCACTTGAAGGGAAATTAAATTGTTGGTAGTGTACTGTATTGCTCAGGAAGCACTTTGCTATTCAGGTTTGAGGAAATTTCAGTTGGAAATTTATCTTTAAATTGATCTTCATAATAATACTTTTTTCACATCTGAGTGCCTGGGCACAAAGACCAGATGCAGTCTTGAAGCAAATGTTGGATACTGAGAAAGGGCTCAAATGGAAACAGTAAATGGCGTTACATCAGGCTGGCAGGCAGTCACTAGTGGATTTCCCAGCAGATCTATTTTGGGGCCAGTTCTCTTCAATGTTTTTATAACTGATTGGACACAGGACTCAAAGGCATACTAAGTAAGTTTGTAGACCATACTAGACTAGGAGGAGCTGTTGACTCCCTCAGGGTTAGATAAACCTTGCAGAGAGATCTTGACAAATTAGAGGACTGGGCAATCACCAACAATATGAAGTTTAACAACAGCAAGTGCTGGATTTGACACGTGGGAAGGGACAACCCTGACTATACGTACAGACTGGGGGATGAGAGGATGGAGAGCAGCCCCGCAGATCTGGGGGTTCTGGTTGATAGCAAGTTGAACATAAGTCAGCAGTATACCCTGGCAGCCAGAAGGGCCAACCATACCCTGGGGTGCATCAGGCACAGCACTGCTAGTCAGTCGAGGGAAGTGACTGTCCCGCTCTGCTCTGCGCTGGTGCGGCCTCACCTTGAGTGCTGTGTGCAGTTGTAGGTGCAACAATATAAGAAGGACATAAAACTATTAGAGAGTGTCCAAAGGAGGGCTACAAAGATGGTGAAGGGTCTAGAGGACAAGACGTATGAGGAGCAGCTGAGATCACTTGGTTTGTTCAGCCTAGAGAAGAGGAGACTGAGGGGAGGCCTCATGGCGGCCTGCAGCTTCCTCACGAGGGGAGCGGAGGGGCAGGCGCTGATCTCTGCTCTCTGGTGACAGCGACAGGACCCGAGGGAACAGCATGGAGCTGTGTCAGGGGGGGGGGGTTCAGTTTGGATATCAGGAAAAGGTTCTTCACCGAGAGGGTGGTCGGGCACTGGAACAGGCTCCCCAGGGAAGCGGTCACAGCACCGAGCCTGCCGGAGTTCAAGAAGAGTTTGGACAATATATGGTTTGATTTTTAAGCGGTCCTGTGCAGAGCCAGGAGTTGGACATGATGATCCTTGTGGGTCCCTTCCAACTCGTGATATTCCGTGATTCTATGATAATCTACCACTTGAACAATAAGAGATCTATCAGAGATGGATGTTGTCTCATCTGTGCTGTGTGTGTGTTGATATTTTATTAAACAAGCAACACTGAGACAACAATCTGTCAAACTAATAATTCAAACTGTGCAAAGAAGAAGTAACCATATGGTTAGGAATATTTTTGCTGCATTAAACTCCCTCACATCAATATAACCAAGAAAATAAAAAAGTAACNAAGTCAGCAGTATACCCTGGCAGCCAGAAGGGCCAACCATACCCTGGGGTGCATCAGGCACAGCACTGCTAGTCAGTCGAGGGAAGTGACTGTCCCGCTCTGCTCTGCGCTGGTGCGGCCTCACCTTGAGTGCTGTGTGCAGTTGTAGGTGCAACAATATAAGAAGGACATAAAACTATTAGAGAGTGTCCAAAGGAGGGCTACAAAGATGGTGAAGGGGCTAGAGGACAAGAAGTATGAGGAGCAGCTGAGATCACTTGGTTTGTTCAGCCTAGAGAAGAGGAGACTGAGGGGAGGCCTCATGGCGGCCTGCAGCTTCCTCACGAGGGGAGCGGAGGGGCAGGCGCTGATCTCTGCTCTCTGGTGACAGCGACAGGACCCGAGGGAACAGCATGGAGCTGTGTCAGGGGGGGGGGGTTCAGTTTGGATATCAGGAAAAGGTTCTTCACCGAGAGGGTGGTCGGGCACTGGAACAGGCTCCCCAGGGAAGCGGTCACAGCACCGAGCCTGCCGGAGTTCAAGAAGAGTTTGGACAATATATGGTTTGATTTTTAAGCGGTCCTGTGCAGAGCCAGGAGTTGGACATGATGATCCTTGTGGGTCCCTTCCAACTCGTGATATTCCGTGATTCTATGATAATCTACCACTTGAACAATAAGAGATCTATCAGAGATGGATGTTGTCTCATCTGTGCTGTGTGTGTGTTGATATTTTATTAAACAAGCAACACTGAGACAACAATCTGTCAAACTAATAATTCAAACTGTGCAAAGAAGAAGTAACCATATGGTTAGGAATATTTTTGCTGCATTAAACTCCCTCACATCAATATAACCAAGAAAATAAAAAAGTAACAAGGCCATCATTATAACTAAATTGAAAACATAAAACAGTTATTGCACTAAGCTTATGAAATTTCTGGGTTCTGCTGGAACCGGTTGTTCATCTATGAGATGAAGCCTCTGGAATAGTCTGAAGAGGGACACCAATGAAAGCCTTTTTGGCTTGTACCCAAATGAAGTTATGGTTTGCATTCAGACCCAACACACCCAGGTCCCAGGGTCTGAATATAATTCATGGTATCTAATCAGGCTAACTGTATAAACCTATTACAGAATATTATTAGAGAATTACTGCATCAAGTCTGTAACCTCAGATTTAGCTATCACCTCTCATTTAGAAAGATGGTGTAATGTTTTAAATACTTAGTGATAAAGAGTCTGGCATGTCTTTTGTTCTATGCTTCGGTTGGAAGAGGGGTGTAATAACAAATTAAAAAAGGGGGAAACAAAAAACTGTCATCACTTAGAGTTACATGGAAAGTTTGAGTATGTCTTATTTTAATTCAGAGGTAATGACACAAAATTTATTGGAAGTATTCTGATGTGAGCATCAGCAAATGGATCACTACACTTTCTTCCCTTATTTTCCTGTTATAATTATATCTTAGTTATAAAAAGAGGTCTCTCTGTGCCATTCTACAGCTAGTCAATATTACTTTACTGTGCAGGTGACTGAGAACTGGCACCAGTTGCCCAGAGAGTTTGTGGAGTCTCCCTCCTTGGAGATCTTCAAAAGCCACCTGGAGGTGGTCCTGGGCAACCTGCTGTAGGTGTCCTTGCTTGAGCACAGGGGCTGGACCAGATGACCTTCAGAGGTCCCTTCCAACCTAAACCATTCTATGATTATGTGTATGTGTACACACGGCAGTGCAGGGAGAACATTTCATGCTTCATTGTTTTAACATTTCTGTTTTGTGAACATCATCTGAAAGATGGGGAAGGGGGTGCATTTTGTGGGGAGGGTGGGGAGGATGACACTGGCCCACATTGCTCACTCAGAGGAGCACAACTCCCTGGATGCTATTTTTGTCACTGGCTCATTGTCTTGTGGTGCTGCTGTCCTTGCCAATGGGAACCAGAGCTAACAAGTTTGCCCACAGTTGGCTGTAGAATTGAATTTTGGCCAAGCTACCAAAAAGTTTGCTGCATGAGTACTGCATAAATCCCTTGTTCCAAGAGTCCTGGATTTTTTTTTTTTTTCTGATTGTTCTATGAGGTCAACTTCACCCTTTTCTGTGTTGTACATTGGTAATCTGTTATAGACAAGCCCTTGCTCCTTTATAGCATGTAGATGTCTCTTCTTGAAAAACACACTGAAGTGAGTGATGAAATAGTTGAAATTAATGGGGTTAGAAGGTAATTGGAGATTGAAACTTATGAAAATTGATGACCTACTAACCCTTTCTGAGCAAATTTCTGTTCTCATTCCAATAAATGAAAACAGTGGTATCAAATTACAAGGATTACTAACCTAACAATTGGCAAAGCTCCTGGCTTATCTGTGTGAGGAAGTTAGTGCACAGCACCTGAAAGCGTAAGCTCTGAACTTATGGTGCTATTGCCCAGCCACACACATCCCTCATGGATGTGCTTCAGTACCCATTACCTGCAAGACACTTCACTTTCAAAGCAGATACAAACATTCCTTGCATAAAGTGGTTCTTGATGTGCATTAAGAGTATATGTGTAGTGGGGTTGTGAGGAGCATACAGTGAGTTGCAAATCCATGCTCAAGGTTATGACCTCCCACTTGCCTTGTACAGGTAAGTCCTAAGCTACCTTGCACTTGGTGCAAAGTATGATTGTTTACAGGAAAAATGTGTTTGCTATTTAAAATTGTTTCTGTTTCATAAATTCACAAACTTAACTGTTGCATGTCAACTTTTTTTGTGTAGGGAAAACCACAATTTCAGTTTGTAAAGTGAAGTGTCTGTAATCAAAAATCAAAAATAAGCATTGTGACTGTAGGAGATTGTTGAACTAATTAACTATTAACTAATTTACTCTAATTAAACATATTCTAGATGATGGAAAAAAAACCTTCTCATAATGAAGCTGCAAAACTGGTCAATATACTTACTCAACTGTACTTTTTTTTCCCAAACAGGCAGGAGAAAAACATTATCACCCAACTTGCGCACGATGTGTCAGGTGCAGTCAGATGTTTGCAGAAGGAGAAGAAATGTATCTTCAAGGTAAAAGAAACAAACAAACAATAAAAACAAAACAGTTACACTAGGTTGCATGCCCTCTTGCTCATACCTGCTAACATGGCTGAGTTGTATTATGCATATTCTTACTTCATAACTACCAAAGAAAGGGGAGAATGCAACACGTAAGCTAAGGAGAAGCAAAAACAAAAACAAAACTTGTTGCTTCTTATTCACTATTACTTCTCTCCTGCTTTAAATCACATAGCAAGTGTGAATCACAGAAAGCATGAGTGGTAGCAGTTATTTCCTGCAGATGGAAGTACTTGACAGTGAATATTATGAAAATTTCCATTTAGTAGAAAATGTGATTTTTCTGCGGTGATAAGTGGTCCTGATGAAAGTTAACACACATGCGGGACAGTAGGTTTCCTAAAGCTGCCATTGCAGATCTAAGACCAATTCTGTACCTGCTGTCCATTTGTGTACAAGGAGAAAATCTGTAGATCCTTACCTGAATTCCTCTCAGTCAGACCTCACTGCCCTCAGAGAGTGGAGATGAGGATGCCGTGGATCTGAAGCCCGTACCAGACAGTGCCTATACCAGCGGCAGCCATAAGCTTGCACAGGAGGAGTTCATTGTTTCTTGTCAGGGAATTTCAGTGGTAATAGGAAAGACTTCATCTGTAATTTATTCAATAATAATAATAATAAAAAGTTAACACATATGAGCTAAAATTTGTATTTCAGATGCAGCGAATTTTAGCTGTGCTAAATTGATCAAAGAAAAAATATATATACACAGTTAAACATAGGGTCAGTCACCAGAGAAAATGAAAGCTTTTGCCTACATCTTTGACTGGCCCTATGTTTTCAAAACAAAATAGAAAAGAGAAACTCAGTAGGATGTGGGAACTGCAAGGTTGGTATATTATCCCAAAATCACATGCTTGCCCAGATCTGTATTACAACTTATGCAATTGTCCACAGTTTTCTAGAAGTGTACTTTGAAGTCATTCTTTAAGCTGGAAAAGTTTGACTTTATTTAAAACACAACAGTGGTCGCAGTAAGATCTGATTATAATTTAGTATGTTATTCAAAATGACAATTTTATTGTCACTTTGGTTTACAACAAGAACTAGCTCATTAAGGGTCATAATGATCCTTGTCTGTGCTCTTGCATTCTCTCTCAGGAGCCAGAAAATGCTGTGGTTCTTCCAATTGCAAAGTAGCTTAGCAGTGCTAAAATCCACTGGGAAATCAATGCTTTAAAAACAGATACCAAACTGCAGATTTGTTTCTAGATTTCAAACTGTCCAAAACTGGTTTGCAGTGAATCTTCTTTTTAAGTACCATCCATTGTAAGGATGGATATTAGTTTTTGTGCTGATTTTTACTTCAAATAGCTATAAACTATGTTTTGGTCCTGTTAATTTGGACCCATCTTATTCACTTTATTTTCTGATGCATGAAACATTCCTACCATCTTGTTATCATATACTTTTTGTCTTCATATGAAGAGCAGTTTCCATTAGAAACTGATGTTAACTTTGTGAAAGATCTGTGATGAGGTGTTTGGGCTGCCTGACCTGATGTGTTACATAAGTAAAAATGTTAAACCCCAGGGTTTTATAACATGTTCTTCATCTTCTTAATAAACTCACGTAAAGTTCCCTTAGGTGTTGCATGTACCTTAGCAGGAATTGAATCTTCAGTAGTCATCCAGCAGATGACTGTCAGGTGAAATGACTCTTTTTCTTCTGTATGAAAAAGTTTCCTAGCCAGTTTTATGTGACCACAGATAGGAGTAAGTCATTCAAAAAAGTTGATCTAATTACTAGTTAAAACCACTGGGAAGATTTACATCAACTTATGTGGCAGCTGGGACAAACTCTTTCAGTGGACAAGCTCAGACCCATTCATAATTGGAACATAAATTAGCATTGAATCTGAAGGTGCTATAAAGAAATTTTTAGAGGTTCAGTCCCCAGCAAACTTCAGTAATTTAGTAAACTTAATTTATCCAGTCAGGACTTACACATAATCTTTTACTGCTTGAGTCTGGGTTCATCTGGATTATTTATGTGAATAGAATTCTGATGATCTCCATCTGTCTTCTGGGAAATAGACTTTCTGTTTCTATCTTGTTTCCAAAATCCACTGGTGAAGAAAACTATCAAACTGCTGTGAAAACAAAGCATTTCCTCTAAATCCTCTTAGTGCTCTCCACCCAGTATCAACACTACACATTTATAACACAGAAGTTCTCAACTTCCCAGTTACTCAGAAAGAAGCTACAGTTCACTGATATTATTTAACTGTGTGGAGAAATGCTTTAGCTTGTGTTTTGTCCTACGTCAGACTGGCATAAACGTAAAGGTTCCTTTTTACTATTAAAATTTGCAGGTAATTCTTTATTTTATATAGGTACACACATTCCACTCCTCTGAACATGGAACACAATGAGTACTGAATGTTGTGTTGAACTGTTAAAAGATTTTTTTTTCTTTTTGACAGATTCAAAACCATTAAGTTTCTTTTTCACACTTCTGTTGACATATCTCTGGAGTTCAGTCCTCTCTTCAGTACATATATGCAGTATAGAATTGGTTCATTCATGTATTTTCTGTTTATCTAGGACAGATATTCCCCTGAATTAAAGCAGTTCTTTAATATTTAATTTATATGACACAAACATATAGTGAGAGGTCAGTACAATGACGAATTTAGAAAAAAAAGACTGGATTTTCAGCTAGTTTTAAATGCCACAATGCTATTCCATTCCATCACTATGTGCTGCTTAGTATGGCCTGGGCCAAACTATTACAAGAATATGTATAATAAGAGAACAGGAAATTTTGAGTACATACGAGGAAATACAAAATTACCACAAGAGTGGAACAGGTTGCTCAGAAGTGCTGTGGATCTCCATCCTTGGAGATGCTTAGAACCCAACTGGGCACAGCCCCGAGCTGCCTGCTGGAATGTGAGCGGCTGTGAACAGGAGGTCAGGCTGGAGGAACTCCAGACATCCTCTTAACATTTCTTAGGATTCAGGTTTTGATGTTAATTTCACATATTGAAGTCCATGTAGCTTTCTGAAGTGCACCTAGTCTTTCAAATGTGTGTGGCCAGGCTTACTGATACTGAGAAGTTGTCATTTTTAACTGTGAAAGTATCCATGAAACTGTGATGGCAGTGGAATTGGTTAGCATGCTGTATCTTATAAAACCCTCTTATTTAGGAACTGAACTGAGCAAAACTTTAAACTTATTCTCCAGGTACATCCATCTGGCATCCAGTTTGTAGACAGGCTGCCAAGGCTGAAGAAAAAAACAAGGTAAAAATACCTTATTTTTACCCAGTATTATTCCGTTGTCATATTATTCTCTATCATTTATATTTTTGCAACAGGTGTAGGGGGAAAGATTTGGAATTTTTTCACTACTGGAATTTTAAACTTTAATGACAGAAATCTAGTAGGTTAAAGGAGTACTTTATATTCTGCTTTTACAAGTGATTAAGGGAGAATCCTGACCTAAGAGTTATATATATGAGCTGAATAAGCAAAAATGTGAAAATATGAAGAAGAAAAAAAGTTAACTTCTGTCTGATTATGATATGATCAGTGCATGACCTTTTCTCTTTTTATGTGGCTCTGCACTTAAAAGATCAGAGGACTTTCACTTCATTTGTTTTTACAAAAAAAAAAAAAACATTCTCCTTGGAATTTCTTTTTTTATTATTTGCTTGTAAAAAGTTGGCAAGCCAGCCACAACTTAATTTAATCTCTGGCTTTAAGTACCTCCTTAAGCTGGATGATTTGTGCATCTGTCTGTGTGCAAGGGAAAAAGGGGGTTGTTCTGGCAACTTTAATGATTACAAGGTTAGCAGATGAATAAGCTGCCCCTAGGAAATGAAGAATTAATCTGTGGCTGGGGAAATGATCTCTCTGAAGTGGTAGGACTGAGATGCAGCTATCTCATTTAATGCAGAGGCCAACTACGGGGCTTTCAGTTGTGCTATTCTCTGATGCTCCAAGTGGTATCCTTGGTATCTTGTTCAAAAAAGCTTTGCTTTGATTCATGAAGGCTTGGACACAAGTCACATGGGACAAGTCAGAACAGCAGGCAGCAGCTATAAAAAGTGTTTACAAATCTGGCCTGTTAGCAAGTGCAATTTTGACTAAATTACAGTTTTGAAAAAATCTTTTTTTGGGCCTTACCCTGAAGGATCTTGGCTGTAGTTTTTGTACCCATGTGTTGGGGAAGTGATTCCTCTGGTATTGTGTGGCAGGCTCTGAATATTAAATAAGTAGCATTTCAGTATAAAAAAGAAAAAGTGTATTGTCAAAATACTTCAGTTTAATGAGTGCTGCTGATTCAGTCTAATAGCATTATGCAGTATTTCAGGCTTCCTAAGGATTTTATTCTGGCTGAGTAACTGAAATTGCAGGGCTAAAACCCAATGTACTTTTTTGAAAGTGTAGTAGTCTTTTTTTCTATCTCCTTCAAAGAAAGACAGTGGACACTATTGTGCTGGGTTCATACTGGCTGCCTCTTCCCCACCGAGGCAAAGAAAGAATACTTGTAAGATACTGTGTAGAGGCTGATTCATTTGTGACACATCTCTCCTGAGTGCTGGGAGTCTGCCTTTTCCCCAGCAGAGGAAGACATCTGTATCTGAAAGTCAGTGGGAGTCTTGCCTGAGTACAAATAAAAGCCAGAATGAAACTCAAAAGTTTTCCAAGCTTAGTCATTTTTCCTTTTCTTTGGGGTTTTCCTCACTTTTTTCTTTTTTTTGCTGGTCCTTACACTCATTAATGAAACAAACAAACAAAAACAAGAAGAAAGGATGCCATTTCAAAGAGGGTAGTAATGAACTTTTCAGCGTATCTAGCAAAGTTGGGAATAGGCTATACTGGTTGAGCAATCTTCTGGTCAATCTTTGCAGAGTGTTTTGTTTTTAAAAGTCATCTCTCTATATACTTATATAGATACAAGAACAGCATGTAACTGAAGTAGGTGACAAAGGCAGAAGGAGTAAGTGGCAGCACGCTACAAAACTTTGGAGATGGAGTGGAAGGGGAAAAGAAGTTGTGAAAGAGAGTGACAGCAAAAAGAAAAATGTTGGGAGAATGAGATTGTAAGCAGAAGTGATAAAGCTGGAAATGACAGAAGAAATCAAAGCAGGGAGAGAAGAAATAAGGATAGTACAGAGAAAAGAACTGAACAGAAGCAATAGAGTCAACCGAGATGTGAGTTTTTATGGCAAAAGCTAGAAGGTTATGTGCAGCAGGCACGGACTGAGGATGGTAAAAGGGGTAATGGATTGTGCAGAGAATATAGAGCGTGTGTGAGATGTGGAATGAGCAGGTTTTAATTACCAGGAGGAAAAATGGGACAATTTGTGGGAGTAACTGAATAGAATAAGGAAGCATGGAAGCAATCTGCAGGAGTACCTTAGAAAGATGAGACTCTGCACTTTGATTTCAAAAGTTAGAAATTATAATAAATTGTAGTTTTTCTTGAGAAGAAAATGGCACCTCTAAGTTGAGGAAAGCCACTGAAAGAGCTCCAGAAATTTATTATGAGTTATTAAATATATTCAGACAGGTATGTTATGAGTTTTAAGATAATGCTGTACTGCTGCATCTTAAAACACGTTCCACTGATGCACATGACAGAAGGAACCTCTGAAGCCTTTTCTATGGAGTCCTGAAGTTAAACCAAAACTGTCTTTTGACTTTAATGGGCTTTAAAACACTGGAATAGTGGAGTTTTCTTCAGTTTTTTTCTCTACAGTGCTGGACCTCCTGTAATGACTTCATGAAAAAGAACAGTTTGAACATGACATCAGTGCAAATGTCATTGATGACACTTTCGTGTCATTTACACAAGTTCTGGAAAACTGCAGGGTGCTTTAACTATGCAGCAGAGCATTGCAATTACACTGTTTGTATTGAATGATCATCTCAAAGGGCAGCAACAATTATTTCTCAGGGAATACTGTATTTCCATGCTGGTGTTTTGACTGGCCTCCAGACCTTCTGAGCTTGTGCAAAGGCTCCATTTGAGACAACTGAAAATGAGAGGAAGAAAATTCCAAAATCCTGGTCAGACATTTCAAAAAAATTATACTGAATCTATTTTTTTATACGGATAAGTATCTCCGCACATAGTCTCTAAGTCCACAGGACTATTTGTGCTCAAGAAGTCAGTGGAAGGATAGTTGTGATTGCTCTTTGCTCATTCTGCTAACACAGTAAGTTATGGTGATGAAGCATATATATATTTTTTGTATGATTTATGGAATTTTTACTTTTAGCCATTCTTTCTTGCTATTTCATAATTAAAGAGTTTTCTGTTCCCTGTGAAAACATGTAACAATTACAAATAATGTTTCACCTCTCTCTGTGAATATTATAGTATGAAACAACCGTCCTTTCTCTACTTGGTAAGGGATTCCTGTGTTAAATATTCGTTTTAAAGTTCTCTGTCAACAAATTACACAATATGGACCTTTCTTCAGATCATGTTAATGCCTGCCATACAGACACTTCTGAGATAAGATATATTCACATATTGCTTCTAAAAGCTAGCAAATATTTCAAGAAAAGTCAAGTAGTAGGAGGCGTGCTACCTTGACCTGACAGCTTAATAATGCTAAAACTCTTGTAAGGGTTTGAGCAGTTGTAACCTCCAGATAAGAAGTCTACATGTGGTGAGACAGGAAATAAGTCATTCTGAGTGAATGGCAAAATACGTACTTTTTGCAATCAGGGGCAGCTTTCTCCATAGATGGGAAAGAATATTTCATGGTGAATTAACATATCTGGGTAAAAAGAGGGTATAAAAACCTTAGTAAGATTTGTTTAAACTTCAGTTAAGAACGTCAGGTCTGTTCACTTGTTGTTAGTATCATTGTGTCTCACAACCCTTTGTTATTTAGAAGTAATTATGTTTTTCATCGTAAAGGAATATACCCAAAAGAAAGCAATAAATATCTGTCACTGAATACCAGAATGATTGAAACCAGAGCAAAATTAGCTGAGTATTGAAATTAATCTCTTACAATCAGAGAGGGGAAAGCTAACCTATTGGTTATCTGATTCAGGGTGTTCTGCGGGATGTCATGCTGTTTGCTCTGAGTTACACAGTACCGTGATATGTTCCAGAAGCGATGTAGATTGGTTTGACATTACAACCATAGAGTAAAAATGTTGCAACAAATCATCTTGTGACCCCAGATTCAGAGCTGCTGTAATGTTAACTGTGAACTCTCTCTGATAGTGTCCAAAGGCTGTCCTGGTAGCCTAGTAGTGCTCCAGGCCATTCTTCTCTGAAAGGAAGGGGGAACAGCAAGTTGTATGTAAAATCTTTTTGCATTTTCAAAATGTCAATTGGATTAAATACAGATTTTTTTTTCTTTTCAAGTTTTTGATATGCCTGTACATTTTTAGCTCACTATAATATGCCATTTTTAAGTGGTAAAATTTAAATTAAAAGAAACGTCTCTATCTTGTCTCCCTATTTCTTCTCTGTTTCACATCTCTTCTCCTGCCATAGGAAACAAGGACTTCCTCTGAGAGTATTATTTCTGTACCTGCTTCAAGTACATCAGGTTCCCCAAGCCGTGTGATCTATGTGAGTATTTTACTGTGAAATGCATTCTGTGAGATGGGGAAAAAGCCCACGCTTCTTCCTAAAAATACAGAAAGTTAATGTCTCCAAACCACTGTAGCTGGTGATTCCTCTAAAATGGAATTTACTTACTCATGTTTAAAATGTTTGAATACTGCATTTACTATAACAGACTTCTGGCAGTTTCTTGTTATTTTTTTGTGGTGTATTTATAGCACTTACATTGCCACTAGAACTGGTTTGTACCACAGCAAGCAAAATACCACCATGCTTTCTAAAAAGAAAAGTTTAAGTAAACAGTACAGTCCACAGGTAGATTACAAGCTTAGATTTGAACACTACTTGTCTAAATTGAGCCTTTGAGCCTGCATCTGATTGCTTATGAAAACACTTGTGTATGATTGCAGGACTCAGGCCTTGACAAATTCCAGTCCCTAACCTCAGAGGGCTTTTGATGTGTTTCTGGTCTAGTAAGTGCTAGCTCTGGAAAGCTCAGGGACTTTTAAATAACTGGACAAATATGATAAAAACTTATGGTGAGAATTTTCTTACTACCAGCTGTACCTTAGTTGTAATAATTGCTATAGGTAATGTTCATGAGCAAAGTCTGAAGGCTACCACTTGGTAACCAGTAGGTGAATAAAATATCCAGAAGTGTGGCATCTCCTGTACAAACATCTCTCTGAGGGCTTCAGTATTCCCAGGACTATTCTTTGTTCTGTCCAAGTATCCCTCAGAAAGGTAGGTCATTGTCACTGAACAGTACCACAGGGAATTGCTGGAGATGTCAAAGAGGTTATTATGCTAAGGTTAAGGTCTTTTATTTACTACATTGAGACAAGTGAAACAGTGCCTTGAAGCCAACTTTCTTCAAATGGAAATTATTTTGAATGCAATATACACTTTATATGAGCAAGACTTAGCTAGATGTGTAGGAATTGCCCCATATCTAAATGGCAGTCAGTGCATCTGAGTTGTCCTTCCAGTAGAGCTCCATGCTTGTGCATACCAGGGTATATTCCTACTAAAAAAATGTCATTGCCACGACTGCTATGAAGACAGTTCATTGTGGTAGGAGACTATTATCACATAAGCATTTTCTTTGGCCAGATGGTCTCTATCTCTCCAGCCATGTGCCGCTTCATTGTTTTTATAATCATGAGCATTCTTCTAAGACATATGTATTTTTAGTGACATTTATCTGTTAGATGGTACTGATTTTCTTGGTGTTTGTGATTACAGCTTTAAATATGCTTCACAGGCTGTTAACAGTCATGGACAAACCTCCATTTTCTTTTTCTGATTTTTCAAAGGATATCATTAAATTAGCACACAACTGTAATGTTTATTACTGTAATATACTTTAGAGGCATATGGGACTGTGAAAGAATAAAGTTCTCTACCAAATATGAACCAATTAGGAAAAAAGATTTCCCAGAGGTGTGCAAGTTCTTACTATATGTCTCATCTATGACTGCTTAATTGTCAGAAGGCTGTGAGATCAATTAAATCCTATTTCAGCTTTCGAGAACAGAAAAGTAAAAAGAGTTAAAAACATGTTATTGGACTCTTATATTATCAAAATGATTCTTTGGCTGTCTTTTGCATCTGTTTTCTATTACAGGAGTGTTATGACATACAGACGTGCTCAAAATTTATCATGGGTGCTTTCACGAATGCTTTAACCATATCTAAATTCATGCTGCCACTTAAAGGAAAGTCCCTCTTACACATGGTCCCATTCCTCTCCAGCCATGTCTTACTATCTCCTCTTTGGTGCTAGTTGGTACACAGAGGTATGATCAGTCAGATTTGAGACTATCTTCAGCTAGAAAATAACCCAGAAAAAAGCTATTATTATTATCATTATTATTATTATTATCATTATTAGAAAATAACTGAGGAAAAAGGGCCAGCTGTCTACCGTGTTTGTAATGCTAACGAAGGTGAGGGAAGGCAGAGTGGAGTGGAAAGCACACACAGGACAGGCACTTTCAGCAGTAGCATGGATTTGTATCATTAAAAAAAAATCAGTGAAGCTGTACCTTAACAGCTGTTGAGCTCTTTGAAGTACTGTGTTTGACAGAAAAGCATTTAGAGAAACGGTTAAAACTTAGGAACCATGAATTTGTGGTACTTATACTTTCAAAGGCATCAAGTCTGAGCAATGTGACTGTTCTGAACAATGCACCATCTCATGGGTGACGTGTTTCTGGGTCATGGTTTACTGGTCAGCTAGGGAAAGATTAAGAAAGCGTGTTTTAACTACACCTAAATGTGGTTCATGCAGACCATTTACTAAAGATGTATGTCTTTTTTTTTTTTCTTCTGTTGATATCAGACTGTGGTGTCTTCCTGCACTGTGAGAGGCAATAGGCCCTTTGAAGTAAACGGTCATCTCATTAATTTCAGTGATGTCTGGGCTATATCCAGACTGAAATTTACTCCAGTACAGACATTCCCTCAGAGTCACTGCATGCCACATAAAAATCAGTTAATTTCTAACTCATGCCATTAAATAGGACTTAAATAAAAGTCCTTATTTATACTTAGCTAAATTCTAAGGAGATTTAGGAGCTCTCTGCAAAGATATATCTAACCAGAAGGTTTATTTTAGGTTCCAAGGCTGTGTTGTACATTCTTATACTAGGAATATAAATCATGTTATATTTTTATACGGAATCATATTTGCTATTATACAATTGTAGAAGTATATAGTCCAAATGAAAGAGATACTCTAAACTTAAAGCATGGTTTTAACAGAATCCAAAATACTAGATTATTGAAGAAATGGCAAGCCTCTTAGCTGTAATTTGAGTCTTCTCTAGAGTATTTAAATTACACTCAAGTATTTGAAAGTAGGTAAAACAAATAAAATAAAAAACGTAGGCTGATGTTTGTAGAATGGAGTATTTAGAAAGCAACTATCTCTAAGGTGTTGTTTTTTTTTTTTTGTCTACATTTTGGATGTTCAGAGTGAAAGGAATTTTGTAAGTAGGTACGTTTTGCTCTTAATAGTTCGGAAGTTTTGTGGGAGGATCCTTTGTTGCACTTCTACGTGGAGAGATAGGGGCTAAAATTATTGTAATTCACATTTGCATATTCCCAGTTTTGATCTTTGGTTTCACTAGAATAATCTCCACAAACTGGATATCTTTAAGAAGAAATTATCACAGCCTCCTTGTTCTTCCTTGTAAGCTACAATGCTGCCCAAATTTTTCCTGGAACAGACCTGACAGACAGACCCCTGGTCTTTGAATGACCTGTCCGTGCATCAGAGGTTGCCACCGGCTCCTCAGCAGGGAGGGATTTATTTTCACTAAGGGGCTGTTTCAGTGGTCTTTAGCTTCTTGAAGTAGCTGCAAGAAAAGTGTTATCTGTAGATCACTGTGTCATCTTTAAGAAACAGTTATTTGTTTAAAACACATTTAGTCATTAGTTTTGAAGATGAGAGTATGTGTTGGTAGTGGTGGCTTCATTCCACTTTCTTAGTTAAGAAGAATCTTCCTCCTTTCCATGTTGCTTATGTTTGTACAATTCATATATTGTTTTAGGAAAACGGATAAATGAAGGTTGACATGCTAAATTTCTCCTGTATAATTAACCTAATAGAAAACTTCCCAGGAAAATCTATTGAATTTTTCTTATCTCATGCTAAGAAAAAATATAATCACTGCACACACAAATCCTGGATACTTTCATATTTTCTCTGTGTGGAAAGCATTATTACAGTGTTACAACTGATCATACTGAGATTCTCAGAGAACGGTGAGATTCAGTCATCATTTTGCTGCCAGCAAAGAACTTAGCATTCTGCAAAGCCTGAGCTAGGAACTAGACAATTGTGCTGTCCCTTTCTCCCCTCTCAGTGTGGCCAGTTTGTCGTCGTATCTACAAGACTAGTACATGCTGGATACAGTTTTGGTGCAAGTTACCATTATCCTAAGGATAATCTGTGAAAATGTGGCATTTAATAATCATGCTTTTGGAATAAGGATAGCAAGAGGGATAGAGCAGAACAGCTGGTTGTGTGAGTCTCCTGAAAGGATTTGAACTTTACTTAAGTGGCATCTGTGATCTTCCAGCTAATCCACCACAGTGCAAATCCTTCATCTGCTGGTTTGTGACTTGTAATTAAGGGCTGCTTAGAAATAGTCAGGAAAGGAGGTAAAGTTGTGGGTTACAGCTGAATGGAAAAAATTAAAGACCTGACTAATGTTTGTCAGAGTATATGTTGGAAATACACATCTGATTATTCACTACTGCTTGTGGTAGGGGAACCCTGCACACCAGAACCACTTAAAATGAAGGGTGTTTTGCCTGAGAAAGACTACAGTATCTGTCCCACATGTCTCTTCGTGCAGCTAACAGTAAGCATTTCCAAGGGAACTGGAATGATGCCATGCTACTCCTGTTAGCTAAATGTGAGTGAAAAAGAAAAGTAGAAAGCACCAGTATATAAAAAGAAAGCAACAGTAATATTTAGCATTGTATAGTAAATATAAGATACTTAAATTTGCACAAATAAAAAAGGTGGCCTATTATTATGATGATGACTTTTCTTACCTATATATATCTGTCCTTTTCTGATTGCATCCTGATCATATTCTTTCTTATTCTCACTGTTTTCTTTCCTCCTTTTCTCAGGCAAAGCTTGGAGATGAAATTCTTGACTACAGGGATTTGGCTGCTCTTCCTAAAAATAAAGCCATCTATAACATTGACCGCCCAGATATGATCTCCTATTCTCCATATATCAGTTACTCTTCAGATGACAGGCATAGTTACGGGGAGGTACTGAAACATGGGTATTTTTTTTTAATATGAATTTGAGATTGAATGTGCATCATTAAAAGTTGCTGAACACTCAAATGTGCAGAATTAAAAAATATATATCTTTTATAACTTCAATTAATTGAGTCATATTATCCATTCACCCACAAGGCATTTTAGCCTTCCAAAAATACAAGTGAGGCGTTCATTTCACTTTTTAGTTCATGGAAATTAAAGAATTGCTTTCTGTGATCATTTTTTAAACAGATGACATGTAATTAAAATGTATTTTTCTATGACAGGAGTTCTACATGCATGTGGTAGGAAACAGGAGCCATTGCTAATTATAATGCAAAAATCAGAAGCAAAGCCAAATGTCTTTCATGATATTTTTTTTTAAAGTGTACTATGTTATTTTGGTAGCACAACAATGCTATCACTTTCCCATGCACAAATTTCTTTCAACTGTCCCTTACTAAAGTTCATCCTCATGTCATGCATGCATTTCAATCTGTTCATATGCAGA
Source organism: Anseranas semipalmata (assembly GCA_013399115.1). NCBI lineage: Eukaryota > Metazoa > Chordata > Aves > Anseriformes > Anseranatidae > Anseranas > Anseranas semipalmata. The sequence goes on from VXAA01004815.1 coordinate 107,513, forward strand.
GCTAATGTTAAACAATTTGTGCTAATGAAATCTAATTTAACATAATCTTATTAATCCTAGTTCTGTTTTTTTTTTTGTGAAGCATATTTGTATATAACTCCTGTCATATAAGTTTGCTTTTCTTCCCTAACCGTATCTACCTTTTGTTTCAATTTCTAATTTCTTTTATAATTTTAGATACTTTTTACAAAATCAACCTCTCAGATATACTAGGTATGTTAGTAAGTTATATACTGTCTAGAATGGAAGTCTTTTTTCTCTAAATGTAAATGGATGGAGAGGAATAAATACTAGAAACAATAGCCATACTATTTCTGATAGCCCCGGTCCTGCTATCACCATTGCCTTTTATGCTTCATTAGTACCACTAAAGTCTCCAATGCTACTCTCTGGTAAAGTGCAGCACATGTTAGACTTGCAGACTCACCTCCAAATCTTTCCTGTACAATGCTGACCCACAGTAGCTCCATTATGAGTGCTAAAAGAATTAAGGTTATATCAGGTAAAGGGTTTAAATGGTATTTAATGGTTTCTGAATTCACAAACCTGAAAGCTGCTGCCTCACCCTGAACCTATGCAGTGTAAACACTTAACTTTCTATGTCAAAATTTGCGGGTGCTGATAATATTTGTGCCCCTCCTCAACTGCCCGTTCACATCTGACCTTGGCAGAGGTGACATCTATACTTGACAGAGGTGCATATGTTCAGCAACTTTCTGCCCAGCTCCTCTGAAGACTCGGTTATTACACATGCTGTAAGGCGATGGTTATAAAACCATCTCAGCTACCAAAAATTTGTGCTGCTGCTGGAGGGAGTTTCCCCTATCCACTGTCAGCATCTCCTTAGCCACTTGCTACAGCTCCTCTCCTTTGCTGGAGTAAGTGACTGTGTGGCTGAGCTAGGGCTGAGGTTTTGTCTGGACCCCTGGCGTGATCTGACCCCATGCCATCACTCAAAGGCTGGACATGCCACATGTGGGACAACCACTCAGTGGTGTGGTAAAACTGCCCGGTTTGGTGGAAGCCCAGTTTTTGCTGGGATCCAGCAATTGTGAACTTTGGGAACCTCAGCACTGCAATTTTAGGAGTGGGATAGAAGGCAATTGCAGCTGAGCTCCTGAAAAAACAACCAACCTAACTAAAAAAACACAGCAAAGAGGGTATTGCTGCTGTCACCTGCCTTTGGTGGACAGCTCAGTGGTTATCCCACTATAGGAAGAGTTTATTGGGACAGCTGGAGTCATTGCCCTTTTCAGCAGATAAATACCTTAACAGACGGTAAAAGGAACCACATCATAAAATAGGGCCTTTTTCCTTGGGACTGTGGGAGGTACCTTGGTTCACTTGGGATCAGAACCTGTCCGCAAAACAGCTGTTTGCTTGCTTGCTTCCAGAGACCCAAGTGAGGCCCAGGGGTGGATGTCCCCTTCAGCCACTGTTTCTACCATACAGATATATTTAAGCAAGCTTTAAGCTACATATATTACTTACCAATTATGATTAACATACCAATCTTAACACAGACTGTCAAGCCAGTTTTCTGCCTTCACACATGGACATGCTTTAAAGCATGCAGTGAGTTTCATGTCGCATTTGCTCTTCTCCCAGTGTTTGTAGCACTAGGTTAAAGCTTGCTTAGTTAGGTCTGTGCTGATGTAGCTATTTGTGTCAGTAAGACCTCAGTGATATCTTAAAAAAGAAAAAATAGGATCTGGTTGTCTGTTTCTGGGTGCCTAGACCAGGAAGGGCATTTTGGGCTGTGCTCTCAATCCAATCTGCACATTTTCATGATGCTCTAAATATATATATCCTTGATATTTGCATGGTATATATATATATATATATATATATATATATATATATATATCCTGTTTTTCAAACTTCAGCATCCTGGCTATACCTGCAGCTGCAGTAGTTTCAGTAGATTTGTGCTCAAGTAATCAAGCTTAGTGTTTAATTTTGAAAGAAAAGTGAGTGAACAGTAAATTATCAAATTACATGATGGTTAATTAAAAATAAAATAGTACAGGTATTTTTGTTTCCCTTAAAGCAGCTAGCTCTGAGCAACAAAATTCTAATCCGGATTTTGGAGGTACTTCAGTGCAGATTTAACTTGGGCTTGTGCCTGGTTTCAGGAAGCTGCTTTAAATGTGAGTTTTTCACTAACAGCACTCTGTGACACAGGTCTGGCCTCACCAGGCCACAGGATTTTGTAGTAATGAAATCAACAAAAGCTGTATATGAAAGGATTTATATCTTATTCCTTCTTACCTTGTTTAAAAACAAAGAAAAAGAAAAATTATCCTAACTTACTTGACAGGTGTTTTTCTTAACTATATATATCATGTGTTATACATGGATATTAATGTTTTAAGAGTAGTTCTTCTCACAAGTAACATCATGCATGAATTTGTATCACTAATTTGTTGTGTGTTGCTGTTTGCAGTCACCTCAGTTGCTCTCTCCAACACCTACTGAGGTAATCCCCAGTGCCTTTGTTCTCCTGTTCTGACCCATTTTGTGATGCATAAACCTGGTCATACTGATAACCAGCAACGTCTGAAATGTGGGGTTTGCCTCCTGCCTCTACAGTGCATGGGGTTTTAAAATTTATCTTTTTAACAGTGTTACTTGTGTTGAATATGTGCTCTGCTTCTGGATTGTCATCTGTATTCATCTATCTCCACTGTCATCCATGTTTCAGCTTTCCAAAATAAAGGTTGTATTGTGGTCACTTCTTCAAGCTCTACTGAATAAATTTCATTGGGAAACAGGATTTATTTTTACATTTAAAGCTGCCAGCATGAGTTGACTTGAATTAATGCTTGGTATGGCTTTCTCTTTTTTTCTTTTCTTTTTTTTTTTTTTTAATTCCACAACTAGTTAAACTATTTATACTGTTTGTACACACATACTGTTAAATCATGTGCACATACCTAAACTTCTAGGTGTATTTTGATGTACATTAATGATGAAAGCCTGTCATTGTTTGAAGAAGTACCACCCTATTACAGGCAGTGAAAGCATTTCACATAACTTCCCAGATATCAACTCAGTTAAATATCACAGGCCTGGATTATTTCTCCATTATTCCAATTTTATGTGAAGAAAACCATATTGCAGAATTTTGGTAGTAGAGAAGAACTGGAAATTTCCATTAAAGATTATAAAGCACCAGCTGTCACTGTGAACATCAGTTAAACAGAGAATTTGACCAATCGAAATGTAATTTATTTGATACTTTAAAAATAAAAACATGCTTTATTTAATATTGGATTTCATGAACTTGACTGACTGTTCTTTACAGAGACCAAAAGTACGCAGAAGGTAAGGTCTGAAATAATCAATATGAAATCTTAGTGTTTGGGAAGATTACAATAATTTCCTTTAAATTAGCTATCAGTTAGCTAATTGTCATGCTGTTAAATTCCAGAAGTGGCACTGGTATGGAGGCTGGTGCTGCCGTTATCCATGTCATACGAATTATCCCAGATTATCCAGTTTTGCTATGTTTCCTGTCTTTCGCTAGAGTCTGTGATCAGGTGCACAGGCATCATCATCTGCAAACTTGTCACCAGTTTTGTTGGGTTTTATCAGAAAAAAAAGAAATTCGCTGTGTCATACAATTGGACACTTCACAGAACATTAGATAACACTCCTATGGTATTTAGATATCATCCCAAGACTTTCCAGAGACGTGGCTGTACTACCATGTAACTCTTTTTGCAGGTGTTAGAATGGATATTTAATAATGTAGCTACATAGAGGGAGAAATGTCTCAAACTGAGCATGGAGGAGTTGGTGGCACAATGCCTATAGAATTCTGCATGCTTGGGAAGGCGCCAGTTGTTGTTTTCCCTTTTTTGGATAATTTCTGACTTTGAAATGGTTATTTAAGCAATAATGCTATTTACCAGTATGCAAAACTGATCTTCTATTTTTGAAAATTCAGTCCCTGAGTCTGGGGTGAAGTGGAAGGGACAGAGGACACTTCAGCCAGAGGAGAGAAATTGATGACTGAGGTGGGAGAACATTGTACATCCCCACAGTCAAGGATAATCCTGGAGCAGCCAAATGGGAAACTGCAGGCAGGAAGAATCTAAAGATGAATGGATAGATATAATTAAGTTGTCCTGATAGGAATCTGGGAGATGATGGGGCCAAGTAGACCTGCTGTGTGTTTAAATGATGAATTATTCAGTGGGAATTACAGATGCCTGAAGAAGTCCCAAGATTCAGGACAAGTGACTAACACCTGCTATGGGATAGCATGTTCTTCACTCACTCCTACTGGAATAGGAAGGGGGTAGCATTTTTTGGAGTAGGATTTCCCATAAGGGAGCATCTGTAGGTTACACTGATTTGCTCTAACATGAAGTTAACTCAAGCCATTTCTCACTTATCTTAAACAAGAAAATTGAATTTGCTTTTGTAGCTAGTTTACAGAAAGTCATTTCCTTATCTAATTCATTAAGTAATGTTTTTACTGTTAAGAAGACACTGCAAATTACAATTGCAATTTAACTAGCTATAGAGAGTGAGGGGTTTTGCATGGATGTACATGGTTTTAAGTAGTTGAAGTCAAGGCTTTTGTGGGAAATAGGTTATATGGCTTTCATTGCACAATGCTGCAGTGTTAATTCTAATGCTATTTATGTGAGTGTGTATTATAGGTTACCTAGCTAATAATGACCATGTTTTGCTGATAGTATGGTGTGCTGGGCAATTTATACAGCAGACACATTAGTTTCTGTGATGTAGTGATTCAATGAGTGCTGATTTTGTGTTGTTTGTAACCCTTACACTGTACTATGCAGCCATCTACTTGGGTGAAAAGTGACCATAGTACTATCGTGCTAACCTGATCTCATCTTCCACCTACCCATGTATGTTAAACCATTACATAAGGTGGAAGAGAGTGGCAAATTATACTGTCCTGAAACAGTACTTCTACAGTGTTATGTTCTTGTCAAATGATGCTGTCATTTTTAATTCACGTATGTGTTGCCTTTCCTGTGTACATGACCATTCTGTGAAACTTGGCAGTTGCAGAGCTCCTTTGGTCATACTGCAGTTGAGGTGCTTATGGCTGAAAGCCACCTTGTTTCATTGGGATTGCATGGAGCATTACAACAGCATCAAGTTCCATCTACACAGCACAGAAACATGTGAAATGGCATATTCTGTCTGTTTTGGAAGTGATTTCTCTTCCCTAATGACATATTTCCTCTCTTCCTCTCAGGGTGACCAAGATGACAGATCTTTCAAACAGTACAGGACATCAAGTCCTAGCTCTGCTGGCTCACTGGGTTATGGTCGCTACACTCCAACGTCCCATTCTCCTCAGCATTACAGCAGACCAGGTAATTGAGAATCAGCCTTATTTGTTCTCTAGGTTTTTCCTCTACTTTGTCTTACGTCGTAGGTAGGGTAGACTCCAGTAGACAGGAGTTTTAGGTGGAGGAGTAGTTCATTACAGTCTCCCACAGGAAGGAAGGAAAAAGTTCTTCAGGTATGAAAGATTTAAGAAAAAGAAAACAGGCATCTAGAAAGCTTGATTTTATGTATCTGTAAACAGAAGATATAACAGACTTCATCCTGGTCCCATCCTTCCTGAAACTGCACATTGAATCCACAGCTCTTTCATGGTGCAGCGTGCTAGTAGCAAACACACCCAAAGCCAAGAGGGTGCTCAGGTGATTTTGTGTCCCTCCTTGTACTGCAGGGTTATGGTCCATGGTGGCTCTCCTCACCACAGTGCAAGAGCTGGAGGAGTGACTAGGGGCTCTAACAACTAGTTTTTAAGTCCAGATTGCTTTAAATGAGAAGCTTACAGCAATGTTTATTGTAGCTGTGATGTTCTTGTTGCACAAAGAGGAGGGATCACCCACTTGATCTCTGCATGGGTGCCCCATACGAAGGCCCATTCCTAATGGCAGAATTTTGTCCTTAGAATAATCAACTAAATTGCTCAAAATTCATTCTAATTTTTCTCCACTCCATCATCTGGACTGAAAACACAGAAAATTCAGAAAATTTCTATTATTTTCTCTGTGTCTTTTAATTTTATTGGGTATGCATTATAATTATAAACTAGTTTGGAAAAATTGAATTATTAATCTTTCCAGGAAAAATGAAAATTGTATGGGTAACAGAAACAGGAATTGTTTATTTGTACTATGTAAAGTCTTTGGTAAAATGGAGATGAAAATGGGGATCAAAGATCTATTAGTGATAGGGAAAATTAGTCTGTGCAGCAGCTGGGTCATACCTAAGCTTAGCTGCACACTATTAAAGGAAGGAGCAAAGATGAAAGAAATTCCAAATTAATTCTATTGTCATACCACTTCACTGAAAATTTAGAGGATAGTCATCGTAATTGCTATTTTTAATAGTTGCTGTTGGTCTTTCAAATACATTATCAGGACGTTATTATAACAAAGCAAACAAGAAAGTGACTTCTGAGAATGTTTTTCAAAGTACTTAATCACATGTCTAACTTTCAGAGCTGAAATAACTTCAGGATGTTTCTTCAAGTGCTTAAATTAGCCATGCACTTGAGTGCCCTGGTACATTGTGGACTAAATCCTACCAGTGTGCACCGACAGCAGTGAGAACTGGACCCACTTGTAAAACAGTTCTCATCAAAGAAAAAGCTCTCCCCATTTCATTTCATTAGATCCATTATGAGCATATATCATTCCCTCTTGCAGCTTTTAAATATGCAGAATTTCCCTGAGTGCAGCTATGCTCTTTGTGGTGCCTTTTCTGGAATATTTTCTGATGCATTACATTATCAGCATTTTATACAATAACTCTCTGTTGAAATTCTTTGTCCATTGGCCAACCACATTGTAGGGCCACTGTGATGTTCTTAGACATAATCAGAGAAAGATGAAATCTTAGATATATACTATATGTTTTCTAAGCATCAGGAGGAAAATGTTCCTGAAAAAAGGATGGCATTGTAATTTGTGGCTTTCAGTAAGTGAACTAAATAGTTTATTTTCACTTACTCTCTGTTGCCCTCAGCTGGTACTCAGAGTCTTGGTACCAGTAGCTGCATCTCCCTGCCCCAACACCCAAGCCCTACATCTACATTCAGACATCATTACATCCCTTTCTTCAAAGGTAAGGTCCAGGAATGCAAAACCGTGCTGTGATACTGTAGACTTATTCAGATATGTTTCACTTTTTTGTCTGTGCAAGCATGGCTTCCACTGGGATAAAATTTGTCTTAATTTTGTGCAAGTGCTTTCTTGATGTATTGTGTAAGTTTTAAGAACTGAGTCGGTATGAGTTGTTTTATTTTTTTATTTTTATTTTTTTTTCAGTGAGTGTTAAGTGTTTTACAAAGGGGTGGAGGGAAGGAATTAGATTTGGTAATGAAAATGAGGGAGGGAAATAATTTTAAATCCTGTTTGTTCTAAGATATAGTGTTTACGTTTACCCTATTTGGGTGATGCTAAGTAAATATTATAACAAGCTTATATGTTGGATCCGACATTGGACAATCAGTTATCTAATCTTCTAACTTACATTTAGAGATCATTATTATTATTTGCAGCATTACCAGAAATTTTGCCAGATAAGCTGTTAAATCAATATAGCTGTACTGTTTAGCAAATAATCTGTGCCATATATTATAAAACAGAGTAATTGAGACTAGTCTCCTTGCCATTACATTTTTTTTTTTGCAGTGGATATTACATGTTAATGAACTCCATGTTGCAGACAGGAGGCAGTAATGAGAAATAGCTAGCTACTACTTAGCTAGCTACTCAAATATAAGAAAGAGAAGACATTCAGTTACCACGTGTCTTGCCCTGAGTCTGTCCTCTCCAGGAACAACACGAGTGTGGAGGAGATATGAATGGCAAATATTTTCAGTGCCTGTTCCCCAGCTCTTGTGTACCATTTGTTTTAATAAAGCAAAACTGTTCTCCTTGCCATCATAACCATTACAGAAGAGGAAGCAACCCTCTGCAGGAGCCAGATTTATGAATAGGTCTGACATACAAACTCAAAAGAATTGCAGATGCTCATTGCCTTTGGAAAAAATAACTAATGCGTCTTGATTAGGCCCTAATGTATCCAGAAACAGTTCTGTTCAAAGTCAGCTGAATTTCACCAATATAAATAGGAACAGAACCAGGTTTAAGTGTTCCAAATGTGATACCCAAAAGAAAATTCTGGAGGAAAAAGCTGATGAGATTAAACCAATTGTTGCCATTTTAAAGTCTACCTGCAAAGCTTCTTCCCACACTCACAAATGTTCACCCTCACCCATATTTCTTGGAAGGCACACCTGAGGCACTGCCTGAACAATTTTTTGTTGTGTCCTCTAAATTTGGGCAACATTATGCAACCTGATGTACTGAGTAGGAAAACCTCTTCTGAGTGCTGCGTTGCCTGATTTCACTGTACAGAAAGCTCTTATTCAAAAGCTTGCAGTTGCTTAGCAGCACTCTTGCTAAATGAGCTTCTGTTCAGTGCTACCTGCTGTTGCTCAGAGCAGCAGCAATTACTTACTGCTGCTGTTTGGAGGAAGAAATCCTCAAGTGGCAGCTGTTTGCGCCCATACATTTATTAGTAGAGTGATCAAAATTATAATATTTTGCAGTTCTGCAATGCTTTTTATCAAGAAGGTAAAATATTTTGCAAGCAGTAACTTATAATGCTTCACAGCACTCCTATGAGGCAGGCAAGCATGTTTATAACTCTTTATAGGTAATTCTGAGGCCTGCAGCGGTTGCATAAATTATCCACTGCTTTACACCGAGTTAATGTCTCAGCCTGAAAAGAGTCGGAAGACTTGCTCCCATCCTCTTCAAGTTCTCTGAATTCTTTTGTCTAAGTTGAAGACTGTATTTTTTCCTTATCTTGATAAGTGTTTTGTGGGTGTTGATGTACTATTTTTTTTCTCTTCAAAGTGGTTAGTGTGGGAAGAGTAGAGTCGTAGGAATCATTGTTTGGTATCCAGACCAAGGTTAATGTTGCCACTTCATTTTTTAAAAAGCAAAATCACACTCATTTTAAAAAAATTCGATTAAATACGAAAATAATACACTGGTTAGTAATACCTAATACTAATCTTTATAAAACCAGCTCTCCACAATCATGATAAAAATATTTCTTTAAACTTCTGGCAGACAGAATTTTTACTACCCTAATTAAAAAAAAGTGCCAGAATCTTCCTTTTGACTTCACTGAGTTTGTCTCATATTCTTCTTCAGAACATCATTTGGCAACAGAAATAAGATAACTGAGTTTCCATTCTTTCTTCAGTACACTGTAGTCTGGCTTCCATGAGGAGTAAAAGGATGAGCTGTTCTTTATCATGCAGATAAATTATTTGGTTTTTCCTTTTTAAGGATTTTTGTCTTCAGAATGTCTTCAAGATAAATTCTGTAACAGCCTTGCATCAAGGGAGCATCACAGTTCATGCCCTCGAGAGTCATAGTGTGTGATCTCCAAAGTACCTGCACTTGGTATAACTCTTGCTCTTGATGTGATGGAATCAGTGAGCATAAAGTCAGTGCTTATGCCCCAGTGAAAAAAATACTCATTTGAGACATGGTGGAAAGCATCTTGCCTTTCTAGTGTAGCAACACAACTTCCAAAGCCTGTTTATTTGGCTTCGAAAACTTGAAGAGTTAGTCATTAGACTTCAAAAAGCTTTGTCTAGCTTAATGCACCAGGTGCAAACAGATATTGAAGGATCCAGTTTCAGGAGTAATCTCTGACATCTTTATTTGGCTAGTGGTATCTGTTTGTTGTTCAAACCCAAGTCAGGGAACTTAGCTCTTTCTGAAACATGTTATCAAATTTCCCATCCTCCCAGTTAAGATAAAAGCCAACAAGGAAGGAAGTATAAACCATATTGCACTTTTCCTGACAATCCCTTGAGCAGTATGAAAAAGGGAGCATGGTTTGAGCTCTGGTCAGTTGGCTACACGCACAAGGTTAAAAGAGCAGCCTGTCTTGTCCGCAGCCAAAAGACACAAGAAGGGTTTTGTGGTTGATGCTCAAGTTCAAAGTAAACTTTTCCAGATTCTTTCCAAGTTAAACAAAATCCAGGGAAAAGTTTGTGATTCTGTTTTTTCACTCTACACTGACCAGTAGATCAGATCGCATCCTGCAGCTGCTTGTGGCAGAAGACAAAACCAAGAGTTTGAAAAATTGCTCTCTCCAGTAGTTTTATTTTCTCAGCGGCCTTATTTGAAGTTCTTCAGTGTGTACCAGGCAAACCTTGAAAGAGACAAATTCTTGGCAGAGTCTTATTTTAGAAACTTATTATAGGCTAGATTAAATGACTGACTGGAGTTTTCATGAACTTTCTACACAGATGTTCAGTTTGCTTTATTATTACACACTTTCGTATGCATAATGTGAAATACAACTACTCTTTTGTGTTTGTCCAAATCAGTGGCAGAATTTTAAATATAATTTAAATGTGCATCGGCTTGTACGAGTGGGCTGCTAAAGAACCTTTTCCCTCATTCCATCCATAATTTTTCCCTTTCGAGGAAATTAGAGGTGATGGCTCTGCAAACTGCTCCATGCAGGTGATGCTTGCATAGAGAAGTTTGCAGATTTGTTATCCTATGGTACTTGCACTTGCTTCCTGTTTTCTTGCAAGTTTATTCATCCTAATTAATGCTTCCTTCTGGTTCCCTGAATATACTACTGATACCCTATCCCTGAATAACAACTCTATGGGCGTACAGTACCAGTACCTGGGGGTCACTGCTCAATGGAGTGGTTATTCATGCAGGTCATATATGAATATTTTTAATAATGATGATAATTTTTAAGTCAATGAGGAATAAATACACTGTGAAAATCACTTGAAAACTTTAGTTTTCTTTTTGAATTAAGAAATTCCAGTAGTAACATCACTTTGGGATGAATGACATTAGAAGATTCTTAAGGATATTGGAGTTGTCAGGAACTTTACTTAAGTAAAGTACTCTTTGCATTCAAACTTGGAGTGAAATTGAGGCTTCTTCTGCTTAGTAGGGGTGACCAAGCATCTGAACAGCAAGCAGCAAAGAAAGAAGGAATTAATAGATGCACAGTGAAAACCTGTCACCACTTCTTTCCTTCCACGAGCAAAGCAGGAATCAAGAAACAGAATAACCGTCTGGTTCCTTGTCTGGGGACAACTTGACTGCAAACTAGTTGTGGTGTACCAGATTTTTAGTAATTCCGTAATTCTTCCCTTACTTTTTGGAAAGACCATAGGCCATCATCACCCACAGTTGTAATTTCAATTTCTCAGCTGCTCTGATAATATTTTTTCCAACTGGAAATCGCTGTTCTTGAGTACGCAGTGTTAGAGGCCAAAGAGTTTTCAATTTTAATTTTTCACCAACTGTGAAAATAACACACAAAATTTAGAATGGTTTAGTTAGTGTATTGTCATGATTTCATCTGGCCTGCTTCTGCTCCTGTTGAACTCAGTAGCACTACCCTGTTGGTTTCAGTGGTGCATGTCCAGGCTGTGTTTGGTTACAGACCGTTGACCATACATCCACTGCTTGTCAACAGAGACCTGGCAAGGGTTCAGCAGATACCCCCTCCATGGGCACGGCCTAGATTGTTATGGCAACCCAGTGGTTTTATGGTTATAAATCTTCCACTCCCTAAAGGCAGAACTCAGTTATAGATCTAGTGCTCTGAGTTGCTGCACTTCCTTTCCCCAAAAAACTTGCTATAATTTCATTGTTACTATCCATTAAATTTGTGCTTCATCCGCACTAAAACAATAACAGTGAATTAACAACTCTTTTATGTTAGAATAAACGTCATGTTTGGCTTCCAGTTGCTGAAAGTGCTGTAAAATAATTGGATTTTACAAGTCCCAAAAAAGTAGAGCTTTACTTTTTTGTTTGCCAAGCAGCACTATAATGCCATAGAGTGTGCTTCGGGGAAATAAACTAAGAGGAAATGCATGTTACCTCATGAGTATTTGACAAAACAAGTAGAAAAATGAATACAGATCAATATTATATATATCTTCAAATTTTGTCAAGTGACTATGGCATTATAGATCCATGACTTGATAATCCAACTTTGTCTGCATAAATATAAAATGCTGTGGCATATTACCTGTGGGGAAAGTTTGCAATTTAGGACCAAATTTCAACATCTGTTTTTGTCACTGATATATGCAGAAACATTTGACTTAACCATAACATCCGTCTTTTGGTCTAGTCCTACTTTGAAATATTTTCAACAGTACTGAATAATTTCATTACTAGATTTAAGGGCAGGCTATGAGCCATAGCATTAAACTTTTCAAAAAGTTGATTGATAGGTTATTCAGTTAACACTACGCAAAACACATTACAAGACTGTGGATATGCTTATCCTTTTATTTTGTTCATTACAATGTTTTTAAAACAGGAGCTTTAGTTTCAAAGAGAGGATGCAAGACTGCAGTTTAATCTGATATTATCTATCAGATATTCATTGTTGATGAGATGTTTGGTGATTGAGCCAAAACTGTGCTGAAAAATAATGGGTTTCACAGTTATGTAAAACTGTTGGATTAACAAGTCATTCTGAACAAGCTTTTATGCTTGAAATACTCTACTTTGCTTTCCATTTTTTTCTTTTATCTGCTTTCTTTGCTCTTCCCCTTGGAGGCAGTGAAAGTGGTCGGAGCACTCCAAGCTTATCCATGTACTCAGACAGCAAATCTTCACCTTCTGTCTATCAGCAGGCTCCTAGGCATTTCCATATTCCAGGTAGGCATTCACTGCTTAGTCTTTGATCTTCAATTGCTAGCACCTGTTTATTCCCTTCTAAATGTATTTTTTTTTTTTGCATTAATTTGTGAACTTAGAGCTGCAAGAGAAGAAACTACTGAGTGAAAATCTGTAAACTGTCTCAGAAATAAAGGAGTTAGAGTGCTGTGTGCTTATGTATTAAAAAAAAAAATTGCATTAGAGGATGGCAAATGTTATTAAGACTACAGGATACAATTATCTATAGTGCCATGGCTGCATAGGTTTTTTATTTTAGTTTTTTTCTTTATCCATCCACTTTCTGAATTAGAGCGTCACATTAATATAGACTTTGAAAGTTGGTGAAAGACTATGGGCCCCTATGAAGTTCACAGTGGCTGTGTCTTTGTATACATACTATGCTGTTTTCAAGTTTACATTCAGTTACAAGCATACTAAATTTATAGCCACACTGCTTAGCTTTTTGACTGCTAAGCACATTTACCTGCTCAGTGGAATAGTTTGTTTAACTATGTTTAGCTTCTGGGATTAGTGTTTCTATGAACATACTGTAATTAGGAATTGTATTTGCTCAGGTCTAAAGTGCTAAGTAAATCTGACATCTGTACAACACAACATGGGAACATCGGACTGTGGCTTTGGGGGCTTTCCAAAAATTCCTGGAAGGCCAGGTCAGCTATACAACTCAACATATAGACAAGCTATAGAATTTCGTATAAGAATATTAGGCATTTCCAGTATAAACATCTATATCTGGCTACGTATACTTTCTTTTTAATTAATGGAGAAATAGTCCCTTTTCAAGTGTGACTATTACAGTAGTCTGTTCTACCATTATATGAATTTTATTTTAAATAGTGGGAAATGTATCCAGTTTCTCTTTGTTGTCTATGAAGTATAAATTGGTAGTGCAGCACTCAAGGTATCTGAAAGCATTTTGAGGGACTTAAGAGTGGATTATGCTATTTAGGTAGGCATAGCCACTGTTTTACATATATGAAGTTGATGAGTAAGGCTTCATTCTCTTGTAATAACCAGTGAATGACAAACCAGTGAAGTAATCAGTAGCCTTTGGTCAAGTATTTGCATGTTAGTGTTGTTGAGAAGAGAAACGAGCAGCATAGTCTGAACTGCTTGCTTACTCTTTTGTTCTTTCCTTTCTCTTTCCTCTTCTTCAGACACTGGCGTAAAAGATAACATCTATAGGAAACCTCCTATCTACAAACAGCATGGTACAGTCTTCTTTTCTCTTGTCTTGGTAATTTAGAGCAGATACTAACTTAAAAGCAGTTTTCTTATTTATGGGATGATATGAAATATGTAAATATAGGAAGTTGTTCTCCTGTTTTCACACCATGGCTTGGAATATCCAGTTTTTGTAAATAATTCTTCTATATTGCTGGAGAAAAAAAAAAGTTTATTAATAACTGGTGTATATCATAGAATCATAGAATATCCCAAGTTGGAAGGGACCCACACCGATCATTGAGTCCAACTGCTAAATGAAATAGCCACTTCTCATCTGCAAGTTCTTCAAGCTGTATAATATTAGGATCTAATGTAATCACAGCATGGCAGTTAGGAACAAATTCAGTAGCTGATAACATTGGTAAGATATGATTGGAAAACCTTTGGTAGACCCAGCAACAAGATTGCTGTCTGAGTTTCCAAACTACAGAAAGAAATATGTGATGTTTTATGCCACTGAGGATCTGCATTAAGACTCTAGTAAATGTAAAAGATACAGGAATATGAGGTCTGCATTCTTCTATTATTTTTTTTATTGTATATTTCACTAATTAACATCACTGCAATTTCCATCTTGGTGTCAGTGCCTACTTGCGTTCTCCGTAATGTTTGACAATGATCTTGGTTCATAATACAGGTTTAGTAATACAGAATTCATTTTTCTGAACTAAATTCCATTATTAATCTTTGGAAGCAAATATGTAGGGATTATGCTGCAATAGGGTGTCTGAGAAAGGCAGAAGTACATTTCTGATTAAAAGAATCATGACTGGGGTACTCCTGTACTCAAAAGTAAAACCCAAAAATAAAAATAAAATGCATGATAAGAATCTGCCCTAAACCAAAAACCATGATTTACTCCCGTTTGGGAAGATGTGAAAGAATAAAGTAAACATGGCAAATGTTCATCACACTGTGAGACACTCTGGGGATGAAAGCAATACAGATAGCTATGCCACTTTTCATGGCAAGAGCAGGTCTCTGCTGGAGCAACTTCTCCCATCTTATTACCTCCTGCAGCACTTTCTGCACAGAGGTGACGTACCCTCACGTCATATACAAGAGTGAAAAAGCCCCACATACCTGTTCTCACGTACTTTAACTGATAGTTGATAGTTTTCCATGAGTGAAAATTTAGGAAACTGCAGATTTATCAGTGGCTTTATGATCAGAACAAGGAAAATACATTTTAAATATTTTCCTGTTGCAGTAACACAGGGCTTTAACTGATTTTAAAATACTCAATAGCATAGTCAAAAGCATGATGTTTTTATGTAGTTAAATTTTTTATACTACCTTTCGTGGAAAACAACACTTACTTCTGTTTTGGTTGAAGTTCTAGTTTGGATCCAATACAGTATTAGTAGAAAAAAAAAAAAAAAAGACAGATGATATGTCCCAGCTGGGTGAATCAGCCTGCGTACATTCACTGTAACTGAAGTGCTTCCTGCTCAAGTAACTGCACATTCAAAGCATTAATATTTAGATAACCTCTGTGGTTGTTCGGGGTATAGTTTTGAGCAAAGTCAGACTTGCTGGTGTTTCAGTACACTTTAGATAGTGTTTTCTGCTCACAGTGTCCTACTCTTGGACAAGCTAATGTTACCTCCAAGGGAAAAAGATAGTATCTGTTTGTTTCAGTGCTTGATTAGTGTAATCCACAAAATTTACAAGCTGCCCAAGCTGTCTAATTCCTTCTTCTCTTTAGATACACAAATCATTTGTGGTAAGTACTCAAGCTGAGCAAAAAAAGCTACTCACAAAGGAAGAAGTTGAATATTACAGTGGTGTTTGGAAAGAGCGAATGCAAAGTTGCAAAATAAGTGTCAGAACTTAATCTAGTGTAAATCATCATAGCTTCTGCAATTTACACAAGCTGATGATACGGCTCCAATGTCCTTTATTCTGTCTGTGTCATTTAATTTTACTGACATTTTTGGTTTGCAAAGATGATTCTAAACAGCAGCTTTTTTTGCTTCCAGGCCAGAGATTTTTATATCAGTTTTCAGTCAGTCAGATATGCAGTTGAAGTCTGGATTTTGTCAATTTTGCACTGCTGTATGTCCACTAACTTCAATGGAGTTGTTCCTAGTAATCACTGGAGTGAGTGGAGAGTGAAATTACTGAGTCAGCAATCTCTATAGGTTAACAAGGATCTATATTTTAAACTTTCTTTTATATGTTGTAGATGTTCTGAATGTGTTGATTATAGATGTGTTGGAAATATGTGCGAGTTGTGTTTCTACTGAGGAGCAAAACATAATTTACTCTGACTCAAAAACAAACAATCAAAAAAAAAAAAACAGATCGATGAACTTTCCTTCCAATTAAAAAAAAAAATAGAATTTACCTTTTGTTCTGGAAGAACTCCCAGCAGAAGTTCTATAAATCTTTCTACTAAAGCATGAACACATGAGCAACTGATGATTCAGCTCCTCAAGCTAAAGGAACACTGAACAAATACATGCTGAAAGGGAGCCAGAGAACATTCCTTCGTTGAAGAGACCAAGTTTGAGCAAACAAGCACAAAAATGTTCTTTAAAACAAAGAGTGCAAGAAGCTCTTCCAAAACATTTGGCTTTGAAAGGTTTCAGTTACAGCAGTGCCCAACAAATTTGCTATAGCTACGGCTTCCGTGATTCTATTATAAACACTTTGCTTCAGAATGAAAAAAAGGTGGTGGAAAAATGGCTCATACAAGAGATCAGGCCGAGAGTTGGGGTCGGAAGGTGAAGCATGCTGGAGCCTGCATGGTTATTCTTTTGTGTGCATTGATATTTCAAAAACATTTGAACGTAATTCAAAGTTAAAAAAATTAAGAGGTTTGCTCTGCAGCGATATTAGCACCAATCCATGTGAAAGGTGTAGTTCACAACAGGGTTCACAGCAGAACCAAGCATCCCTTATATCAGTGAAGCTAGTGCTCAGTATTGAAATTCAGGGCACTTGGATTTATCTGCCAGTAACGTGTTGTATAAAGCACTCGGGAACTTGGGAGGGGCAGGCTTTGCAGGCCTCTGTTGATTTTTGTTGGACTCCTCTGGACCTCTGTGTAAAATCCTGGTGTTTAACTATTTTGAAGTCAGATGCTCTCAAGATCCCATGGAACGTTTGGAATCTCTGAATAACGCTTTGGACTCAGCTTGTTTTTTTTTTTTTCTTTTAAAACATCAATGTCTTGAAACAAAAACAATTCGCAAAAATACATCAGATTCTCTGCATGGATTTCTGTTCAGTGCGATGGAGATCCATCCATATAACCTGGAGCAGCTTGTTGACTGGTGGTTTAGGGTATGCTCCCAAAATGTCAGCGAACCAGGTCTAAGACCTTCTTGCAATGTAGGCACTTTAATTTTTCATCTTTCACATATTGATAATGAGTCAACAAGCTATGTTCAAATTTCTGCTATTTCTTTCTCAAAGAAGCAGCTTGCTGTATCAGAAAAATGCCCATGTCAGGATGCCATTGGCTAACTGTGAAAACTTAAGAGTTTTTTTGTAATACTGTTTTTACTTAATGACCCAGCTTTGTTTTGCCACATTACATTGAGAAAAACAAACAAACAAACAAAACAAAAAAACTCAGCATTTAAAGATTTTTCACCTCTAACCCATAGATTTTTCCAAAATGACAAGTAAAAATTTGTCATTTTTAAAGTATCACCTTCTCGACAAAACCAGTTAAGGTCTAGATGCAAGATGTGTAATGGCACCAGAAGATGAAACAGAAGAGCACTGGAATGCTAATGGTAGTGGCCTTTTGCCTGTGTTATTTAGATGCAGGGCAGATCCTATGCAAACATGCTGGCTCAGGAAATGGAGCGGGCAGAGTTGTTCCCAGCTAGCTGGGAGTGTTGCAGCACTTCTAAGGGTGCAACTTGATCTCCTCCTCACCTCTGTCTCATCTGATCCTTAACTTTTGTATTATCGTGCTACTTTTATTGTTAATAAATATGTTTTTCTGGCTATATTGTTGTGCATGGAGCTCTTGTGTTGCACTTGTACTCAGGCATTGCGACAATCCCCTTGTTATAACCTCTCATGGACTTAAAATTATGCTAGGACTTTGTATTACTCCAGTTTTATACCATTAAAACTCCCCCCACAACAACACAGAGCGATACAAAGGCAAGTAGGATTCAGATTTGGGGAAGTTATCTGAAATTGCATTAAATTTGGCACAAAATCTTTCTGTAAAATTCTATTTGAGGTATAAATCGGTCTGTGGTACAGTACTCTGGTAGAGAAGACGAGGAAAAACACATTTAATGGTTGGGAACTGTCCAGTGAATAGCTTGTAGGCTTTCGGTTTTGAATTTTTCTTCTAAGGAATTTGGAAGGTTACAAGAGAATAAAACAACAGGTAAATATTTTTTGATAAAAGATTCTTAAAGAGAACAATATAGTTAAAAAAATGGAGAGCCACAGAACTGAACTTGAGAGTCCTCTTTTGCTTTATCTGAGAAATGATGAGTGCAGCTGTGTGAGGGTCAGTGCCACCCCATCCTTACTTACTCTCCTTCACTCTCATCGTACTGGCACAGCCCGTCTTGCAGGTATCATGAAGAGGCAATACCAAATTTGTACCTGTCTTGTTTACCATCATTGTCTATCCTTCTGAAGAGTGTGGGAGGCCCAAATGTGCAAGACCACCATATAGCTATGTAACCATATGTACTTTCATGATCATGGTGAAAAAGAGTAATGGAGAAATGACTTGCTCCTTGGTGCAGCAACTGTATAAATCTGTCCCTAAGTTACGATGTCAGCTTTTTACCACCTGTCATTCCACAAAAGTAGCTCCTTCCTAAAAGACAGCTTAGAAATCCAGCAAGAGAAGATCTTCTGCATTTACTGTGTGCATTAGTATTACCATAATCTTTTCCAAATGTTAAGCAATTCTGTGACACCATAGCTCTACACATCCAGTTTTCTGCCCAACTGCAGATTTTTTGGTTTGTTTTTTCTCCTTTTGAAAATACTTAGAACATTAACACAGCCAAAACAGAAAACAAAAAAGAAGTAATCTGTTTTAATTTTTAAAATTAACTTTAATCTTCCAGCAGCAAGAAGACCAGAAGGGGAGGATGGAAGTTTGGATCAGGACAGTAAGAAGGTAATGACCAGAAAGAACAAAAGGTGGTAGTTTATTGATGTTTCTTGAGGCAACTGTTTTATAAAACCTGTCTATGTTTAAAGGTTTTCTTTTATATAAGTGAAATAAGTATTTCTGATGTTGGGTCTTTCCAAAAGACAGTTTCAGAACGATTTATTATGCATAATCTCTCACCCAGGGTGTTTAGAATCTACATTTTGCAGTAAAGAAAGAAATACGGATATTAACAGCAATAAGTTTGTGGATTTTCACTCAGTCTCAATACATACACTGGTGATTCAGCTAAGGCTGTTGGACTTTTGCTTGGGGTGTGTGTTAACATAGAAGAAAAATGTTATAGTAGATTAATTATAAAAACATGACACAGCACATCTTATAAAGTGGGGCAGAGTGGGCAACTTAATTACAGAGAAACCATCCTCAGCCCAGCTGAAAGTTAAATGTTTTCAATAGCTGTGACATCTAATGGAGAGTAGTGTTATATAGTCAACTTTTATAATTTGGTAAATGTTGGTACAGGCTGTACTGAGCATAAACATACAAGTTAGCGAGACTTCCCAGGCTGGTGAAGTAGGACATATATACAGATGTTAAATCCTGACTACTTTAACTGTCTTTTATTCTCTTCAGCTGAAGACCAGTTGGCTTATTCTGAAAGGGGATACGGACACCAGAACTAATTCCCCAGATTCAGACACTCGGTCCCTGTCTCTTACTGCTGGAACTGACAGAGAAAACTTCCAGAGAACGCAGGAGGGTACTACTGCCATGTACTCCCGTGAGTACCGCGTCTCGGGGCTGTCGTAGCTGGCAAGCAGGAGTGTGACAAAGGAAGGTGGCCCTGCTGTAGGCCTGTCCAAACAGTTCCCTAGTTTGCTTTATGCTTCATTTCTCTATCATAATTACATATATGATATGTATTATATATATGATATGTATTATATATATGTATACATATATATAATATTACATATTACATATATTTTCCAGTTCATTTGGCTTGTAAGCATTCAGTGCCTTTGGATTTTAATATTGAAACTATTTTTAGTTTCCTATTAATGAAAGAATTGTAGAATCATAGAATGGTTTGGGTTGGAAAGGACCTTAGAGATCATCTAGTTCCAACCCCCTGTCATGGACAGGGACACATTCCACGAGACCAGGTTGCTCAATGCCCCATCTAACCCGGAATTGAACACTTCCAGGGATGGGGACAGGGACACATTCCACGAGACCAGGTTGCTCAATGCCCCATCTAACCCGGAATTGAACACTTCCAGGGATGGGGCATCCACAGCTTCTCTGGGCAACCTGTTCCAGTGCCTCACCACCCTCACAGTAAAGAATTTCTTCCAAATATCTAATCTAAATCTACCCTCTTTTAGTTTAAAGCCTTCAGTCCCTGATAAAGAGTCCCTCTCCAGCTTTCTTGTAACCTCCTTTAAGTACTGGAAGGCAACTATAAAGTCTCCCCAGACCCTTCCAGTCTCCCAACTCCCCCAGCCTGTCTTCATAGGAGAGGTGCTCCAGCCCTTTTATCATCCTTGTGGCCCTCCTCTGGACTCGCTCTAATAGGTCCATGTCCTTCTTATGTTGGGGGCCCCCGAGCTGAATGCAGTATTCTAGGTGGGGTCTCATGAGAGCGGAACGGTGGAGGAGAATCACCTCCCTCGACCTGCTGGCCACTCTTCTTTTGATGAAGCCCAGGATATGGTTGGCTTTTTGGGTTGCAAGAGCACATTGCTGGCTCATGTTGAGCTTCTCATCAACCAACACCCCCAAGTCCTTCTCCTCAGAGCTGCTCTCAATCCATTCTTCACCCAGCCTGTGTTTGGGATTGCCCTGACCCAGGTGCAGGACCTTGCACTTAGCCTTGTTGCACTTAATGAGGCTTGCATGGGCCCCCCTCTCAAGCCTGTCCAGGTCCCTCTGGATGGCATCCCTTCCCTCCAGCGTGTTGACTGCACCACACAGCTTGGTGTCATCGGCAAACTTGCTGAGGGTGCATTTGATCCCACTGTCCATGTTGCCAACAAAGATGCTAAACAGCGCTGGTCCTAATACTGACCCCTGAGGAATGCCACTCATCACTGGTCTCCATTTGGACGTTGAGCCATTGACCCGCTGAATGGAGTGTGACCATCCAGCCAATTCATTACCCACTGAGTGGTCCATCTGTCAAATCCATGTCTCTCCAATTTAGAGACAAGGATATTGTGCAGGACAGTGTCAAATGCTTTGCACAAGTCCAGGTAGATGACGTCAGTTGCTGTTACCCTATCCACCAATGCTGTAACTCCATTGTAGAAGGCCACCAGCTTTGTCAGGGATGATCTGCTGTTAATGAAGCCATGTTGGCTGTCACCAGTCACCTCCTTATTTTCCATGTGCCTTAACATAGTTTCCAGGAGGATCTGCTCCATGATCTTGCCAGGCACAGAGGTGAGACTGACTGGCCTGTAGTTCCCCTTTTTTCCCTTTTTAAAAATGGGGGTTATGTTTCCCTCTTCCAATCAGTGGGAACTTCACCAGACTGCCACGATTTCTGAAATATGATGGACAGTGGCTTAGCAACTTCATCCACCAGTTCCCTCAGGACCTCAGGATGCATCTCATCAGGTTGCATGGACTTGTGCACCTTCTGGTTCCTTAGGTGGTCTCTAAACTGATCTTCTCCTACAGTGGGCACTTCTTCATTCGCCCAGTCCTTGCCTTTGCCTTCTGGAGCTTGGGCTGTGTGGCTAGAGCACTTGCTGGTGAAGACTGAGGCAAAAAAGTCATTGAGTACCTCAGCCTTCTCCATATCCCGGGTAACCAGGTCTCCTGTTTCTTTCTGGAGACGGCCCACAATTTCGCTACTCTTCCTTTTATCACTGACGTACCTATAAGAAGCCTTTCGTGTTGCCCTTGATGCGCTTGCTGTGCACCCTCCTCACTGCCCTCAGGATCCTAAACTCCACCATTTCATGGTCACTTATATAGCATAGTGCTTATGTAGCATAAGAAGCATTGCTTGTATAAAGAAATTGTATTATCTCCCTGGAGAGGAGAATTTCCTTACAACAAAAACCTGCTCCTCATTAATACATAAAAGCACTTACTTATATGATACCTGTTTTAAATAAACAGGATAGTAGTATCAGGCAGATTGTTGACTTGTGCTAATTACTCCTTGATACAAAGTATGCCTTTTGAATATTAGTAGAGCCATTTTTTCAGTATCATGATAAAGCATAAGGATCACTTTGCTCCAAAGATTTAGTTAAAATAGACATTTTTATAGAGTTCCTAGTTATACCTATAAGCTCACATAAATCTTCCAGATATGTAAGCCATCGAATAACCAGGTGGAATAATGGGGTGATTTTGTTTCTGAGTACTGATCTGAAGACCACATGTCCACACTAGCCTTCAGTGAAAAGAGCGTGTTCTACATGTTTCTTTCCTCTGCATTTCAGCAAGTCAGGAGGTGTAGGAAATGGTCATCAGAATCAAGTCTGATTTTTACTTTTAGGTTACTTAAATTATGAAAAACAGCTTACATGAATTTTAACAGATAACAGGGACATTCTTCTCCCTGCATCCTCCACTTTACACCATAGAGCAGTAGCAGGTCATCTGGGGTGAACAAGCTGGGGAAGCAGTTTTCCAAAAGAATGTATCCAATGTGAGGCATGTCTGGCAGCAAGGCTAGGATGTCAGTCTTGTGGGCATTTTGGTAATGTGATAGCTGGCTCCATCAACTTCTATTAAGGAAATTATGGCTTAGCTATGCAAGGAAGAGGAAAAACAGATGATGCAAAGTCTGTCACAAGGGTGTAACAAGATAAAAAAGAAAAGTTATTTGGGGTCATCAGTCTCACTGGTCTAACCTGAAGGGATTTGATTCCTTAGTCATCACCAAACACTGCATACATGTGCACAAGATGTTTTCTAGGATATTCTGTGCAAGTAAAACCCGGGTCTGGTCACCTCACTCACCTGACATCTATCATTTACAATCAGTTATTAACATCTATAATTCATGAACACCTAAATAGCAGCTTTTCTCCCTCTTGCACTTATGGTTGAGAGTGGCCAGATCTTTAACTCTGACATTTAGCCCCATCTCTGTGGCATAGTCAGTGAGTATCAGAGAAAATAAACTTTTCAGATATAGGTTTGGTGCAAGTGATTACATACAGGATGGAAGGGTTAGCAGCCATCTGAATGTGAATCTCTGACAATGTGTCCAAACATATTGCGAAAAGAGCCCTGCATTCATTTGTCCAGCCTCTGAGCAAACCGAAGAAGGGTTATTCTACTCTAGAAGATATGTAATCACATTACTCTAGCTATGTGCCCAGAAGAATATATCTAACATCAAAGCACTTGAGTGTGAGGCTTGTGTAATTGGCAGGTATATAGAGTGGAGCTTGCTTGCATCCAGCCAAGACTAAGTGACAGGGACAGCATCTCCTTACATCTGCCTGCATAAATATGGCTTGTTTCTGTATGTGTAGATTTTTAATGGTTTAGCATTTACCATTAATCATTATTTTAAGTTTTACATATTTAGGAAGTTAGACATCTAACAAGGTGTGTAACTCTGCTGTTAATGTGTACCTGATGTGCTGAAAAACAGCATCAGAAAATCCAGGTTGGAGAGAATATCATATTGGAAAAAGCAGGAGCCATATCCACGCAGAGAGTAGCTGATGTTCAGATAGCACCTAATTGGAGAGAAAGATAGCTGTATCTTGGCCAGTTACTCCAGAAAATTTACTATAAAGGTACAACTGCAATTGGATGTGATAATGAGTAGTTACATGGTTGGTGCCTTTTGGTATTATATTTTACCTTTATATTTAAAAAAAAAAGCAGCAAAATAAAACATTTTTAACTTCACAAATAAGTTCACGGGAATCAGAAGCTAAGTGAAATGCTTTTCCCACTGGAGTCACTGGCTCTCTTCTTACTAGTATGATCTGAGCTCTTTCAGCTTTATCCACCTCTTGGGTTTTTTCCAGGCAGCCACACGATGTCGCTTGTGCCCGTGGATGTGGCTCAGTCCTAGCAGCTTGGGAGGCAACTCCTGAGCTGCTACGTGCTAAAGTGAATTGTGTTTGTTTTTAAACCAGGGTCTTTGCCTTAGTGTATTTTTCCCTGGTAACTGAGAAATTTGGCGGTAGAACAAATCCAACTCATCTCCTCTGTAGCCAAGATGCCAAGAAATTGAACTCCACACTGATGTTCAACACCGGCATCTTTTTCCAAGCCAGAGTACAGATGATTATTATACTTTTTGCCCTCTAGTGTCACTGCCATTCAGAAAACAAGCAATCTTAGCTTTCCAGTTTCCAAACTGGAATAGGTAAGTGATCCATCTAATTCAATATTCACCACTATGTCCCTGTATCAGATGTGGGATTCCCCAGTAGGACCAACAAAAGAAGTTCTGCTCATAATTTATACCACTCCTCAGATGGTGGTTGGTTATGTTTCTAAAACATCTCTTACTTTTATCTTCATTTTGCTAGATTAAATGTCAAGCTCATCCAGCCATTTTTCCTGACAAGCTTTCATTGCCCCAATTACCCTGTGGGCCACTGTTCTGATGGAGTTAATTTAACCCACCTGAACAGAACATCCTTCCATGATGTCCTGTCGCTGTCTGGGAATACTACAATTATTTCCATATCTTGAATGTATAAAGACAGCCATTTCCAACTTTTGTCATTTTTACACTTAAATTAATAAGTGTATTTATAATGGTCACCTTGTCACTGAGTTGTATAACTCAGCTTGTCTCCTTCCCCATTGTTTCCAAGTGATGAGCTCTTAGCTTACATAGTAGAAGTTTGGGCTATTTATTAGTTCCTAAGTGCATGAATTTTGCCATAAATTATTAAATTGTATCCCATTTCAATTTAACATTTAAGATTTTCCCAGTTCTTTACAATACCCCAATCCTCCTCTATATTTTTGTGTAGACAGCCAAGTTTATAGCCCATTACTATTTTTGGTGTCCAGATTATTAGTGAAAATATTAAGCAATTTTAACTCAACACCAGTCCATGCTGACATTTCTCTCTCTCAGCACTGCTCAGTTCTCACTATTTGTTTCTCACATTTCATTTTTAACTTACTGACCATATAAGTCCTCTGATAAACTCCATCTTCTCCAGTTTTGCTTTAATTTCAACTGTGGCAACATACAGAACATTTTAATGATACCTCATTAGCTGAGATCCAATACAATTTATTTGGTGCAGAATTCATTTCTCTTAGCAAAGAAAACTACCAGGGGAGTCTGGCACTGTCTCTTTAACTTATGTTAAACCAAGCAAAATCTACATGAATATAATTGATTTTCTGTTTAATTCTATGTTTTTGTTTAGTCTTTACTAAAGTTTTCTGTTGGAAACAAACTGATAGGTCCTGAGTATCTTTTTCCCTTCTTAAACATAAAAACTGTACTTGCTGTTTCCAATGATGTGAGGAGTTGGACTTCCAATTTTATGTGAGCTTATTGGCTCCCTGTTCAAGTACAGAGTGCTTTGAATTATGTTTCTGTCATGACTGTGGTTCATTTGCATACCCTTATTGCATTAGCTTTTTCTCTCATTGCTACTCTACATTTGTTCCTAAAAGCTGAGGTGAAATACTCCTTTAGTGTTGGAGTCCTACGTAGATTCCATTTCCCCTCTCCTGCGTAGTGACACAGTATAACTCCCAGTGATCCCATTTCTTCTTTACTTGTTCTCTTTTTATTTGTATAGCTGCAGAACCTTTTGCTATTTGTTTTAATATCATTTTCAGTGTTTAACTCAGCTTGACTCCTGGCATTTCTCACTTTATCTCAGCACACCGTGAGCTCTTTGCTGATCCATCTTTTGTTTTTTTCTTTCTGTATGCATATTCCTAATAATCTCCTTAGGGTACTTATTAATCCAGTGGGGTCTGGATTCCCTTCCTGCATTCCCCTTTGGACACAAATTGCTAACATTCTTGTCCAAAGAAAGCCTTGTACATTCAGTTCTTTGAGCTAACTGACTTCTCCTAACTCTTTGCCTCCATTTATCACAGTTTCCTGTACAGAAATTAACAGTGTTTATTACAGACGTGTTTGTTCATCTTACGTTTAATTTAAACTGATGCAACTTGTCACTTCTATACAGCGTTATTTTTTATAAACCAAAAACTAGTCTGAAAAACTTTTTGTCCATTTACTGACAAAGAGAAGACCCAAACTTTCTTATTAGACTCAATATTAAAAGTGAGGCTTTTCAGTTGCTTCATACTGACTGTTTCATCACCATATTAGATCCAGTTTGTTCATGGTAACATCACTTTGCGAATTGTATCTATCTCAAAACTTCAGTGTTTATGCTCTCGCTTTTTTCCTTTATCCATTGCCATATTTTCATTTATGCTTTTTTTTCACTTGAAGCAGTAGAAATTTTAAAGAATTCAAAATGCGTGGTTTTTGTTTGTTTGTTTGTTTGTTTTCTTACATGGTAAGATATCAACCCTTCTCTTTTAAACAACAAAAACAAAACTATACCACATACATCGTGGTGAGAAGTGGTGTAACTCTGAAATAATGGTACCTTTAATCCCATTTTCAAGTCATAGTTTAGCACTGAGTTGAAGGGCTGAGATTTCACAAGCTCTCAAGTGTGTTTCGCATCACGTAGCTTTGTAAGGCTTCCATAATAAGTCCCACAACTCTCCTCTTGTTGTGCCCACTACAATGGTTGCATCCTGGCATGCTGTGATTTATAGACATTGTTAAGTGTATCCATATACATGAAATATAGAGAAGAGATGAGTAGTACTCAGTTACATTTCATCCCATGAATAGAATGTACATAGTTACCTTGCAATTGCTGTTTTCCCTATTTCTGTGTTTTAGTAGGTTCTAAAGGTCTTTACAAAAAAATATAGCTGTATATTGTGTCTTTTACAGGATTTCCATATGCTAAATCTGCTTCTCTACCTGGGTATGGAAGGAATGGCTTGCATCAGGTAGGTATACATTTAAATGCATTCTCCATGTAATACTGTATCATAAATACTGTATCATTTAATACTGTATCATTTTAACCAGTTAAAAATCTACACAGTAGTAACACCTCACAGGAGTTAGGCTACCGACCCTGCCTGACAGATTCATACCCTTTGAGGGTTACAGTTTGTCTGTCTGCAGAGGTTAGACTGAGGCTTTTCATTTTAATTGTGTGTGGCATGAGCATTAGGAATCTTGTTTCTCCTCCCAAAACCAACTAAGGTCCAAAATGTACAGGCTGCACATATTAACAGACCACAGTATAGCTTGAATTAATGATAGAGAGGGTTAAACCTTTAATTAGGCAAGTAATGATCATAGAATCATAGAACGGCATAGGTTGAAAAGGACCTTAAAGATCATCTAGTTTCAACCCCCCTGCTCTGGGCAGGGTTGCCAACTACTAGAGCAATGATCTTAGAGCAAAGGTGGAGAAGCCCATACCCATTGCATTTCTTAAACCATCTGTTCTGATTTTTTTTTCTGGTATATGTGTGTATATATATATATGTACACAGTCATCATACAAGGCAGGAGGGAACAATGCAGTGAGAATGTCAGGCAGCAATGTAGAAAGCAAAATGCATAACAAAATTATGATCAGATAAGACTAGGGGTTGTTTTTCTTATCCTTTATTATAATTTTTGTAATTCCTTAAGAAAAATCCATCATTGACACTGTGGTCTCTCTCTCTCTGGCATCCAGCATTATGACTTCTCAGTTCATGCCTCATATTTTTTGGTAAAAACTCAGTATGGTTAATAGTGATAAACTGACAATACATGGACACATGGGCACTTATATTTTGAAGATTGATTTGTGTCTAAATTACATGGACAGGACCTCATTCAAATTCCCTCCTTTCTCCAAACAAAGGTGTGAAAGCTGCAGAAGTATGTGAGCAGGATTAAACTTCCCCAGTGATGAGTTAAACTGTAGGTTATTAGAAGGAGTTACAAGAAAGTAATTGTCAGAGAGCAGCTAAACTGATTTTTCTGTTGTTACTGAGGTGTGACAACAGGTGAGGATAGCCCTTTGAGTTAATATTACAAGACTAATTGTGCCTGTGATACTCCCAGTACCTGACTGCTTGAATTCCTCTTTGAAGAAACCAGTGGCAACACAACTTGACCAAATTAGATTTGTGAATTTGAAAAGGTATAGATAAACTTGTCACCATTTAGGAGTCAATAGCTTTGTTTCTGACTTTTTAGAATGTTACCAGTAACTTGGACCAAGCGAGAGATAAACTTGTGCACAGCCCCTGCACTGTTGAGGGACCAAAGCCATCTGAAAGCATAGATGCAGTGTTTGCTGTACTTTTGCAGGCTTAAGCCATGTAATGTGATGTGAAAGCAGCAGATGGCAGCACTTGTCCCATCTAAAGGGTGCAACCTCATATCTGAAAATTGCAGGAAAGTTGAGAATGATCAAATGCTTTAGACCAAAATTCTTCTCAGAATGGAGGTGCTCTGTTTAGATTGCATGTTCATACCAGCTTTTGCAGCTTGTTATTTTTAATCAACTATCCCACTGATGCATAATATAATAAAACAAAAACAAACAATAAGGAGCCTTGCAGTTTGTTGTGAGCTTAGCTGTACATATGGTGTATACCCTAACGGGCAAAAAAAAAAAACTAACAGGAACAACAGAAAAAAATCTAGTAGTGCCTTTCTCTTGTAATATTTGTCATCATCATAACATTTGTCAGCAAAGAAAAAAGACAGTGGATCAAGCAAAGCTATGACACAGGTGGACAGTTCTCCCTTCTCTTAGTGGCATCTGCAGTTGTGAAGCAGAAAGCAGAATAAGACACACAAGTTTCAGTGTAACATAAGTGATCAGGTCTCCTGGGATGACTGCAGTAAGACGTCTGCATTGCAGGGGAAGGCATGTGACGATTTCAGGCCTGCCTTCCTGCCAGGTCTTCAAATGGTGGTGGCTGGTGGCTTTCTGACACCTTTCTACCTGATTGGAAGCTGCTAGGAATCAGAGCTTAAAAATGTCCATAGGGCTTAGAGGCGAGATGGGCTGATAAGACTGTGCAATTGCCTCTCTGAGTGACACCCAAGCACCAGCTTTTGCTGGTCTGTGGAAATTCACAGTGTAGGCAGTACACAGCACCTGCAGTGCCTCCAAGTTTGACACACACTCATTGACACTCCATCCTCTTCTGCAAGCAGAGCTCCTTCTCTGCGCCTGTAGATTGATGGGTGTTGTGAGTGCTCTGGACACCCACTTTGAGCAATTAGGTCAAGTTCTAATGAAACTTTGTTCTCTTTCTGTCTCACAAGGATCTGTATTTTGATTGTGGGGTACCAGTTGTTTTTTCTTTTTTCTCTCAACATTGCGCAGAGTGGTGGGTTTTGGTTTATGGTGTATTTTGCTGTTACATTGCTTCTTTTCTTCTCTTTTAGCCTGAAAATATGGGCCAATATGATACAGACCATGAGGCAAGCTGGGGCATGAAAGGTACATTGCAGTAGCATTTCCACTCCACTTCATGTTTTCTTCCTTTGAGGATGTTTGTTAACATCTTGCCAAAAGGGTTTCTATTCTGATATCTTCCCATGGTTTATGTAATAATGATAGAAAGCCATCTCAGTATCATGTTCATCTCAGAGAATCTTCTTTTTATCTGACTAAATATAAAGGCCTGGCTCCTACATCATAAGGTGGTGTAACAATGCTGAGTCTATTCCAGTATTCTGAATATGTGGCAACAGCCTGCATGGTTCTCTTTGCCTAGCAGATGGTGTTCTCATATCAAAGAGAGGAAGAAACTTAAGCTAATCACTCCTTCAAGCCATACCTGATTAAAAAAAAAGAAAATTGTTCATTGTACTTCTTGTTTGTCCTACAGCAGGGCTAAAATGTACAGAACTCAAAAAGCAGAATTTCTTTGCATTAATTTCTTTTATTACAGTTTAAGTGGACTGTAAGCTTAATATGGAAGTTTGGTTGGAATTTTCAAAAGAGCTGAGCAATTTAGGAACATGCATCTTCTGATGGGGAAGAGTAGGATTTTTTTTCCAAGTCACTTAATCTTGTTTTAAAAAAAAATCTTACTCCAATGCTTCACTTCATGTCTCTGTGTTGATGCAAATCTTTGTCTGGATAGTTGAGAGTATAGATTTTGAAAAGTAGACTTATCTCTGATTTTCATTTCAGACCATAAAAAGTCTATGAAAACATACTGGCTGTCATGGTAGCATTTAATCATCAATGTATATGAGAGTAGATGACAATATGGTAGTCATATCTAGCATCACTGGCCTAACTAGAATACTCTTCTGCTAGTTTAGATCCAGGACCACTCCCCTCACCACCCTGAAAAAAAAAAAAATACTGCTATGTTCTCTTTGCTATCATTATTTCTGCTGCAGTCAGTCCCAAGTGCAGGATGTTGGCATCTTGGAATATTGTATTAACTTAATGATGTCCCCAAAATAACATGCCTGTAATAATCCATATATTTTAACTGTTTTCAGTAAAGAACAATATGGGCAGGACTTTTGGATGACAGTCTGACTTAACTCTGCACAAAAGCCTCTTAAAAAGGGAAATACACAATTTTGCCAGACATACTCACTGTGTAACCCAATGGCTTCAGGAGATGGATTTTTAGTAATAAGCCTTTGATTCAAGGACTGTTGCTTCAGCATTATAGGCATTCAGACCATTGGGGTCAAATGCTTACAATTCATGCAGTTATCCAAAAACTATTGAAAACTATAAGAGAAGTGTAGTAGGATAACAAATTACTAATGTACCTAAATGTTCATTATGGTGACTTCAAAAGAAGCCTATGAATTCTAAACTGTGAACGTATTCTCATTCTCTTGCAGAATACAAGGTAAGAAGGGCTTTTCCAACACTGGAAGAACAATCAGATTCAGCACTTCCTAGCAAGGTTACATGTGTTTCTTTTTTTTATTTTATTTTGCTAATTTTGTCCCAGTGAAATATTTGTCAAATAAGGATGCAAGTATGTACCATTGATATTAGTAAGTTCCCCACACTGTCATTTCCACACATCAGAATAAGATTTGGCTGGAGTTCATATGTTCTTGTCTTTTTAACAGATTTATCCTTATGAAACACTTATTGTAACAAACCGAGTTCGTGTGAAATTGCCTAAGGATGTGGACAGGACCAGACTGGAGGTAGGAATGATATTTGCTTAATGGCTTTACAAGTCTTTGTCCTGTCTGTTTACCGTCTTAGGTATTCCTATGCCCAAGTTAAGTAACAGCAATGAAAGAGGAAACAAATAACACTATATATTATATTTTATTTCAAAACACTAATATATAGGTAGTTTAACTGAAATGGAGTATCCCAAAACCTGGCAAATGTTTGATAGAATGGTGTTTTACAAAGATATCAATGAAACCCATTAGTTTTGGATGATTTTACAGGATATTAGAAGTCAAAACTGGATGGGTGCAAACCTGTTTTTTGAGTTCCTATAAAAAAGACTCTCCTAGAATAACCTGAGAATTATAAAAAAAAAAAAAAAATGCTGCATTTATCTTGCAAATATATGGACCTATGGTTCTGGTCCATTATCTCATTCAGCCTCCCCTTTGGCTGTATGATAGTACATCTACCTCTCTCAAAGAGTAGTAGTGTAAGCTGGAGAAATGCAGATAGAATATATCATAAAGGAAAGCTTAGTTCCCGAAGGCCAAATCCTGAAGTTGATGTTCAGGCAAAATTCAGGAGGTTGATTTTTTTGCCTGAGTAACAGGACTGAATAAAGACTCATCTAAATTAATAAACTTCTGTACCTTTGTGTGAATTACTATGAAGAAGAAGAGGGATCAATAAAAAGTATGTGATTAACAATATTGAACTTTTGGGAAGATGTATATTTAAATAAATTTATAGTATTATTAACTTGATAACTTGACAGGAAAAGAAGAAGCTAATCTTAAAGAAACAAAGAAACTATGAAGTAGCAACAAGTTTCTGATTAAAGATCGAATTTTTTTAAAAAAATCATATACCAAATTCTTATACATACAATATATTTTGAAAATGCTGTACGTTTCTTAAATAGTTCAATGTGCTTGTTGCTTGATTACCCTACAAGTGGTATGGATTTGATTGTAAGGAAAAGAGAGCCTCAAACCTGTGCTGTTTTAAACCTGGGGTATAACAAGGCATGAGATCCATAATAAAAGGCATAATGAATCCGGAAGAAGGAGCAGGGAGTTGGAGGGATACTCATCTGGACACATCCTATACAGGATTCTTTTATGTGCACTTATATATGTTTGTATATATTAAAAAATAGAGTCTTTGTTTAAAGACATCAGACTCGTCTGAATAGCAAATGCAGCTCAGCTTGCTTTTTTAAGACAACATATAGTTTGCTTTGGATGGATCATGCATGTCCTGGCTGCCATTATCAATAACTCATACACTGTCCTCAGCTGCGATTGCTGTTTGTTTAACATTGGAGTTGCTCAGTCTGCTTCACACCAGGTGCAGCTCTGTGCCTGATGGCTCAAGAAGCACAACCACTTCAAAGATCTCACAGAGGTTTGCAAAAGAACAATAAACAAGGTCTGCTTCAAACCTGCACCAGAAAAGCGATAAGGGGACCAGACTGATCTGCTGATTGTTGCACTATGTTAAACACGTGCGTCTGCAGAAAAGACCCCTTTGTAGACCATCTTACATTTATTAGGGATTGGTAGTTTTTTTTAACAATTAAATTAGCAACATTTTAAAAGGATTATAACTACTGGAAAAACAGAGGCAGCAGCTCATCTATGCATTCAAACCATATGCAGATTTGAGTGACAGGAACAAGCTGTTGCCTTCATTTGCCAGCCTCTTCCCCTCCTCCCTGTTCCTTTCTTTTGCATTACAGAATTGCTGGAAGTAAGTAGCTTTGGGTAGAAAAGCAGTTATCATTATTTCCTCTTGTGGCAGAAGAAGAAGAAGATTGTAACTTAGTTGCTGACTTGTGCATTCAGCGGATTTCAGGGTTGGGCAAGACCCAGGAGGACTTGTGGTGCCCAAGACTACCTGGGTTTATAGGTTTGCACAGGAACAGACTGGGATTAGACACACACACATACACATACACCATCCATTAGCATTTTTTGGTATCTTCAAGATTTTGGGGGCAACGCTGTGAATACTGGAAGCAAGCATTAGGGTTAGATTTCTAACCTTTTCTTAGGCTATGTTTCACATTCAGTAAGAAGTGTGATTCGATGCTCACAAATCTCCAGGAAGTAAGTGCTCTCTCTGAGCAGAATGGCTGGCCGGCTTCTGTTTTCATCCTGAACAGCCAATTTCATTCCTGAAACAGCTGTATTTTGCCTACGGAAATGGTGAGGGTGATAGCACTGCTAAGCCTGTGTATTATCCAAACTGTAGAGTGGTTTATCTTGGAAAATCTTTTCAGACAGAGTCAATGTTCTAATATTATAGTTCTATTATGATCAGTTTCTCGGGATGAATACTTATGGTGTTCTCACTGCTGCAAATGTGCAAATGTGAACTATCTCCTGGGTGTGATGGATGAGGATGGGATAGAGGTGGTATCAGTCAAAGGAGGTGTTAGAACCATTGTGTTTCAATTAACTGTCAAACCTGAAAGTGATCTTGCCTTGTCCTGAACAGTGAAAATCTCTTACACGTGCTGTCTCTGATTTCCTGGTCTACTTAGCCACAATAAGATCAGTAAATCTGCATAAGCTAGATGTCTTTAACAGCTCTTGCAAGTTGACTTGAAGCGAACTCTTCTTTGTGAAACAGGGTTTGTTATGAACTTTGAATGATCCGGCATAGATGTCATGGAGAAGGCACTGTTGTTCTTCTCTGATTCCTCATTACAAGGGAAGTCTCCTGTAGTGAATGTTCCTATCGTGAAAAGTGAACTCACGTAAAAGGTATTAGCTCCTTGGGTCAGATTAAGGGAGGCAGCAGTGAAAGCCTGTGCTAATGGTCAAGGATTGTAGGAGGGTGGGGTTTTAATAGTTGGTACTGTTTGCCTAACTTTATTCCCATTGTGAGTATTTTTTAGATTACTTGTGTAAGAAATCTCTTTCAAGGCTTATAAATAATATTTTTTATAAAAATGCATATTTTTCTAAGCCTAAGAGGCATCTGGAGATTAGGAGGGCTCAACTGGTAATAAATGCTTTAAAATAATAGGAATTCTTTCTTCAAAACCACATATATCTAAACGTAGAAATGCTCGGCATGTTTTTGTTTGCTTGTTCTAACTCAGCAGTGAGGCAGAAGTAGCTCAGTTCTTTGTGTTCCTAGAGGAGATGTTTATGCCAACAGTGAGCTAATACAATATAACATTGAGAACTAGTTATAATAAATGACCTGCTGATTTTTAAATACATTACTAGCACTCTGACTTTTAAATGAATAGCCCGGATCTTCGTTTAGTATAAGCTGATTAGAAATGTGAGGAATTTACAAAAGATAAGGATTTGGCCCAGGAATTTTTTGAGAAGTTTCTCTTTACCACACCGCTTTTTGTTCTAATGTTAGATGAATGGAACAGTATTCACATGAACAATTCTAAGGGGAAAGGGTGAAGAACAAATTAATTTAGGTAATATAAGCAGTAACACAGCACTGGATTATACAATGTGGGTAAAGAAAAGGAATTGCACCCTCACCGTGTTTGCAGATGACATAAACTGGAGGGAGAGCAGTTGATACGCTGGAGAGCAGCACCTCCATTCAAAGGGGGTTGGACAGACCAGAGGAATGACCTCATGAAGTGCAACAAAGGTAAATCCAGATGCCTGCACTTGTGATGGAATAATGCCATTCAGAAGCACAAGATGGAGAACAGCTCTGCAGAAAAGGCCCTGGAGTCCTTGTGGAAAACAAGCTAAATGTGAGTCAGCAGCACACTTCAGCAGTAAAGGGATTATAGAGAAAACATACCCTTCTCAGATGTAGGCACCGCAGGGTCGAGAGGCAACGGTTATAAGTTGCAGGAAG
The DNA here is from genome assembly GCA_013399115.1 of Anseranas semipalmata. Classification (NCBI taxonomy): domain Eukaryota; kingdom Metazoa; phylum Chordata; class Aves; order Anseriformes; family Anseranatidae; genus Anseranas; species Anseranas semipalmata. The sequence goes on from VXAA01004815.1 coordinate 142,678, forward strand.
GCAAGTTACAATTAAATATGAGGAAAAAGCTCCTCACTGGGAGAGTAAAGCACTGGAACAGGTTGCCCATGACGCTGAGAAGTCTCCATCCGAGGAGGCATTTAGAATTCAGCTGGACAAGGCCCTGAGTAACATGATTAAAGTTGGCCCTGCTCTGAAGACCTCCATAGCTCCTTAATTTCCTTAGCATGATATACTCTGTGAAGACAAGGCCTTAATGTAAGGAAATCACAAAATAGGGTTCTAAGTTGCTTTTGCTGCAATAGCATTTGAAAAAATAAATACTTTGATGTGTATTAGGACATTTTTTCAAAAGGTTCATTTTATTATGCAAAGGGTTCAGTATTGGTGTTCTGGGGCTCAGACATCACCTCTGGATGGTGAAAATCAGCACATTACTTATGTGCTGCTTTCCCAGTAGTATTCCACATGGTCTGTTTTTTTTCCAACAGAAGTTAGGCTTATGGACACTTTTGAAAATATTGATGCCACTTTTAAGCACTTGAATACCTTTTACAGTTTAGTTCTTGGGCTCCTAAAAAAAAGCACTTGGTATTTTTATCTTATATTGGATATTGCTTGCCTATTGTTGAGTCACAGCAATGTGAGTTGGTTCAATGCTTGCACATCTAAATTGATGGTTCATGCACAGCTGCATAGATATATTTATTTTTCTCCGGAAGTTGCTTTTATCACAGAGGATAAGATTTCTTTCGTGGTCACAGGCTGGTAGTTTTGAAAGCCAACATAATTAGAGTCTTCCATTTGGAAAGCATCGTTTCGTTTTTTCATCTGATTTTCTTATCTCAATATATCTTAGTTTCTTTAGCCTTTTCTTTTGAATGTCGGAGTTAAAAGCATTATTCATTCATGCCTATCAAATACAGTAGAAAGTAAATTATTCCACTTTTGTTTGAGCCTGTTCATTCTTTGCTTAACTGAAACAATTGCTAAGGAAAAAAATATTCTGGAATGTCAAGTAGCAAACCTTCATCTGCCACCGTGTTCTCTTGTAAACAGAAATCAGAGATTTAAACATGGGTGCGGTCTTGTTTGAACAGAGCACTTAGATTAATTCAAACATACTTTTCCTCCTGAAACTGCTTGTCTGGATCTGTTTTAAGGATGAGATTTTTTTCCACTAGTTTTTATTCAACAATCACCCTGGGTTCTAGCCATTTGGGCTTCAACCATTTTAGGAACAATTTCCAGTAATTCAGCCTGAATTTATAACAGCCCCAGCTTGTAGACGTCATTCATACAAGTAATGTTGCGTGTGCCACCTCCTCTAGAGCTCAGATGGGGAGAATCAGGGCAAAAGCGGAATGGTGCGTGTTTCAACATGGAGAAGTGCAGTTTGTAGTTTGGGGCTGAATTTGAGATTATGAGCTCACTTCATGATGAAGCTCATAACCTGGCATGAAAAAGTGCAGTTCACTGACTTTAGTGGAACTTCACACTGTTTAACTTGCAAAACATTCATGTTGTGTTTCTTATTCTAAGCATATGCTTGTGTTGTGATCCGTGCTGGATGTCTATATCAATTTTCAAAGTCCTTATGAAAGGAGCCATTGTAAAATAAAAATACACATTAGAAATGAATGATATGTAAGAAAGCTAATTCCTATCAGAGTGGAACCAGTGTGGGACTGAACAGGGATCAGATGTGGAGAATGCATATTGTGGATACATGAAAGCCCAAACTAAGGGAAACTGGAAAATCTGCTTTAGGAGCAAGGTATTTTGAACCTAAAGTGAGTGTATGTTGAAAGTTTCATGTTGACTTCAGTGTACTTTTTTTGGATCAGGCCCAAAGACCACAGACAGATCACCGGAAACCAAACCTCTGAGCCCCAGATGTGAATCTGGGACAAATATCCAAGCAAGTGCTAGCACTAGCATCCATGAATACACAATAAATAATTTTATTGGATTTTCCAGTTTAATAGTCATCTACCTCTACCTCTTTTAAGAAAACTGCACTTACATGTCTTAAATTTTTGGAACTCAAGATCCTCTGTATATTTTCTTAACTTCCTATGGATTCATAGTTTTATTTTTGAATCATTTTCTTAGTGATATAACATCTTTTTCAGCAGTATGTTGAAGGCAATTACTTTTGTAAATGGCAGTATAAAAAAGCTCATTTGGTTGTATGACGGAATGATGGCAAAGGCTATTCTCAGAGATGTTCTACTGTATGCTACTTTGCAAGGAAATATATTATTATCACTGAGTGAAATATTTGTATCTTTTCAGCTTCTTGAATAATTACTCAGCTGGGAAAAATACTGAATGTACAATGCTACTACAGAGTATTTTGTACATACCTTGTTTCATAAGATGTTAAATTGTAAGTACCCCACAGTAGTGCTGCTAAGTTGAACGCAGCTTTGCTGTGGAATGATACCCTGAGATACTAAATCACATATATCCACAGATCGAGGAGCCTTGTATGGATGCTAGGGGTTACATTGGCAGGGGATAAGGGTTTCAGACTGCCTTCCTCGCTGCTTCTGTTGTACTACTCTTCCTGGGAGCCTTTTGGGGGACCCACATTACTATGTGGAAGCAGAGAAGAAAGGGGGGCACTTCCTGCCAAGGCTCGATTGCACAAAGTGCCCCAACTAGTCAGTGTTGTGACTAAGTGCCATGTTCTAGCATAACCACAATTGCAGCACCTCCTGCCTTATTCCCTGATAAATGGAGTTGCCCTGGATCTCTTTTCATACTTTTTAAAGTTCATTAGGTGGCAACTCCTGCATTTCTTAACTTTCCCTCCCCCTATCACATAATTACTTAATAGTTTGAAATATTTATTGAGCATGAAGCTTAATTACTCAGTAGATGAGGATAACATTCAATACTCCCTTGGGAACATGGCTGTACTGCATAGCTAATTACAAAACTGTAATCAGCCATGCAGTGGGTTTAGAAGAAACCTCTGAAAAGCCTGCCGAGCCCCTGCAGTGCAAGAGAAAGAAGGGAAAGGAGTGCACATCTTGTGGATGCAAAATGGGGATTCAAAATTCAGTAGATCAAAGAGATTTTTTTCCAAAAACGTATGTTTGGGCATCTGAAAGTTATATTTGATCAAAATTCTAGAGAAATGGGAGAAGGGAATGGGGGGAGGTGGGGGGAAGGAGAAGAGAGCAGGCTATTTTTATTCCAAATATATTCAGTTGAGATACTTCTAACATCCTAAATTTTAATGCAGGAAGTAAGATTATATTCCACCAGTACAGTCTCTGCATTACCCTAAAGAGCTAAAATTTGGTTATTTACATGAATGCGTGCTTACCTGTGGATAACTTTTTCCCAATAAATCCCAATTTAGTTTGAATATTTTGTATTTTGAAGACTCTGGAAGAGATCCTGTGGCTTTTACTTCTATATTTTGTGGATCAGAGGTTGGAAGTGTTACAAGGACTCTGAACAAAAAATAATTGAAGTGGACAACTATTTAAAATTACACTCTATGCAACAGAGTGCACAGTAGCTCTTCAGAGAGAGACCTGCTGAAAGAGTCACTATGGATTCAAGCAAAGGCAATGTAATGCTCAGCTGTCATTTCCTATGTACATAAGTTAACAAAAACGAAAAGAGAAACAAACCGGAGGTTTTAAATAACCCCTAGGAATTAGGACTTTGATTTTTCTCGTCTTCAACTCATCACCTCCTACCATACACTGTGTTGGTTCATTGGTTCAGTATTGACTCATGAGGAAGTATGGTATCCTCTGAATTTCCTACATCAGCAGGTTTTCACTTGAGGACTCCCATTCAATTACTGACACAGGATAAACATGCTTATGTAGCATGACCTGGTCACAGCTTACTGCAGTACAGCTGTAGGTTAATTGCAATTTTCCCTTACTGTGACTTATTCACACTAATGCCATGTTCCTAAGTATTAGTTTTGAAGATCTCTGAATTTAATTAAAAGCACAATTATTCTTGTGCAGAAGAAATCTCATTGAATTAAATAAACATTATAATTCTATTTAGAATGAGTAGTGACTTTTTAGCATGCCACACAAAACCATAGACAAGTCTTATTAATTTACAGCAAAAAGCATCACTTCCTTCTGAGTTATCACTGTGTAGCAAGTTGAATGTGCAACTAATTACTTTTCTGCTGGGGGATTCAAAAATGATCTGTACCACTCATTTTAATGATCACGCTTAGTTAAAAATGAGGATTTTCCATTATAGTGGTTGCATTGCATTAGAGAGGTTTAGCTCAGCCCTTGCTTAGTTCTGTATATCATATCATTAAAACACTTGTGTTTAAATTCTTCCATTTAGTGTGTATATATGTTTCAGGAGAGCTAGCTACATAATTACAGCAAAGGTGTGGTTACCCTTCTCATGCAGCACTGTGCCATATTTTAGGTAACATGCAAGTGAGGAATTACAGATGTAGCACTTTGCTGAACTTGAATCTCACTGTCTTTTTCTGATTTCCCATGCAAGCTGACACAAAATGCTATCCAGAAGAAAAGACTGAACGCTACTGACTTTACAAGCCTCACATTAATACAATTTTATCAAAACAATATGATGCAGTAGTCTTTTCTAGTGTGATAATTTTACGCTTAAATATATCCAAAATGTTGATGTTCGATGTTGAAAGCTCCAGTTTAGCAGCCATTTTAGTGAAGAACCATCTTTAAAGTTATTTACGTTATCTTTTAGCAAGGATTTCAGGCGGCATCATGTTAACATCACTATGCATCTTCCAAGCTAAGCTAGTCTAAATACAGCCAGTTCAGAATGTGGGCAGAAAGGGGCCTTAGTCTTGTCCTGTGTACCTCTCCTCAGTGTCCACAATGTGCTCAACTTTGTCATTGATGCAGAGCAGAGAAGTAGATTGAATTAAGCTGTCTAAATGTGGCCAAATTGTCACAAAGGGAATTAGGAATTGGTTCCTGGCATATTGTAAAACACCCAGACTTCCTTTCTAAACAAGGCCAACTCTAATAAAAAAATAATAAAAAAAAAAAGAATTATTGTTAAATTTACTAATACCTTGGGCCATTAAAAGAATGTAGCATTAACACAGCTGGATATTTTAAGGTGATCCAGTCATTAAAAACAAAACAAAACAAAACAAAACAAAACCAGAAATCAAGTTCTTGGTCTTGTACATATCTTCTCTCATACCTCAAGATGAATATCCTGCCCTATTCCCTATGCATAATTTTCAATTTCCCTTCTTTTGTTTGAATAATGAGACAAGGCAATGCTTCCACATGAGAGCATTTCAGCTAAGACAAATTAATATTCAAATAGCTAAGAAGAAAAATCAATCTAATATTTCTTAGCAGTCTGTTTTCTCTGCCTTTGGGAAGAGCTTTAGGTCTGAAAGCTATAAGATTTAAGAAAGTCCAGCAATAGTGCAGACAAAATTTAACATCACTCATACAAAGAAAAGTATGAAGATAAGCTTCCCACACTGACCTATTCCCATGGTGTTTAGACCCTTCAAGTACTTGTAGATGTTTACCATATTTTCCCTTAGTCATCATTTGGCTATGCTTTTACACACTTAGGCCTTTTAGTCTTTCTTCATAAATCAAACTCTGCAATCCACGATTACTTTTGTTGCTTTTATCTGAAATATCACCAGTTTGATGACATGTTTCTGGAATCAAGGATTATTCCAAAATCTGCAGACAGAACTGTAATCATTGCTGCTTCTAGGGATGGTCCCAAAGCTAGAGTCCAGGATGCTTGAAAAAGGGATGGTGAAAGTTTCTGAGATGCAGGGAAAACACTGGGAATTATGCAACACTGGGCACAGATGGGTGTCAGCATTGGAGGAGAATTAGAAGCAAAGTAACTGCCTAGTGGAATGGGAGGTAGAAGTAAGTGAGCTCGTGCTTTCCCCATCTCGATCTCTGCTACTAGCTGGTATCCCCAGACTGGAAACTCTCAGCTGCTTTTGGACCTGGCTGCGCTGACTGAGAACTTCTGTGAGGGAAAAAAAGTGATGCTGGTGTAAAAGCAAACTTTAGTACAATTAGAAAATTAGTGCATGCAAGGAATGAAGGTGATGTCATCTGGATATAAGCAGGAGTAGAGAGCGTATCTAATTTATATTGGCTTGGATAGATGCATGTGTACTGAAAGCTCATTAGCTCCGAGGGCAAAGCAAAATGATAAATGGGAAAGTACTGCCATGGAGAAGAAAGGGGGAACTGCAGAGCTTGTATTGAGGTTGGTGGCAAGCTTCTTGGGGAGGTGAGATGTAGCAAATATTTGGCACCTTGCAGAAAGGACCTGTGGCCTGATGTAGCACTTGCTGACTATCTCTTCATTGACTTTCAGTCTTGAAACAGATCTGATGAGACCACAGCAATTCCTAGGAAAAAATTTTGTAATGTACCTCAAGAAAAAAAAATGGAGAAAACATTATTTTTGAAATCTTCTTATGTTTCCTATGGTTTTGAATGATGGTCAAAGTGTACCTACCTGCAGGGTATAAGCTTTCTGATTTTCTTTTAGAGTATGAACTACAGTTTGTCACTGTTTTCCCAAGGTGACATCTCAAGAGTTATCCACAGTCTAGAAGCAAGATAAAACAAATTATGATACCTTTTGCTCATCCAGACTTTTTTTCTACCCCACAGCTCATAGACATGTTCCTTGCTTTGAGAAATAAAGCTTGCTAGAATTTGTCCAGAATTCTAGCAATAGAATTTTTACCAGAAAAATACAAAAAAGTTAGTGCAGAGAGAAGTTTCTTTTGCTTTCCAAATGCCGTAGAATTAAATTCTGTCAGTGAGAGATTGTTTCTAAAATACATTGTCAGATGTTGCTCATTTCCATGCGAAATAGGATCTCCTCTGCCAAATATGCATGGCGTATTTGTTCCATGCTATGCGTAGTGCTTATGTTGGGTTGCTCTCATTGGTCAAATGAAAAATGAAGGCTCACTTCCAAACTCTTAGTCAGTGTTGTTCTGAAAATGTGGAATCTCAAGGGAAAAAAAAAAGGCTGTCCTTTTTTAAGAAACCACAAGGGCCTACAATGACCATTCAAGGTAATTAAATATAGTCATATCTTGTAAACAATTTCATTAATTTTCCTTGTGTAATTTACATTACAAAGACAATCTCGTTGTCAATAAGGGGAAAGTAAAATTTTGCTTTCAAATTTGTGAAGAAATAGCTGTGTAAGGTAAGGCCAGTGAGGTTGTGTCCACCCTAGTCAGTTAAACCATTGTGGCATTATCAGGGCATGTTAGCATGCTCCCTGCCACAAGTTTGGCTAATAACAGAAAGGTTTCAAGGAAAGCTGTGTGGAAAAGGAGAGGCCGTTTTAAAAAAAAAAACAACTGCAATTTGTAGTTTTCATTGCACTGAATCTGTCCTTTTTAGATGGTATGTGCTTAACACAATGGAAACAGAACCTTGATTGATAGTACCAGGGTTAGCCCACAGTTATTGGAAGAATTTTAGATGATATTCGTTTCTAATTCACACATTTATCTTTTCAGCCTTTTCTGTGTGTATACTAGTAATTGTTAGGGAAACTTTGTATACTTCCAATTCTTAATGTTGTTATTCTCCCCTTTTTATCTTTGTCTTTTATATATATATATATGAAAACATCAAATAAAAGCATAGTTCTTGGCATTTCAAAAAAACTTTATCCAACTTGGACTTCTGATACAAGTCTATCCCCATGGATAATCACATTCTGAATTTAAGAATTTAGCAGTGTGCTCTCTCCTTTGTTACAAGGCTGCTAATAGCAACCAGTCTGGTGTCCACCACTCTCATTAAAGATCAAGGCAAAACAAATCCAACTCTGAAATTATATTGGTATTAGTCTCTTTAAAGTCCTGGAATAGCTTAAATTTGTCTCAGTGTGCTCTGTTGTCACGCACCATGTATAAACACATCTTTTTCCTGAAGATTGTAACTTCCACTCAGTTGGAACTATATTGAAAAGATTTGTTTTTTTTTCAAAAGTTGCTAATGCTAACAATTTCATTTCCAAGCTGCTGTGAGCTGGTTTGGTTTTGATGCAATTTTTTCCAGAATTGGGGAATTTAAATGCAAATCCAAATGCATTATTTTGTGGTGTGCTTTAAAACTTAGGAAGGGCAATGTTCCTGTGCACAGTGGAGCTTAATGATACTTTTGTATTTTCATTTTCAAGAGGCATTTGTCCCCTGAAGAGTTCCAGGAAGTCTTCAAAATGAGCATTGAGGAATTTGATCGTCTGGCACTTTGGAAGCGGAATGACCTGAAGAAAAAGGCCCTGCTTTTCTAGTCCCTCATGGATAAAATATGTGCTTAATCAAAACAAAAATAGTCTTGCCAGAACTATCACATGCACTTGCTGTTGAACCATTGTCCAGCTTCATTGTGTTAGTATGTGTCGGGGGAAACAGGACAGATTAGATGGCAATGTGTTGGAATACGGAGATTTTGCTAATCTTGCATGACCAGCTGGTTTTGTCAGTAACTCCTGGTCCTACCCAGTTTACAACATGCAAAAATCTAGCTTTAAATTTATTGTTGCTTGCAGTTATTGCTTGATGCAAATGGAAATTCTGAAAGGAAGAGAAAAAGTGTAGCTGTGACAAAGGAAATGCATCCAACATTTTGTTTCCTTAAGTTTAACAAAACAATTTTTACAAAATCAAGTAAGTAATGGATATAAAATTCACCAATGGGGGATCACATGCTATTAAAAATATGGTAAAAGCCAAAGAAAAGCATGTCCACAAGCAATTATTGCAGCTGTTTATGTGTGGTACTTTTTAAGAATGAAAGCAAAAATATGGAAGCACCTTAATTCTACTTCTTATACTTTAGACACAGCCTACTCTCTAAAAGGTCATATTTGTCTAAATGGTAACTAGCTATCTTTAATTACAGCACAAGAGTTTTTATTTTATTAAGAATATATTGTGACATAAAACACTTATAATGACTAAAATGTATACAGAGACCTACTTAAAAATGTAGTCCCATTCATCAGGAAAACTGAAGCCTTATTACAAAACTGGTGTAAGAGTGTATTTTGCCAGTAAACTGTGTTTTCCTACTATTTTGGGGTGTTTGGGGAACTTTTTTTTTTACATTTCATGCTGATAAAAATGCCATGTAATCTTAATTATAAGTAGATAGATATGTCTATCTATAAAGAATTTTTTTTCATTAATATATGTTCTAAGTGAAGACATTTTTACTTTCTCCACTTTCTGGCTTTATATGATAAGCCATGAGAAACGTAATAGCAATTGGTAGGTGTGGAAATGGAACAGTTCAGCATAAAATGTAACAAAAAAAAGCTTGGTGTGCTCTATCAATAGTATATCGAATTATAATCAAATATATGAAACCCTCATGCATTACTATTTGCATGTTTCTGTACAAATCAATTAAAAAAAAAAAAACTATGTGATACTGATGCAATACCTTGAAACTATCTTAAATAACAAGCAAAGCTAACAAAATCTAAGCATTTGATATGAGCATTAGACCTTATTATCTCTTCCAGCTGAAAGACTGTATTAAATTTAATAATTTCATATGGTCAGAAGTATGGTTGCTGACAAAGAATGTTTTAAAGTGAGTTGCTAGTTTTGTGTGATACTAAAAGAGCATTACAAAAAGTACATTTTTCAGCCATGTGTCAGTATTCTGCATTTTTACTGCCTTGAATGTTTGTACTCACCTCCTACTTCACTATGTCTTTTTGCATTTCCTTGAAGTAACTGGTTAATATATGCACTACACACTGTTTCAACTGCCCCAGCGTTGGAAAAATCATAGCATTGAACATGCCTTCTTCCAACTAACTTTCCATGCTGTTGGAAATAAATATTTTCTCATGACCTAAATGTTTTGTCTGATGATACAAATGTTTAAAAAAATCATTAAAACAAAGACATACCTGAATGACTGCGCTAATGTGTGTATAATTTTTTGGTTGTATTGCTGCTCTGGGTAGGTTCTTCCAATTATATTAATGTAACTAATATGTAATTTGCATTAGATTTGCTCAACGAGGGGAATGGATATCTTTTATTGTGAAGTGTACCTCTGAATGTCAAGTTACTGCAAAGTTGGTCATGATTTAAACAACACATCTAGCAACCGGCACACCTCACCAAGCAAAAGCTGCTTTGCTGGTGATGTTCAGTGTACACAACCATTAGCCAGTATTAACTGAGAGCTCCTGACCACCCATAGGGAGCATCCGTAATGCTTTTCAACCTCAGAATAGCTTATTATGTTTTGCATATTTGTGAGAACTGACTGCACACTGAAATTGACCAATCCAAAATGTGATCAGCAATGTCCATTGGGTACTATGAATATCTAAATCCAGAAGAGCAATTGTTGGAGAATGGTGATTAGTATTTTTGACATTGGTGAAGACCACCTTTCTCATCTATACCTTCCTGGGGCATCATATTGATTACAGTCATCTTGTCAATGAGGTTGATCAAAAAAATCCACATATAGGTGCACATCAGGTTCAACATGGATCTTCATAAGTAATGTGAAAATTGCTTAATCACAGGATTATTGCACCGGTGCAAGGAAAATGTGCCTTACTAACCAAGACGTGATCAAGAGCTCCACACTGCTGTATTGTGTTACACAGATGCTGCTTTGAGCCAATTAGCCTATTACAATGCCAACAGCTTAAACCTGTCTCCTGAAGATCCTCGTCCTACCTGAGCTAAATCAGATGCAATTCTTTTGCATACCCCCATGTCAACATTTCAGTTCCTGAGCACCAGCTGTTATGACAATGCACAACTGTACCTAGGAGTGGTACCCCATCATCTACCTATATTTGCTTACAAGTCAGTGTGCATCATTCTGTGTTCCCTTTTATGGTCAGTCAAGAGAAAAAAAAAGCACTTTGATTACATCCTAGTGTTAAAAAACAGTTACATGAGTTGCACCTATCATACTTCTGTCCACTGCATGTAAAGAAAGGCAATCCAGCTGCAGATGTATACATTGCAAACTATCTAATCTTAGATGAAATGAATTTTGTGCAAGCAATCCCACTAAGTTGGTGCAATATCAGTCTCACAACCATTGGCAGTTCCTAGACCGTGTTACCAAACCACTTTCAAGTCACCAGGATGGTACTTTGAATTGCACAAATCTCATAAAAGGCCTTAATACAGTAATTCTTTGTGTTCATTATACTACTCACCAAACAGGCATGCATTCCATGCCAAACACACAAAAATGTTTTAGAAGACAGTTTATCAACTTACGTTCCTACTGCCAGCCAAACCAAAAGGAATTTTGGCTTCCATACACAAAACCTTTGCTGACATTAGATGAACAAGTACTCTTGTGTATCCTTCTTATTTCGTTTTCCCAAAAGTTTGAAATGGTCTGTAGGTGTCTGTTCTGTGCAAAGGTGGCATAACTCAGTAAGTTGTTCTGTTTTTCAGATGGTACATGTCAGTGTATCACTCTATATTTAAAGCATCTACTGTCACATGGTTTAGTTGTGCTTTCTAGCATAACTAAATTTTCATTTACGATATGATACTGAATGCTAGATTTGGCACCAGCCAGATATACCAGTGCGAAAGTGCCATAAAGTGAGTAGTGTTGTAATGCACTTCACTGCTACATCGTCTGTACATCACCTAAACTCCATAAACCAGAACATGGAATACCAGAGAATACAACATCTGTGTTTATAAAATTTATCATGTTTTCCCCATTTAAAAATTGCGAATTGAACTTTTAGTCATGTAGTCTGCTTTCAGTAACTTAGAGTATCTTATTACATGCAAATAGATTAACATGTGCATAATCAATGTTCTGGTTTATTTCTAGAATTCCATATGCTAATCTTAAATAGCATTATGAAATGGAAAATGCTTCCAGAATAATTAGATAAATCTTTGCCAGAATTTTCCATCTAATACCGTGGTCCAACATTGGCAGCAACAAACTCAGTATCTCAACAAATCATCGGCTATTTTTTAGGATTATGCCCTTTATCATTAGATAGTGTTCCATGGTCTTGTTTTCAAGGAAATGCTATCTTTCAGCATTTTGGTAAGTATGGATATGGCTGTGCAGCTCAAAAGGATCATTTTAATTCTTGAAGGAACCTATCTTGATATGTATTCAAGAAGTAAGGGAATTCTGTCAGAGATTTCATTTTCGTACTTGGATCTGATTTGTGTATCTCAGCTGTTCATGACAACCCTGATGTATGACCTAATTCTCACCTCATGTATTTTAAAGGCATGTCTCAAACACAGCAATGAAAGAGCCAACTTATTTCATCACCATACTCTTTGAGACAAAGGAACACATGGATTTTTGTGGTTAACTTACTAATGCTGAGGCATATCTGACCAACAATTCCAGATAGGAAACCAGGCATGCCAGATTACTCTTATAGCTGTCTGAGAAGGCTGGACATTTTTGTCTGACCTTCTGCTATTTCTTTTCTTTGTGGTTCAGTGAAGAACTCTGAAAGCTGGAATTGCAGAAACAGGGAAGTACATAATTTTGAGAAGCTACCTGGAATCTAATAATCCCCTAAGACAAGGCTAGTTTTACATGATCAAAAAAGATGCAGCTCACACCAAGAGAGGCACATTTTACTACATTCCCCATTTTGATGAGGAACCGCCTATTTAAATTCTCCCAGGTGTGATCAAGCCAGACCATTAATTTTATTAGCCTTTTCACAGATCTGCAGGAAAATGCTGTTCTGCTTTTTGCAGGTGAGCTAGATGAGATCCCAGGCACTGCCGTGTGCATGGTGTGTGGGCTCCAGTGTCATTTTCCTGTCCCTTTGACTTGTGAGGAGGAGGGTCATATTCTTCTAAGCTTCCTAATATCTAGATTGACACGACAAATTATTTGATAGCTCACAGGCATGGCTATGACCATTTTTCAGACATCTTGAGTATCTGCAAAAAAAGAAGACTGTTTTTAGTATCATAATGACAGACTGCAAACCTCTTGTACATGTTAAATAATACTGGAGGCTTGCATTTCTTTTTCCTATCCAGACTACCTCTGACATATGGCCAAATCATCACAGGCTCACTGTACAAGCACTGGAGGTGCTTGCTCAGGCTTTTTGAGTCTTCACGGCCCTTCTCACTCTTTCTGTTCTGAGAAAGCCATGTTGGAAAAGGTGATACTCAGGAACAACGCGTGCCTTTGGAAGGGTAGGTCTCAATAGTTTACTTCTCTGGTGGTGAAGTTGCAAGCAGAGACAGCAAGCTGAAGTTTGTTTGTTGGGTTATTTCAGCTGATTATTGATTTCTCCTCACATCCACCATCTAGCTGATTAAAGCTAAGAGAAATAAGTAGTTTAACATGTTTTTCTAAGCGCTCTTACTTTGATCATTCAGCACATTTTCTTCTTACCCCTCAGTGCTGGACATCCTGACATCTGTGTACCCAGGCATTTGTAGTAGCAAGGTTCCATTTTTTAAATAGTCTAACAAATCTATGCAGCACTCAAGCAGTTTCAACCAGCCAATAGTTCTTCTGTGCCAAACTGCCAGACACCAGCTGCTCCAAAGTGATCCAGGTAGGAAACCAAAAACAGGCAAAAGCCACCTGTCCCACACAGGTATCATCTAAATGTACAGTGATTCAAAGATTTAAGGATGTTTTTTTTTTTTTTTTTTTTTTTTCTTCTGTCTCAGCTATGATATAATTACCATTTGTTAGAAGAAGTCTGGATATCCCTGATTTCCTTTCCTGAATCTTGTTAAATTTGTGTCCTGAATGATTTGCTGTTGATCTGTTTTCTCCACTTGCTGTGGTGAACTCCTCTATTGTGTCCTCTAACTCATCTCTGCACTAAGAATTGCAGTCTTTTTGAGATGAAAACCTTTCTGTGCCCTTGATAATTCTGCAAGCTCCTCTCAGCTCATTGTACCTTGTGTTCAGGAGGTGGGCTGACCCAGAATAAAGGCATTACAGTATTTGCCTTACATTCTTGGTGTTATGTCAAACATTCTAACATCTTTTTTGACAGGGAAAGAAAGGTAAGAATGACTTTGACTTTTTTACTACAAATATACACTTTGCTGGAACTCTGCTTGAGCTATTCTCACTGTTGCAAGCATCTCTACCTCAGTGGACATGCTTCTGAACTCTAGTCATTTTAATTTTTTCCACTGCTATCCTTACATTTCTTTATTAACTGATAATTAAATAGATAACATGCTAGATACTATATCAATCAAGGTTGCTAATGGTCTTTCTGAACTTCCTTATAGTTGTCTGGCCTGGAATAATTTAGTTGGGGAACCAGGTTAATCCTCTTCTTGTCACTTGACAATTTTGCTAGTCAGGGTTTAAAAAAGCTCTCTCAAGTCAGGGACACAGACACTTTGGGCATCCCAGTTTTGCCAGTATTATACTAGACATTTTTCATCTCCCAGCTAGTCTTTAATAGATGGCAGTGCCTGCAACACTGTATGAGTCACTATGTAAGACATAAACAACATCAAATCATTCAAAGTGCATTTTGTTTTTCAATCCTGTCTTCAGTGTAATAACTAGTTATTTGCATAGCGCAATAAAAATAGCAATAATCAAAGGCTACTGAAATACTTTATTTTGTTCTAAATGGCACACGGGAATATAAATACACAGTAGAAGCTGAAAGTTATCTTTTTTTTTTTTNNCTAAAATGAAAGGGTTCTGCAGAAGAATGTACTGCTGTTGTCATTAGCAAGACTGCTGGCATAGGTTGTTGTGATGAGCTGAATTTCAAGGCAGACACCTTTCCCCAGGGCCTGTAAGTGTTTTGGAAAATGTTCTATAAAAATACAAATGTCGGATTATGTGCTTTCACATTTACTTTACATTTGTACCTCTGAAATGGGCTCCCATATAGATTAGCACATTTCAGGCCTTCTTGGCTCATGAGATGACTAAAATTTGTATTTCTGTACTAATAATCATAAGTTTGGCAATACTTATTCTGAAATTAGAAGTATTTATGAAAAAATTCTTGAATCCTGTCTTGCTTACTAAAAAATTAATGGCAAAACATGTACTGGAAGAAATTCCATAAGAAACGAAGAGGCCTACAACTTGTAAAACAAACCTTACAAAAATGCCAACACTACATCATCAGACCTTGATTTCCAAACACTGTGCAGAACACAAACATTAGAGTAGCACGTGTACAACCATAAATAAGGTATTTTTCTTTCAAAATCCTTCTAATTCATTAGCTTAAATGGAAAAATCCAAAAGGGTTTTTGGAGCAGAAAAACTATAAAAAGCCTGGTTTTGTTACTTTTGAAAGGATCAAAGCAAACCTGGCCACGCTTTCTGGAAGGAATAAGAAAACTACTCAAGCAAAAAAGGAGACTGATTGTATCACAGTCAGTCAACTCAAGAGTAAATAAGATGTAAATAAGGAGTAACTTGAAGAAGCTTTCCCATTGCTTACATAAGTGACCTTCAGGAGGAGAGAGTGTGAAGAACTAGTGTCATAAAACAACACAGTGGATTTAGCTGAATAGTTGAGAATTTCACCAGATTGCCCAGGTATTATTTTGACAGATTGTAGGTTTAAGAACTGGCTGCTCCTGATCTTGATGATAAAGGAGAAGATGGGTATAGAGTTTCATGTGTTGTTGAATGATGCAGGGTAAAGAAGAGGCAGGGAAGGACTGAGATTCCATTTTTTGGCACAGTCATGCCCAAGTTTGAAGAAAGCAGGGGCAAGGAGGCAAGATTTACATGAAATTTTGTCCTGATATGTTCAACGTTAATGTAAAAATAAAAATAATGAGCCTAGAGTTAAAAAAAAAAATCACATTTGTACTACACAAATGTGGAGCCACTTTTCAGTGATGCTAGGAGTTTAATATGCAAATAATAAAAGGATCTTAGCATAGCATTTTAAAAATGTCAGATGTTAAATGCTAAGCCCACTGAAATCAGCGGGAGTATTACCTGCACAGCACTGCAAAGGTCAGGATGTATAGAACTTCTAAAACCGGAATCAGAAGGGGAGACGGTTTGTTTGTGTTTAGCTCAACCAGAAGAATACCAATGGGAAGTAACCACTTTTAGCTAGATTTTTAGATTCTGAAAGTATACATCACTTTTGTATGTATTCCTTCATTCACCCTTATTCAAAATCAATTAACAGTGGAATGAAGACAATAATTTATTTTATGTCTGTGAGGAGAGTATAGTTGCAAATACTTTTGTTACACAGGAGAAGACCTGCCTGTGTGGAGAGTAAGGAGAGGTACATGCATTATTTAAAAGCTGCATAATCTCTCATCTTGAAGTTTCTGTGACGCACACTTTTTAAAACTTGCTTTCTGCAGAAAGATGAATGGCATTTCTGTGATAGGAAATTTTACCTATATAGGAAATCCTTGTGGGACACATATATACTCAGTGCTAAGTGAGATTCCTCAAGCAAATTTTGAATGTATATGTAAAATTGATTTTTTTTTTTTTTCATCCAGCAAACCTGGAAAGTATGTGGGACCCAAGAAAAACAACTCACTGAGAGCTACTTCAGAAAGATACACTTAAAAATTTTCAGAAAGAGGATGAGTATTTTGGTATTAACAATAGAGTCTGCAGAAACAGGATCACAGTACATGATAAAAAGGGAAAAAAAAACAAACAAACAAACAGAAACCTTTATCAAGAGCTTTCTGCTGTGGTTAAAAGATATTTTGTCCTATTTTGTAAATGTCTCAAGCCTCTGAGACAGCTGAAAGGATTTTTCCTTACAGAAAAATCACAGTTTCAAGGTGACAGAAGATGATTTCTGTTCTAAAAAGCCGTCACTTGCTTTCTGTTTTTGAAATCCTGCCATTGTTATGTTTTATTGAAGAGAGTGGAAATTACTGTAATGTCACTCCATCCCTTGTCAGCCCAGACTGCACAGTATTTTTGCCTGCTTCTCGGTATTCCCTGAGATCATCCGTTCGCCCCCGGCCAAGTAGGGTGAGGAGGCAGAAGGTCGGACACCGTGGAAGGCAGCAGCAGCAAGGCTCGCACCGAGGAGCCCTGACCTCCCCTGCCCAAAATGCCCGTGTCCACTGCATGGGGCAGTGTCTGGCCACTGCACGAAGTGTCATTTTGCCAACCAACAACAAAAGCAAACAAACAAACAAACAAACAAACAAAAAAACACAAAATAAAACACACAAAAAGAGGCAGATCAACTGTGTTAACAGCCTTTGTGGTACCCAAATGACATGATTTCACTTTAAGATACTGATAAAACCATGTTCTTGTTGAGGCATCCTGAAAGGTCTTACTGAAAAGTATTGAGCAGACTTTTGGGGGATGCCAGTCATCACTTAAATCACCCAATAGCTTTTCTGAAATATTTTTTTTCACCAGGATGTTGCTGAGGTTTTGGGGCCTCTGATCCTAGCAAGTTGTCTGTTTATGGACTCAGTCCAAAGCAGATTTGAAGTGTGACTGAGTGTATCTTTAAAAACTGACCCATGCTTTCAAATGCTTAAAGTACTGTTTTCCTGCCTTTTTACATTATTTAAGTCAGCCAAATCCAAATTGCTTGGAGTTTTGTACAAGACATAAATCTCAACAAATGGCTGGGGATTTTTTTTTCTCATGCCTGTGTTTCTCAGATTTCATCCAATGTTAATTTTCCAAGGGGAAAAAATCTTCAAACATGCATAATAACTCTCCTAAAGATAATAAATAGGGCCTGTCATTGTCATAACTTTCCTCCTTCAACACACTGGGGATTATCTGATGGTTAAACTCCCAATCTTGTAAACAACTATACTTAGATATCTTGCTGCCAAGAGTACTCTATTTTCTTTTTTTTTTTCTTTCTTTTCTTTGCTATGATTTTTTTTTTTTTTTTTTTTTTTTTTTTTGTTTTTTCTTTTTTTTTTTTTTTTTTTTTTTTTTTTTTTTTTTTTTTTTTTGTGATAACCAGTGCTAAGAAGATTACAGGAAGATAAGGCTTTACCAAGTAATGCCTAAAGCTAGTGAAGACTATTTCTACAGTAATGAAGTTACCCTTAATAGAGTGGCCAGTTATTGTGAATTATTGAGAACAAATATGGTATTTGGAACATCACATGGATGTTCATTATAACCTGTAACTTGTCATTTTTGTAACTTAAAACTAGAAGGCACTTTTTCAAACATGGAGGACATATGTTTCAAATGGGGATATTTATACAAATTTACCTTGTAGAACTTTCTGTTAGAAGATGATTAGTTTAAGAAGTTTATTGGGTGCAATGTATGACGTACAGTTACTGTGAACCACAGATTTCCTATTAATGAAGTGACTTCAGTTGCCATGCAAGAAACTCCTTAGTAATCAATTGACTTATTTTGATCATGTTGTGTTTGAGGTGAGTTATATGCTGTTCCTTTTCATTGTATAAAATAGATTTTGTGTTTAAATAGTGTCATTAAAGACTCATGGGAAAGAAATTCACTGAATCTCTAAGGTCTATTTTGCAGCTGAGGTAGCTTACAGAATGCACATGACCAAACTCAGAACTGGGGAAAAAAAATGCCATTTTAAAATGATATGTTGTGGAAACTAATAATTCAAATAAGAAAAAGTTCTTTTGAGCCCTTCAGCTTTAAGGGGAGTTTGTCTCCGAGGGGAATGGTTTGTGCTGGCTGGTGTTCATCTCCATGGCAAACATTCCCTTCTTTAGTCCCTGTGGAGTTACCACCAGAAGACACAAAGTCCTTACCAGTCTCTCCAACAGCCTAAGGACAAACACCTTGTTATCTCACTCTCTCACCCAGCATAGGGCATGAAGTGCTTGTTTTCTTGTCTTCCTTGTGATCATTTCTCAGCCGTGTTGTAGCAGAGCTTTTAAGTCTCCGAACCCACTCCGGAAAGGCTGCAGAAATTACCACTGGAAGTTTGATTTGTTTTGTTGTCAGAAAGCTGGGACACAAAATAGTAATTAATCTCACTGCCAGTTCCTCCCCCAGGTGTTTGTATTTCTTTGCTGATCAGCTTCAGAACATCTTCAAGACATTTCTGTGGAGGAAATACTCTGCATTATGGCTAGTCCCAGGCACCCTGCTTACAGGCTGCAGAGGGGTCACACAACTTAGGCAGAGGCTGTACCTCAAAATGTTACTTAATGTCATGTGTGAACTAAAATTCATCCATCCAGAGGCAGCAAAGCCAGCACATCATACAAGTGCTTACTGCAGGTGTACAAGCCGGTGGTACTCCTCACGGATTACA
Organism: Anseranas semipalmata; assembly: GCA_013399115.1. Classification (NCBI taxonomy): domain Eukaryota; kingdom Metazoa; phylum Chordata; class Aves; order Anseriformes; family Anseranatidae; genus Anseranas; species Anseranas semipalmata. The sequence goes on from VXAA01004815.1 coordinate 161,917, forward strand.
CTGCATGTGCCAGAGCAGCCGAGAGCTGTTCTGACTTTTCCAGCAAACTGTTCTGGACTGTTCTCGCTAGCTATCATGTTTTACAGGTCCTGATACTAATCAAGGAGCTCTACAACAGCAATAGCTGAAAGCCATTGAACTGTGGAGAAGAGGAGCTACAGTTTAATTTTTCAAGGCCAACAATATTAATATTGCCAGAAAAATGATGGCTTCTAAGTGTTCCAACCCCCTTCCTGCCAGCTCCCAACACGCGTAATGAAAGCAGGCAGGTAGGAGCAGGCTGCTGCTGTTGGAAGAGCTCATCCAGTCGGCAGTTCCTTCCCTGCCCGTACCCAAAGGCACGCAAGGACGAGAACAGCTGCAAGTGAGATTTAAGCTCGATAAGTCGTCCTGACAAGGCTGGGCTGTGAATTCAGCACTCCTCTTTTAGGCTAAAGAGAGCTCATCCATTTCCTAGCTGGTCAAGCAGTGTAAGTGCTGAATAAATAGAATTTTCCCTGGTCTAACCTGTTACTTTGGTTATCACCCTATTGCAATGACTGAGAGTGATAAAACCAGACAGCAGACCACCTCAAACTTGGTGAGATCAAACCGAATTTTATTCACCAAATTTAAAAACTTAATGAGCTGTATACTCTGAGATGCACAACGACATAAGCTACACGCCTGCACAGAAGGATGAACTTGCATATAGCATGCTCCACAAACCCTTGTTACAAGGGAACATTTGTGTAGCCAACTGTTACAGCCGAACTGGAGTGGGAGATGTTCTAACACCCAGCTGGACTGAAGATGAAGAAGCTGATGCTCCTCCTTTAGCAACATTCCTGTGACCTCAGTTTTCCAGTTTCTTTATTGAAAGAGAAGAAAATAAAAATGTGGATTTGTCAAAGCTGTCTTGTTAAAAAATGAAGTCTGCTTTAAGCCTTGTGAGGGAACTTTCAGTATAAACTTTAACCGACGCAGTCTCACCTTGTACTTTTGATTTACATCTGGCTTGTGTCAAGCCCCACGTAGATGACAGAGCCCAGTTCTAAATCAGCGTTGGGTCTGTGCATCATTTCACACTATTGTAACAAAAGGGCTTAAATCGTGACTTCAGCTAAACGGCAACGTGCTCGGCGTGCCCCGCTTCGGGCTATTCCCCGGCAGCGGAACGCCGGAGTGACAGCACCGCCCGGACACAAGCGGCAGAGGGCCGGGCTGCACGGAAGCTCCAGCTTCAGGACCGCAGCGTTTCCCCAGGGGGGAGCCCCCGTCCCCCAGGGCCGCGTCCTCCCCGCCCGGGGGCTACCGCACACCTGCCCCCGCCCGCCCCGTGCCGGGGGCCGCCGGGCCGCGCCGCCTTTGTTCCGCTGGCTCCGCCCCGGCCCCTCCCCGGCC